>OU015749.1:806006-817653 GCA_907169655.1 Acomys percivali | reverse complement strand
GCCCCTAACTAGGATGTGTCTACTGCTCTCAGAGGGGCATGATTTTTGCCAGCTGCAGATTAGGTTTGGAATTCTGGGGACTCTTGAGAGGGTATGAACCCAAGCACCCCAGAAGGGCTGTGGTGGCTGCTGCTCCCCCTGCTGCTGCTGGTTCCTGCTGCTTTTGCTGTTGCTGTTTGTTAGATTCCTGTTTGCTGGGTT
Source organism: Acomys percivali (assembly GCA_907169655.1). Taxonomy (NCBI): domain Eukaryota; kingdom Metazoa; phylum Chordata; class Mammalia; order Rodentia; family Muridae; genus Acomys; species Acomys percivali. Next base: position 817,452 of record OU015749.1, on the reverse strand, counting down.
GTTGGATTGCTGTGTGCTGGGTTGCTGGATTGCTGTTTGCTGGGTTGTTGGATTGCTGTTTGCTGGGTTGCTGGTTGTTAGTTGGAGGTATCCCTAAGGACAAAGATTGGGCTTGTTGCCAAGGAACTTGACACCCCTAATCAGCAGGAAGTAGTCTAAAGAGACCTACACCCTATTTCCCCCCAACCTTCTTTCTCACCTGTTTAGTGTTGGGGGCTTGGAAAGGACTGGAGTGAAGAAGGATGGTAGACATAGGAACCCAATAAAGCAGCCAAAAAGCCCAGTCACACCTTCCAGAACATACTCTTTCAACAAATATCCATGGCCAGGATTCTGATCATACCACACTTCAGATTTTATGCTTTTTATTTTTGTTCATACATACATACATATAAAAGCAAATTTCCCCTAGGAACTAAGAGAGCGCTCATAAAAACTAAGCTATGCCACCTGACTTCTCCATCAGAGAGTGACAGATTCCATCCTGAGTCCCCTGAGCTATTGTCTGCAAATAGTTTATGGCTTCTTTAAAAATAAAAATTTATCATCTTATTTCCCTCTTGCCACTGGAAATCATTGGCATTCTGGATGCTGAACTGAGCCTCATAAGCATTGGAAAACAGTACTTCAGTAGAGCTCAGGTTATTTCACAGGACAGGAATGGTACCTTAGCCATGAGGCAGAGCAAGATTTGCATGAATGATGGCTTTCCTCTTACATTTGGGTTTTATATTGAGAACTCTTTGAAGCAAATTATCAGGAATTTTACTGATGACCTATAACATTTGGAAAATAATTTCTAAGTATGGAAAACAACTTCTTCTTGATTTGCCATACCATATTAGGCCCCTAGAAATTGCTGCCAGAACTGCAGTGACATGAGATCTGTGTAACACTTTACTTCATCACTCAGTCTGTGAAATGTGAGCTTAATAACCAGTTCCTTCCTTTCTGACCCCCACATTTGCAAAAAAATTTAAGGTACTGCATCCACAGAAAAAATATTCTCATTGACTTTCACATTAAAAGAAAATTAATGAGTCATGGGAGGCAGGTAACATGATAAAACATAGATCCATAAGAATTTTAATGATGAGAAGAATAAATAGGCAGCAGAGAGCTAGGAGTGAGATTATGTGTCTCTGGAAAGAAAACTTGTTCATGACTTGAGCCTAATCATGAGAAAATGTCAGACCTACTGAGCCAGAGTGAAATTCTACAGAACACCTGACCAGTCCTTAGAATTACCAAGGTCAGGATAGACCAGGTGATGCTATAGAATTGTTGCAGATGGAGAAGAGACTGAGATCAGATAACTAGGTGACATGTGGTATCTTGAACAGATCTTGACCGAAAAGCAATACACTCATAGGAAAACAAAACAAAACAAAACACCTAAGTAAAGTCTGTCGTTAATTGACAGCAATTCACCCATAGTAACTTTTCCATCAGGGTACATGTGATGTTGAACTGAAATCAGCACATATTTGAGAACACATTGAACTACTTATGTAATTAGGTCTTCTGAAACTCCAATACATATGGTATCAACACACAAAGATGAAGGAAACAACACGACGCTCAGGGCTGGTAGTACATCTGCTCCTAACCAGAGCAGTGATTTTAGGAGCATTCTGTGCTTCTAACAGCTGTGCAGTTTGGGAACTTAAAACTGCCTTCCCTCTTTAGTCTGGCCAATCTAGTAATCCAAAGTAGACCCTTCAAAGACAAATGTTTTTTCTACTTCCCTTGAACGGAGCACTTATGACATGTTCTCACAGCACGGGGGACAGAGATGAATTACCTGACAGACAGCACCTCATGTTGTCACCTCCCCTTGGTATGCTGGCCTGGTCACCCGGAAAAAAAAGCTCTGCAAAGATATCTCCCAGTTCTATCTAAAGTCTATTTCTATTTCCTCTAATGGCCAACTGAATACGTGCACTAAAGAAGCTATTGAGTAGCGAGCGGTTGTCCACCTTCCTAACACTGTGACCCTTTAATACAGTCCCTCACATTGTGGTGACAACCCCCACCACCATAAAATTATTTCATTGCTACTTCATAACTGATATATGACCTTTGTGAAAACATCACTCAAACCCCAAAGTGATCACAACTCACTGGTTGACAACTACTGCCCTAGAGGAACAAGAGTCCTTGATGTGAGGGCAGAGAGAATGAGCCCAGACCTGCAAGAAGAACCTCCAGATGTAAATGTGGTTCCCCAAAGTTACAACACTGGTTGCTTTGCCTGGCTGGTGCCTGCTGAAACTAGATGTCCCAGGGCCACGACTATCTTGCCAAACCTGGTGCTATAGGCTTGCAGTCTCAGCTACCTGAGTCTGAGACAGGAGGAGTGTAAGCTCAGCTCCTGCCCTGGACACAGACAGAGCACTAACTCAGCCTGCACAACCTCTGTCTGGAAATAAGGAATCAAAAGGGGCCTGGAGATATAGCTCAGGGGTAGATCTTTTACCTAGTATGTGCGAGGCCCTAAATTCAATCCCAATGATCCCTCAAAATAAATAATAAAATAATTAAATAAAGACCCCTTGAATCCCTGCTCCAGGTTTCACGTCTCTAGCCCCGCCTGCTTACACTTAATCATAGGGACCTCTTCCGTTAAAGCCCAGAAAACAAGGAGACCAGACAAGCATGAAGAATTTCAGAAAAACCACCAATCATTACAGGAGAGGCCTCTGAGCCAATATAGAGAAAACGAAAGTTGGCAGTCAGAGTTAATTAATAGAAAAAAATCAATTTAATTTGTGCCTTCAGTAAACACAGCACTAATCTTCAAACTAGCAAGTGTAAACACATCATATCCTTCCCCTCCTCCTCTGCTCTCAGGCATGTTGGAATTTCCGATCGCTCTTTAGCATGCCAAGCCTTATATGCATCGTGAGGGTCTGAACTTAGGTCCTCACGCTTGTGTAGCAAGTGCTTTGCTCACCGAGCCATTTCCCCAGCTCACAAAGTCTATCTCTATAGTTCTAACAAAGAGAGGCTAACAAGTTAATAGATATTTTTTGCTCGGCCAACAGTCTGGGGCTGGAGAAGTGACTTGAAGGTTAAAAGCACTTGCTGCTCTTGCAGAGGAGCCCAAGTTCAGTTCCCAGCATCCATGACATATGACTCACAACCACCTGAAATTCCAGCTCCAAGGGTGCCCAACACCCTCTTCTGGACTAGGATGGCACTGCTCTCGCATGAGGGCAATCCCACACCTCCACCTCCCATGAACACACACACACACACACACACACACACACACACACACACACACACTTAGCATAATAAAAATAAGTCTTTTGCGTATGGACTTTATTTATTTATAATAAACTACACACAGTAAGTACAGTTACGAAACCATCAGGAAAGCTGTATGTAAAATGCCATTCAAAACGTTTATCTCATTTAGTTTTAGTCCGTTTTTTTTTAACTGTTTGTATGTCAGAGGCGTGTGAGAAAAACAACAAACAGCTTCTTTAGAACTCATGGAATGGAGCCCACAGGTTAGCACAACCACTCTGGGTGTGCCTCAGGGCGGTCAGCCCCAAGAACTAGACATCCCAAGCACGTCAGGCTGCTATTGAGTGTCACTCTGCTTGTCCTTCCGCTCAGCTCACCACATCCCTCTGAATCTACGAGCTGTGTGAAAACTCTACAAGGCCTCGGAGCCCCTCGTTGGGCGGCGTCTCTGGAACTTACAGTATTAGTGCCTGTCCCTTTCCAGGCATTGCTGCCGGAGCAGATTAATGATTCAACCACCACCCTTAGGGAAAAAACTTAGCGATGTAGAGTGTTAGTAAAGTTAGGTTAAGATATTTTTGTTAGTGGCTTTGATCCAGGAAATCTTGAGTAACAATTTGAAGTTCAGTAAGGTGCACTCTTGATAACTGAGTGAGGAATTTTTTTTTTTTTAAGATCAGGGAACAAGAACAATCTCGCACTGACTTCTCTTTCAGAGGATCCAGGTTCAATTCCCAGCACCCACATGGCAGTTCACAACTGTCTGTAACTTCAAGATCTGGCACCCTCACACAGATATACATGCAGGCAAACCACAAATGTACACAAAATAAATAAATTATTTTAAAAAAAAAGAACAATATCACCCTGTTTCTGAGGCTGATGAGTATCTATAGTTCCACCTACCATGCAGGCTGAAGCAGAAGGATCTCTTGACACCAGGAGATCTGGGGCTGTAGTGTGCTATGGTGATAGGGTGTCTGCGCTAAGTTTGGCGTCAATGTGATCCTCTCCTGGGGGCTGGGACAACCAGGTTGCCTAAGGAAGGGTGAACCAGCCCAGGACAGAAATGGAGCAGGTCAAAACACCAGTACTGATCAGTAGTGGAACCTCACCTGGGAATAGCCACTGCACTCTCCATCTCTAAATTCTCACTAAGGGTGGTGGTTGGATCTGTGGAAGTCACGGCACAATCTTGTTGAAACAGGATCTCCCATTGTTCATTGTTGCACATGGTAAGCTAACTAGCCAAGGAGCTTGCAGGGAATCCCGTCTCCACCTCCCAACTCATAATAGAGTGTTTGTTGGGGGGTTGGTCTCCTGCTTTGTATGCTGATGCTAATTATTGGACCCCAAGATATGGCTGCTGCCCAAATAAGCAGACTCAAGTACCCCAAAAAATGTTATAACCTTGCCTAAAATCTTATTCCTGTTTGAACAATAAAAAGTCAACACACTTGGGCAGTCAAATGGGATAGGCATGGCTAAGGCTCACTGGCTGTGAGGACAGAGAGGATCTTGGGAAAGGGAGACTACAAAGGAGGAAGGGAAGGAGGAAGAAGAAGACAGGATTGGAGGAGAAGGAAACCTACCCATGCCATGGGTTAGTGTGGGAAAGGAGCACATGGCTGGGTCAGTGTGGAGAGGGAGATGGAAAAGATTGACAGCTAATTTGGGATCATGGATGGGAGGTAGCCTGAGACGGGACTGGGAGGAAAAGAGAGTTTCGAAGGTTAATATCTGCCTGCCCCAGGTAAAAAGCTTGTTCTAATTAAATGTAACAGGTGTCTGTGTTTCCATTGATTGTTAGTGGGTTAGAAAATACCACCATAATAATAGTTAGCCTAATAACAAACATTAATTAGGCCATACTTTTAAATTAACCACAACAGGTGTTAGAATTACAGGTGGCTACTTGCGTCAACCTTTATTTGTATCGTGAGGGGCTGAACTTAGGTCCTACACACTTGTGTGGCAAGTGCTTTATCCATTGAGCCATCTCTCCGAGCCCAAGCAGTCTACCTCCACAGTTCTACAAAGGCTGACCAAGGAATTAATAAATATCTTCTTGTTGTAATGTACATGAGACCTGATGGTCTTCTTTCTATGGAAATACTCACTATGGAAGAATAGGGATCTATTTTTATCTCCGTGATCTGTATTTTATTCATGACTGAGAAGGCCACCAAAGGTAGGTTTGGGGGTAGTAATATGTTTTAAAAGTCTATGCTCTGGGGGAAAGAACTAAAAAATTGAAAGTGCCAGCCATTTGTTATGATGAATTTGTTCATCCTTGACATTATAAATAAAAATAATATCTAAGGGCAGAAAGTAAAGTATAACCCAATAACAAACATTTCAAATCCCATGACTCCTGACTGACATAATATACTGTAAATTACAGTATCTATGCCCACCTCTGTGCATTTACCAAATTGGTTTGAAACCATGTGCCATTTCTTATGGTTTGACAGAAATGTCTACTTACAATATATCTTTATTGTCTAGCACCTAGGACAGTAGTATAAATAAATTTCTGGTGCCTTATTTGTCATGAAAACTAATAAACATTTATGGAACAACCAAAAAATGATGGAAAGATAGTAAAGACTTGGCAAAAAGAGAGTGACATAGAACACGAATTCACATGGCATGTGGCTTCTACTCTGGCCCCATCACCCTGGGAGTAGATACTGATTTTCTCATCTGGAAAGCCAGATCATGATGACAACTGCTATACATCACCACTGTTACAGGGACTTAAAGATTCCTAATACTGGGTAGTGGAGAATGGAATGGGATGGCATTATCTTAAACCCAGTGTCGGAGCTGTAGAGTTGTCTTGATGCACAAAAGTGACGGCTGCTCCTGCAGAAGAGCAGAGTTAGCTTCCCAGAACCCACAGTGGGTGGCTCACAACAGCTTGTAACTCCAGCTCCAGGGATCTCATGCCCTTTTCTGAACTTCTTGGGCAACCATACATTAGTGTGCATACTAACTAACATGCAGACACATATACGTGCACATAAATAAGTGAATTAATAAAGTTTACATATAAAGAACTTAAAACTTAGCATTCTATAGGTTTTTCTCTCACTAAAATAATGAGTAAAGGTACAAACAGGGCTACTGAGATGGCTCGGTGGGTAAAGATGTTCATCACCAAGCCTCTTGTCCTGGGGCTCACATGGTAGGAGAGAATTCAAGTTGTCCTCTGCCCTCAGCGTATATACTGTGGTATTCACATTTACTCTACTTAATTTAATGAGAATTATTCTTTTTTCCTTCCCTCCAAGGTGTTCACTCCATTCTTTAAAGCAAACACATCCTTCATGAATGTACAATGACCACTGTAACCTGGCTGGGACACTGACTTGAAAACCCCCAAGAACTAATCACACGTGCATCAGGTACTAAATATGACTCAAATACTAGCCTTCTCCAGTAGTAACATGGCCTGGCACTGGGTTGCTAAATATATTTACTCCACTAAACCAGGTGCTAACTGCCCCCCAAATTTATAAGCCAGGCTTCCTTAAGGCAGAAACATGACCAGTGTCCACAGATTTCTTACTAGAGGGTGTCCTTCGCATAGCTGTGTATTGTTGCTGAGTTCTAGAACTGAGCTTGTGATGTTTTAAAGAAAGAGAAATTGCTTTATACAATGTAAACACCCACAGGGCAACATCCTAGTCCAAAGGAAGGGAAGGAAATTATTTATAAGCAGGGTTCCCTCACTAACATCGATTTCCACTTTTGACTTTCACAAGATGAGAATAGGTATAGAATTATGCAGATGCACTTTGAGTGTCTCTGTCTGCTACATTCCATGGGGAGAGGAACTCTATGTTCCTGACTTAATTTCCCCAGAGCCCAAGCATGGTGTTCACTGATTGATCAAAGACCTCAAATATTTATGGAACTCTTAGTATACTGTAGGTATTGTTCCACATGTTGGGGTCTCAAGTGTGAGCAAAGCCAGGTTCTACTTGCCTGGAAATTACATTCTAATCTTGAACAAGACACACACTCAATAAACTGGAAATGATTTATGAAGAGGAGATATACTGCACTGCTTTCCTCACTTCTCAGGAGTCTAGGACTTTCTTAAAGAGAGACACTTGAATTGTAGAATATTGCCGCATCTACAATGCATTTCTGTTCCTACACTGCAAACTGTCTTTTCTAACACCGTAATATCTCTTTAAATCTGAGGTGACAAAAATAAGGGCAGTTTTCATGTTTCTGCACACTTGCCTTCAGATAGCATCTCATCTTTGATGAGACCCACCCAGCCCCTCCTGATTGCCTAGTGAGGAGTGGTGCTCTCTGCCCTGCTTTGATGCACCCGCTTGTCTGTGTGTGTAAACACAGTCAACTCCATCCTTCCCGTCTATGTAGCTCTGGGGACCAGCTGACTGTCTGCTTGGGGTTTCCCAGTCTGTAGAATCCTTGCTTGGTGACACATGAACATCTCTCCAGGAAGTCTCCTCACTTAACATTGTGTTATTTGTTCCTCTCCATGTTTTGCACATGAATGGTTTTTGTGAGAAATAAGAAGTAAAAAAAAATGTATTTTCTATGATGTTAAACTCATAAAATAAAGAGTAGGTCATAAATGGCCTGAGTCACTTTCAGCATTACAGTGTCTCACTTTACCAATAAAATTCATTCATGTAGGTCTAGAGACACAGCTCAGTGAGCAGAGTACTTACCTAGAATACACAAGGCCCCAGGTTCTAACCCAGCACCTCATAAACCAGGGATGGTGAAGCATGCCTGTAATTCCAGCACTCAGGAGGTGGGGTCAGGAGAAGGGCAAGAGACTAAGACATGAGTTTGAGAGCAGCCAGGGTTTCAAATGACTGTCTTAAAACAAGATGGAACAACAGCAAAACCCACACCCATACCATTTTTTGCCCCTATAAGAAACATGGTAAAGTCACCTCTATGTGACTGTGGTTTATCTTTCAAAGGTTCATGGGTTGCAAAGTTCCATCCCAGGAATGATAGTGCTGAGGTCCAGCTCAGTAAGAGGTGGAGCCCACTGGCAGGTTAAGGCTACCTACGAGAAATACATTTCTCCCAACAATTCTCTTTATTTTTCAAGGCACGACATAATCTTTTTCTCTGGCAGACTGAAAATCATTGTTTGGAGATTAAAGTTATGAAGAGATTTAGAGGGCTTGCGTCCTTTTCAGTTCCACAGAACATAACTCATTCTTTTTTTTTTAATTTTTTTATTAATTTATTCTTGTTACATCTCTATGGTTATCCCATCCCTTGTAACCTCCCATTCTCCCCTCCCTCCCATTTTCCCCTTATTCCCCTCCCCTATGACTGTTCCTCAGAGGGATTACCTCCCTCTGTATATGCTCATAGGGTATCAAGTCTCTTCTCAGTGACCTGCTGTCTTCCTCTGAGTGCCACTATGTCTCCCCCGCCAGGGGACATAGTCAAATGTGAGGCATAACTCCTTCTAAGTGGGGCTTTAGTTTTGAGCTTCTCTGCCTCCCAAACATGAGGCTCCTGGTTCTTTAGACTATGTGAGGAAAATGAACAGAATGAGAAACCCGCTGACATCCTGACTACTTAAAAAAAAAAAAAAAAACACTTTTTATTGGTGCTTTGTGAATGTCACATCATGCACACCAACCCCACACATCTCACTCTCCCCTTATACCCTCCCTTCCCTCTTACACCCCATAACAGAGAGAAATACCATTAATGGAAGCTGTAGTGTATCACATGTGTCTGTCCTACAATATATCCCTTTGCCTACACTTCTTTGCTTACAGGTGTTCATTGCAATGAATCATTGGTCTGGTCCGAGGCCTCTGGCTTCTGCTACACTATCAGCACTAGAGCCGCACTGGGACTCCTCTCAGATACCGCATTGTTGCCCTGTGTCATGGAGATCCTGCCATTTCATGCACTCCAGCAGTTCACTGATGGGGTAGAGGTTGGGGTGGACTAATTCAAAGACCTATAACTGGGCCTGAGAGATATCTGAGCTGGTCAGCCTGATGGCTTTACCACTCTCAAACCCTTGAGGCTGGCTCCCCACAACCCCTACAACCAGAGCCATCTCTACCTTGCTGCCCAGGCAAGATGCAGGACCCGCTACCCGAAGTTTTGCAGTTGGTGAGGAACATGGCCAGTTCTCCTGCTCTCATGACCCTGGGGCCAGCTCTCCTACCTACCATAGATGGCAAGGGATAAGGAAGGGGAAGAGAGCATCTCTACCTTGTCTGTTCCACCGCACAACAGACAAGAGGCAGGGATGGCTTTCTTATGCTCATGCCTTTGGGGCTGGCTCACCTTCAATCCCCACATACAGGGCCAGCTCTACTATGCTGCGTAGGTGAGGTGCTCTCTGAGCACGGCAGCTGGTGAGGGGCAGGGACATCTCTCTTGTGCTCATGACCACAGGAATGAGGTGGGGGAGGAGAGTATCTCTCCCTTGTCCATAACACTCCATGGAAAACAAAGGCCTAGTTCTCCCATGCTCACATCCTCAGGGCAGCCTGCCTGCCAACTCCCACAATGCACAGGACCTGCTCTCCCATGGACTGCAGCTGTCTAGGGGCTTATCAGCTGTCCTGCTCTCACACTCCCAGGGCCACCTCTCTACAATGCCCAGGTGAAGGGTGGGACCAATTCTGCACAGCCCCCAGATGTCAAATTGTCCCTGGCCAGCAACCCAGACTGGGATGTCTTCCTGGCCTTCATTGGCGTCAGATCCATGCTGCTGCAGGGCCATGGACCCGGAAGTGGCCCTCAGTGGCAGCACAGGCCAGAATCCCCACCACGGCCTCGGGTGGCGTCACCTGCCCCTCACTATCCTCAAGTCTCCAGTTCTTCCTCTCTTCGTTGTACTGATGACTTCTGTTTCTCTTTCCTATCTATTTCTCTGCCACTTACTTGCTCCTCTTAGTGGCACCCAGGGTCTCTGAGTGTCTGAGGTCATCATGGGAGGTATCCCAGGAGTGCATTATGGAGCCCTACAGGGGTCATCTCTGGCATGGTACCCGTCCAGGCCTGCATAAAGATGGACTTGTGGTCATCTCGGGCTAGCTCCCTGTCAGGGACCATAGCACTGGGTCTGGAGGTCTTCATGGGATCATTCCTCATCCAGCCCTCTCCAGTGGCTCCATGCAAGAGACCGCTGTCTTGGACTTGTTCCCACCCTGAGCCTGTGGTCCCAGGCTGGATTCTTCTAGCGTCCTAGTCTCTGTCTTGCTCCCCATACCAGGAGCCCATCTGAACCTGCCTGGTGCCAGGCTGGGGTCATCTCAGGCTCACTTTTCTTCAGGGAATGTTAGGCTACTAATCATACATATATTATAGGTCTGGACACTGAACATAATAAACACAGCCTCTCTCCTCTCTGCCACCTACTGACACACATGAGACACAGGCAGCCACCCCTGCAATGGCTACCATGAACCTCCCTTCATTGCAGCAGCCAACAACGGGTCTTAAAGCTCTTGCCTCACGCATCATCGTCACAGATGAGAGCCGTGTAGAACTACATACTGAGCTGGACAACACTGAAAGACAGTTGCTACAGTTTGGTGTAGTTTGCCCTTGAAAGGTTTATGAGCTGAAAACTTCTTCCCTAATGCGGTGGTGGTGGTGTCGAGATGTGGACCCTTTAAGAGGCAGGGCCGACTGGAAGATAATTAGGTTATGGGGTTTGGACCCTATGAATGGAGTAACAGGGTTCCAAGGCAGGGTAGTAATAGAATAGTTCTAAAAAAAGTGGGTTGTAAAAAAAAAAAAAAAAAAAAGAGGGCTTCCCCTCCCTGGTATCTTTCTTCCTTGTTCCTTCTACATGTGGCCAGTCCCCTTTACCACGTTGTGACACAGCCAACTGGCCTCTGACAGACCCTGCACGATACCACCAGAGTCACGAGCCCAATGAATCTATCTTCTTTTCATTACCTAGAGTCCAGGATTTTGTTGTAGCAACGTGAAGCAGGCAAAGGCAGGGCGATTACATTAAGATACCATTTTCTTTCAAAATTTAAGAGTGAAATTTAGAGGATGACTAGATAGAGCAGGTGCTAAAGAAACTTGCTGCCCAGCCTGATGACCCAAGTTCATTTCTCAAAGCCTACCTGGTGAAAGGGCAGAACCAACTCCTCCAGGAACACACACACACACACACACACACACACACACACAC
>OU015749.1:765126-805996 GCA_907169655.1 Acomys percivali | reverse complement strand
TCTTCTTTGTTAGTTACAAAATTGAAAGGGAATTTTAAGACAGCAACATCTACAGAGTTTTTCCTGTAAGGTGCAAGCAGGAGAGATGAGCCCCTGCCTGACACAGAATGCTGACATGCTGACTTGCAAACAGATGAATTAATCATAAGGCTTTGGCTTTGGCCAGATACACAGACACCCACTTTCAAAGCCAAAGCACGTTTCGCATTCCTCCTTGAAGACCAGGTTCAGACTTCACCAACTTTGCAGAAAACTTTGTCCCAGGTCAGAATCAGCGGTTTCACCTTCATGCTACCACAGTACAACCAGCCTCCTGCAACTCCCATACTGCACTGTGCTAAGTTCTATGGTCATTTTCCCACTGAAGCCCAAAGACCCTCTTTCCTAGGGATACATAAGCAATGCTTACCCCCTCCTCAAAAGTTTCCAATGATGAACCAAAGACTGATTCCACTAGCTGGTTCCTGGGGAACCAGTGAGTCTATTGGGCTTAGTTAGAGAGCATGACTGGGGGATTCCAGGTCAGAGCATTGAGGACCCCAAAGCAGCCAAACTGGAAAGTCTTTACCCAGCATAGATATTGAGTCTCCATAGCCACACCCTTAGGATAACCTTCCCCAGCCTGTGTACTCCAGCACCTCCTGAGACTCCAAGGACATGTGTAATTATGACAGAAGCACATACAAATAGCCGGCAAGCAGGGCTGGAATCCAAGGCTAAGGTTCAATGAGCCCTCCTCCCCCTTCCTTCCGTGACAGAACATCAACAAGTCGGGCAAGGAGTAACAGCTGATCTCTTAACAGTAATGGGGACTGTTTTGCCTGGAGCACGGTGGTCTACAACAAATCTAAACTGTGAACTTCTATGGTATTATGGTCTACCCAAAACCATTAGACCAGACATATGGCAGGTAGTTAATAAATGCTTGATGAATGAATGAGTGAGTGAGTGAATTAATGAAGTGATTCATGGGAGACTGCACCAGAAACAAGTGCAGGGAAGGAAGGGCAGTTCTTGACTCTACAGTCTATGGTCTCCTCCAAGCCTCTTTTCAACAATGTCTACCTCGTGGTTTCCATCTCTAACTGCAGTCCATGTTCTCGCTCTCTCTCCTCTGCCTACAAGTAAGATGACATCTCTTCAATGAGTAAAAGCTTTGCAATTAGGAAACTCACCCCACCACCCCAGCTGTATTCCCTGTCCACCATAGCTCAGATGGTGCTTTCTAAAAGCAGAACTTAGGATGAAAATTAATGTATAGGAGATTTAGAGGAGATGTTATGAAAAGAACCTAGAAAAGAGACAATAACAAAGGATGCGCTGGGGAAACACTGAACTAAGGCCTCTTATCGTGAGTCTAATCTCAGGACTTGGGGGATGGCTCAGTGGTTTATAAAAAGCACTTGCTGCTCCTTTTGACAACTACACTGCCCATATCTGGAAGCTCACAAATGTCTATAACTCCCTATCCAAGAGATCCGATGTCCTTTTCTGACCTCTAAGGGCACACGCATGGAGAGAGAGAGACAGAGACAGAGACAGACAGACAGACAGACAGACAGACAGACAGACAGACAGACAGAGACACAAACAGATACATACATGTACACATAAATAAAAATAAAATATAACATAAATCTTTTCATGGAATTGGTTATTAAAATTTAAATTTTTCCTACCTAGCATCAAGGAAGCTGAGCTTTCAAATACCTCCAACTAGCAAGACTGGGGAAGGCCCGGGAGGGAGGTGTGGCTCTCATGCATGAGCGGGGCCTCCTTGTATTGCAGAGAGCAGCATGCACATGTTTTCAGATGAGAATCACTTAAGGAGCTTCAAAACCATGTGGCCACCTAAATCCCAACCTAGAGGCTGCATTCATGAAGCTGGGTTTTGTCCCTGGGACTTTCAATTTTTCCTCCATTCTTCCAATATGTAGCGCAGTTTAGTCTGCGCTCAGTACAATCAAGAAGCCCACAGCAAGGGGTGTAGGTTTACCTCTTGCCTCAGCAGCAGGGAAAGGGTTCCGCTGTCCATAGTGAGGCCCTGTCAACATCTGCTGCAAGGAGATCCCAAATCTACCTAAACCCTCAGGAAGGAAATCACCGTCTCCAAATGGCATCGCGGACTCCCCATTCCAGTTTCTTTTGTTCTGTTCCTGCCTCAGTCAAATGATTTAGTGTAACCCTTCTTGGAAGAAAAAGGATACTCTAAACAGATATGTACACACCTCCCTTTGGCTATCAGACTATTGAAACAATGGTCCCCAAGAAACTAAAATTCCCTGTGGAGTCTCATGCCAAACAAAGGGAAAGGCGGACCCCTGATGACAGCAAGTGGTGCTGTCTCCCAGAAATAGATTTTATATACTTTGACAACCTGTCAGGCCATTTTGCAGGAGACAGTAGAGCTGAAACACTGAAGAATCGGTGATGGGCAGGACCACAGACTGACCAGGAGGATTGCTTAGCTATGTACACCTCTTGCCTTCTATCTAAACCTAAACTTCATGCAATGACCCCAAAGATGGTTTATCAAGTCACTGGACTGTGTTGTTCCCTTCCCAATGTGGCCATAGTTAATGATTTTTGTTGTTTGCTATTATCTGTAGTGAGAATTTTGGTTTATTTAAGAGTTTAATAAATAGTTTAATTCTGGGGACTCAGAAGAAAGAATAAATGCCAGATTCCAAAGAGAAAAGGGTAGGGTGCTCAAAGAAAGAAGGGAGCTGCCACGCCCCCTCCCCCTCTCACAACCCCTTCCCCCTCCCCCATTTCCCCTTCCCCCCAACCTCCTCAGATGCTCCTGGTTGTTGTGGTTTGATGAGAAGTTGGAAATATCCTGACAAGATGAAGATTGGACTTTCTCCAAGGAAACTGATGAGCCTAACCAGAAGGAAGTAACCTAAAGAGAGCTACATCCCCCTTTTCTGCTAACCTTTCTCTCCTACCTAGTGTTGGGGGGTTGGAAGAGATTAGGATGGATAAGGGTTGGAATGGAGGAGGAGATGTAAGGACCCAAATAAAATAGGTTTTTTTTAAAAAAGACAGCACCATTTAAAAAAAGACAGCACCAACAATTACCTGTCTGTTTAATTGGTCTATTTAGGACAGGTGCTTAAGCCTGACTTGTTAGATAGTCCAGGGCCCAGGCTCTGATGCTAACAACCCCAGTAACATTAGCATCTTCACAGTGTCACAAACCACTGTTGTGAAGTCCATCCACAAGTACCAGTTCCTACATCCTCATCCGGTCACTCTCCAAGCCATGTTCATGGTTTGCTTCTCAAATATTTTAGAGACATCTCTGCCCTTCATCATTACTTGTGGTTTTGTGCATGGAGAGTTCTCTTTCCTGAGAACTTAGTAGCTTCCCTGTATTGGATTGGGCCCCTTCCACCGACTGTGATGTCCTTCAGGTACAGCTTACACATGACGGGGGATGTATCAGTCGTTAGTGGTACCCACATAGGGACAACCAGGAATGATGAAGAGGTGATCCATGTTGAGAGAGTGTTAATGGGTAGTGGAGTCTCTCATGCTGGTCCTAGACTTTCAGTGGTAGATGCTTGTGCACACAAACATCCGAGGACACATATTTGCATGCACACAGGTGCACAGTTCTCTGAATATGGAATCTGGCCAACCTACTGAGATTTTTTTTTGGATCGGTTCTGATGAAGAGAAATTAGGATCCTAGACAGGTCCAGATTTCTCAGCGCGATGCCTGCTGCCCTGGCTGAACTGATACCTACTTCCTCTACCCTCAGTGATTTCCCTCCTCGCTCTGCTCTCAAGACCCCTCCCGTCTTGACTCATGACCTTCCTCACGCACTGTGCCCTCCTCATGCTGTCACCTTTGTCTCTGTATCTTCTCCTCTTCCTCTTCCTATTTTTGTTTGGACACTACCTACCTGTCTTTGAAATCAAAACTTAGGTAGGCACTCTTCGAGCAGACATCCTGTCATGTCTTAGTCCAGACTAACTGCCTCCCATGCCCGTGCCAAAGCCAACATGTCCTCTAAACCATGGCCTCCACAGCATTGTAGCCACAGCAACAGCCTAAACAGAAATGGCCTATATAGCCTTTAAACTGACTCATAAGGACACTGAGCTGAAAAATTGCCACTGCTCATGCCCTCAGTCACCAGACCTTTTACAACCAGGCATCAGCAGTAGCTGCTCTCCTTCTCTGTGGACTCCCCCTACACCTCTGTCTCCTGCAGTAAGGCAGAAACTCGGGTACCTCCTTCGATTTCCATTTGCACTTTGCAGCATATGAAATTCCACCAGCAGAGCAGGGGATTCCTGTCTGCCAATGAAAATAGAAAGAGAAACCAGTGTTCAACAACGACAAGACTTAACAGTAGGAGCTCCAAAAATATGTATTAGTTCTAAATGCAAAATTATGAAATTCAATGTGCATGCCCAGAGCTCACCTAGAAGGCACTACATGGAGGAGAAAGAACAGCTACATCAGGTCCAAGAATGGGAATAAAAGAATTGGAATGCAGGTAATAGACCTTTATCATGGACTGGATGCTAAGAGGGGGCGAAGGAGGACAGGTGCTGAGCACGGAAGGCTAGAGAATAACCTTGCCACAGGCTGGCAGATGTGGAAGCATGTGACCCACTCTTGGGATGAGGAGCAGCTTTATGTCATGGTGGTATAATTATCTCAGCTCTTTGCATGCTGCTGGCAGGCTGCAGATGCAGTTCTGGCCAACATTTAATGGAACTCAGCTGTTCCTTAAAGTTGTGTGGACCTCTCCAGGTTTTCAGTAAGCATAAGAAGAGGTGCAGCAGATTCACACTGAAAAGCCATCTCATGAGACCAGGGTATTGGAATGGCAAGAGCTAAAAGTCAAGGAGGCCCATCTGAGAGATCAGTATGATGTAGGGATGAAGGGGGATGACTCTGTTGGTGACAGAGAAGAGAGTGCAGTCCTGGGACAACACATCTGTATGATCATCAAGATAAGAGCTGCAGAACAGGGATTAAGGATCACTGAATAGAGCCACCTGTTATGTGCTAGAAAGACCAGTGAGAGAGGAGGACAGAGGCTTAAATACTTCTGTGTTCTGAGTCAAAAGTGCTTGTGCAACTTAGTAAAGAAACAGCAGTGCAGCCTCAAGTCGGTGTTCTTATTACAAATACAAATGGCCAGGGATGAAGATAGATTAGTGGTTAAGAGCCTGTGCTCTTCTGGGGGTTCACTGTACTCCCCAAGGCACAATGGTTGCCAATAACTTCAACTTCAGGGTATCCAGTGCCCTCTTCTGGTACCCTCTTCATAGTGCATTCACATGCACATGATACACAGAGGCATACACATAATTAAAAATAAATAAATATGTTTTTTTCAGAAATTTTATGATTTTCCATAAACTAATGTTTGTACTTTTGCTCTTGAGACAGGGTCTTATATAGCCTAAATTATCCTTGAATTTACTATGTAGAGCTATTGATAACCTTGGGGTTTTTTTTTTACTTTTTTTAATTTAATATTTTTACATATACATTTATATTATTACATATATATACAATAAACTACCTACAGCAAGAAGAACCATCAAGAATTATACAAATGTTACATTCTTAGTGTTTTGGCTATTTGTATTTGGCAGCCTTGAAGAAAACATCTTTTCTATCTTGGTGAGTCTAAAATTCTGAATGTAAATCAATACCTATCATATCTCATCTTTATCACCTTAAAACATCTATCTAGACCTAAAAAACATCATAACCTCTAAACAACTAAGCTTAATTGTAATACTAAACTATCTGGTCTTTAACCCCATCAGAGACTTGAGAAGGAATAAAATTGATTACCTGAGTATACTGGGAGTGCAGTGAGTAGCTTTCCAAATGAGAAGATGACAGACACAATTTGCTGCCTGAACAGCCACCCAAAACTCTCTATAATGTTGGAGCACCATCTTCAGCCTTCTGGTCCAATATATCTGACAGACATATTTGTGAGGCAGGAGCTATTGAGGACTTGCTTACTCTGTCTTGGCAGAGTTTGGCCATCAACTCTGCCTGTATCCAAGCTTGTCCTTTTTTAGGCAGAATTCTGGCTGTGGTAGAAATGAGGACATTTTTCCCAGTGACTTTTTTTTTTGCCACATTTGAAGCCATTTCCATAAGGAGGTTCTTTGATGTTCATCATCTACTTTGAGATAGGGTGGGTGTTGCCAGGAGTTAACCTGTCTCATTGTCTATGATTCTTTAAAATAATGAAAACATTTTTAAATGCCATATTCTGTATGTCTCTGAGGTTTTTGAAGACCTTATCTAACTATTTTACATTATCTTTCTATAGAATCATATCTATATGTTGCACCTAAGGTGTATATTCTTGTGATAAAAGTATACTAGTAATTGACATGGCCATGATTTGATCAACTAACAATTGGCTTGTATACCTCATTTATCCTAAATAGCCTGCAATAGCACTTTCAAAGTATTTGAAGTAAACCTCATATTATAATTGATTTATATGGGTACAATACCATATATTAGAGTAGAAATATACAATGTATGTGAAGAATAATCTCACATTTGAATTCTATACCACTGTATCTAAAATTAAACTTATTTTGCATCTATATACAAAATTCTATTCCAGTGAATTAAAAATAACCTTGTGAGTAACAATTAAGGCATTAAGTTGAGAAGTAGTTTCGCTAATCTACTTTTTGTTCTTTCTTCCATATATATTTCTATATTCCCCCTTTTTTCAACTCCTATCTCCAAACCTAAGAATTGAAGATAAAGGAAAAGAGAGACATCCCTGTGTTCAACCTTGTTTTCTCTCAAAATTTAACCAATAATATCTTATAACCAACTCCCATTGAAAATAACCCTCTATAGCCCAAGAAAGCAACCAAAACCCTACCTGACCCCCTTAAAGGAAATGGAGTGTCATTCTCTTAAGGTTTCTTCTGGTTGATTTGGGGCAAATATTACCTTTGTAGGGGACCAAGTAAAATTGAGGAAATGATGACCTCAAATTTTTGAGCCTCCTGCCCTCTCAGCTGAGTGCTGGGTTGGGATCCTAGGCATGCACCACCATATCTGGTTGAGGCCATGCTGGAGATCCAAGCCCAAAGCTTCCTGTATGCTAGGGAGGCACTGTATCAATCCAGCTGCACCCCAGCCCTGTGGCAATTAATTTTTGCAGTAAGAAACCAAATTGGTACAAATAAAATGTCTCTCATAATCCTTGGTATGAATATGGCATTTCTATTTTTTCTTATTTATTATAATGATATAATAATAATAATAATAATAATAATAATAATAATAATAATAATAATAATAACCTCTATACTTTCCTTTACCCATGGCCCACATTCCTTAAGGTATCAGACCAGGAAGTAATTATGCTTTCAAGGGAAGATGAGAAACTGTCAGGACATCACTCAATTCACATAGGCCAAACTCCTAAAGTGGCTCAGAACATAGAGTGTAGACCCACGAGAATACTTCATGAGTCAGGGGAATAATTCTATATCCTAAGACTAGATAGAATTTCACAAGTTGGAGAATAGTCAGGAAGAAGATAGAAAAAAGGCAAAGAGGGCTTAGCAATCATGAGCTAAAAGGGGCTGCATATCTCTTCTTAGAGAACAAGGTCCCTCCAAAATTTAGAGGATCTATGGGCTTAGTTCCAAGCAAAGAGTTCTAAAACAGGAACCATGATGTCATGACTACAGGAAGGGGCACTGTCTCTGACCCTCAAGCCCTGTACAAAAAGACACCTATGTATATAGAAGGCCTTGATGTCACACAAAGGTGGAAGAGAGCTGGGGTCACAAATGAAGGATGACAGAGGTGAGAGCAAGGAGCACAGCAGGTTTCTCAGCAGACAGCTAACAGATAAGAGTAGAAGTAACTCCAAGATTTGTAGCACTGCAGTCACCTGCCCTAGATGGTTACAATCTATACTCCAGCAGCTGATGCTGTGGGAAGGCACAAAAAAAATAAGTGATTAAAAACAACATTCTGTTTCTTATGCAAATAAGGTTGTAGATCAAAAAGAAACAGCTTCAATTTATCTTACTTGGGAATAGAGCTCGAACCAATCAGACATTGTTTTCAAGCAGGAGCTTCCTATGAAAGGAGGATGTGAGTCCAGGGGATAAGGCAGACACTTAGGTCAGCTGTGTGTTGGATGTAAGCTTGAACACTGACATGCTGACTGTACTCCGCATTTGTGTGTACTGCAGCGTGCAGGTGCCAGGGAAACGGGGACTCGGTCTTGTGCCTTCGGAATAGCTTGTTGAGACAGTAAGGTGTCCAGACTAACTAAAATCAGAACATTTTACAACTTTCTTTGGCCCTTCAATAATGATTGGGAAAAATTGTGTTGATATTTTGGTGGGAATTGCATTAAATCTGTACGTTGCTTTTGGTAAGATAGCCATTTTTGTTATGTTAACCCTACTAATCCATGAACATGGGAGATCTTTCCATCTTCTGATATCTTCTTCAATTTCATTCTTCAGAGACTTGAAGTTCTTGTCATATGAGTCATTTACTTGCTTGGTTAGAGTTGCACCAAGATATTTTATATTATTTGTGGCTATTGTGAAGGATGTTGTTTCCATAATTTCGTTCTTAGCCAGTTTATTATTTGTTTACAGAAGGGCTACTAATTTAATTTTAGTTAATGTTGTATCCAGCCACTTTGCTAAAGGTATTCTTTTCAGACTTAGAAAAAAATTCTCAACTTCATATGGAAAAAGCCCAGGATAGCTAAATCCATTTTGTACAATAAAAAAAAAAAAAAAAAAAAACTTCTGCATGTATCACTATCCCTGATTTCAAGCTGTACTACAGAGCAATAGTAATAAAATTGCATGGTATTGACATAGAAACAGACAGGTTGATCAATGGAATCAAATCAAAGACCTAGAAATCAACCCACATATCTATGGACATCTGATTCTTGACAAAAAAGGTAACCATCTAATGGAGAAAAAGAAAGCATCTTGAACAAATGGTGCTTGCCTAACTGGATCTGAATGTAGAAGAATGCAAATAGATCCATATTTATCACCCTGCACAAAACTCAAAACTAAGTGCATCAAAGACCTCAACATAAAACCAGATACATTAAATCTAATAGAAGAGAAAGAAACTGGGGGATAGCCTTAAACTCATTGGCACAGGAGACAACTCTCTGAACAGAACACCAACAGTTCAGGCACTAAGATCAACTATTTAAAAATGGGAAAACTTCTGTAACTGAAAAGCTTCTGTAAGGCAAAGGACACCATCAATAGGACAAAATGACAGCCTACAGACTGGGAGAAGATCTTCACCAACCCTACGTTGTACAGCAGGCTAATATCCAAAATATATAATTACCTAAAGAAATTAGATACCAACAAATCAAATAATCCAATTTAAAAATGGGGTACAGTGCTAAACAGAGAATTCTCAGCAGAGGAATCTCTAGTGGCCAATCAAAATGGCTCTGAGATTCCATTTCCTGCCCACCAGAATGGCTAAGGTCAAAAGCACATGTGACAGCACATGCTGGCAAGGACGTAAAGCAAGGGGACACTCCTCCACTGCTGATGAGAGTGCAAACTTACATAACCACTGTGGAAATCAATCTGGGGCTTTCTCAGAAAATTAGGAATAGATCTACCTCAAGACCCAGCTATACCATTCCTGGGCATTTTACTCAAAATATTCTTTACCATACCACAAGGACATTTGCTCAACTATGTTCATAGCAGCCTTTTTCATAATAGCCAGAAAGTGGAGACAACCTAGATGTCCATCAACCAAAGAATGGATTTACACAATGGAATACTAGTCAGCTATTAAAAAGAAAGACACTATGCAATTTGCAGGCAAATAAATACAACTAGAAAAGACCATTCTGAGTGAGATAACCCAGACCCAGAAAGGCACACGTGGTGTATACTCACTTATTAGCCATAAAGCACAGAATAACCATGCTACAATCCATAGTCCCATCCCATGAGAAAGAACCAATTCCTGACACTATTAATGCTACTCTGATATGCTTGTAAACAGGAGCCTAGCATAACTCCTCTGAGAGACTTCACCCAGGATCTGATGGAAACAGATGCAGAGACCCACAGCCAAACATTAGACAGAGCTCAGGGAGCCACATGGAAGAGCTCAGGATACATTTGAAAGAGCTGGAGGGGTCAAGGACTCCACAAAAAGACCTAAAGAGTCAATAAACTGGGCCCATGGGGGCTCGCAGAGACTAAAACCAGCAACCAAAATGTATACATGGACTGGTCCTAGACCCTCTACACATATGTAGCAGATGTGGTGCATTATCTTCATGTGGGTCCCCAGCAACTGGAGCGGCGGGGCCTCTCTGACTCTCATGCCTGTCTTTGGATCTCTTCCCCATGACTGGACTGCCTTGTCTGGCTTCAGTGGGAGAGGATGTCTCCAGTCGTGCAGGGAATTAATAGGCCAGGGTGGGTTGGTATCCGTGGGGGACCTCCCCTTTCTCTGAGGAGAGGAAAAGGGAAGATTGGGTGGAGGAATATGTGAGAGGGGACAGGGAAGAGAGAAGGAGGGGCTGTGATCAGGATATAAAGCAAATAAATAAACAATTTTTTAAAAAGATACCCTGAACCAGGCACAGTGGCACTCACTTGTAATCCCAGCACTCAGGGAGGAAGAGGCAGGTGAATCTCTGTGAGTTCTAGGCTAGCCCTGGGCTACAAAGTGAGTCCAGGACAGTCAAGGCTACACAGAGAAGCCCTGTCCCAAAACAAAAACAAAAACAAACAAACAAACAAAAAGATAATCTGAAAGGATATTTTAAAAATATTAGCAGTCATGACCTTGGTATTCAATTCTTAAATGTAAAACTCTGTCCTCATATCACAGTTATATAAATTCATCACTTTAACCATAAACTAAGTAGTATTTGAAATGCGAGCAGATGAGAAGAATTTAGCAGAGTAATTACAATATATTTGCATTTTCTCAGAGACAAAGCATGTTCAAAAAGGTTCAAAGAAGGCCTCTAAGGATGGGACCTCAAGAAACAGTCACCATCTCTTCAAGGGCAGATATAGTGCACCCGGCTGTGCCATCCAGGAAATAGAAAGGCCCAGTGTTGTTCAGGGACAAGAGGGGCTGCTTACATACTGGCAGTAATTTTGGAGTAAGCCTGCCTGGGGCTACGGCAACTGTTTCCCCTTATTATTAACTAGTTGCTCTCCTGTTTCTTCTCTCACAAACTCACACCACATGGGCAGTGACATTACAGCAAGTTTGAGTTTAAATTGAGTTCATTTGACTTCTGAGAGTACGCTCTATGTAAATATCCACCCATGTTTAGAAAACAGAGTTTAGAAACAAAAAATGACCCCTCTCACATATTTTAATCTCAAGGTTAAGTAGGTCCTCCCGTTCTACAACCAGGGTGTGCTAGTGAGGGAAGTGTGGCATGGGAGAAATCACAAGGCAGACTGACTCCCTATAGCATTCCTCAAGTTTACTCAAAAGTCAAATCTGGGCTACACAACAGAGATAGAGTAACTTCCCCAGGCATCAGAAAATTGGTCCTAAGACAACATTCTCCTCTTAAAAAAAAAAAAAAAAAAAGCCAAACTGTCTTGATATCTAATTGAGTATTCAGTTCCAGCCACACACATCTGAAATACACTGGGATTGATCATACCCAGACAAGTCTGGGAGCCAAGGAGCAGGACAGCAGAGAAAGCAGAAGCCAAGCCCTCCTACAGCATAGCCTGGAGGTCCGGGCAGAGCATCATCTTTCCTCCAAGCAGGGTCTCTGGAGAAGGCCGCATAGAAACTGCTCCTAAGACAGCAGGTGATTGTTATTTAGGAAATGGTATGCATAAATACAAACGGGTGGCCTGCTCTCCTTGGAGGCATGGTAGCATCTTGCTTGCCTTTCTAGTGCTGTGATAGGGATGACCAAATGTGACCTGAGGGGCAAAGGGTCCTTTTCTTCTTACACTTACAGTCTAAAAAGAATAGAAGTCTGGGGAGCAACTTAGGAATTTGGCGACAGCAACCTAAGCCACGGTGGAACACTACTTAATGGCTTATTCCTCAGGGCTGACTCAGCCTGCCCAGAGGTGGCAACTACCCTCAGAAAGATGAGTCCCCACATAGTCATTAATGATATTTTTTTAATGCACCACTGACTTGCCCATAGGCAATCTAATGGAGGCATTTTTCTCAGTTGAGATTCCTCCTCCCAAATAACTCTAGCTTGTTTCAAGTTAAAAAAAATTAAACAAAACACAACAACAACAACAAAACTGGATAGTCAATTCAACTCTGTGTATGTTCTCCACTTTGGGCTTGCACTCTGCAAAATGGGGCTCATGTAAAAGATTAATGAATGATTTTAAGATTTCTTGGCGCATGATATAGATATGTAGTTCTAAGATAAATATATATGTGTGTGTATACACATATATACTATACATGGTATATATATATAATTTGCATATAAATGATATATATACTACCATATCTAACATATATGGATTTATATATGCCATACATTGTTATATAGGTCTATAGTATATCCATATATCAATTCTTAGATCAAATTTTTTATAATACATATATATTTTGTTGACTGTTCTCTATAGTTGAAAAGAAGTATAGAGAAGTTTGATTTTCTTAATAATGTTTCTCAAGAAATAAGCACTGATAAAATAAGATTTTTTTCCAATTCAGGTACAAATATAATTGTGAAATCAAAGAAGTTGGATAGAAACTGCGTGATACTAAAAGGAAGCTACAAAGTGTTAGTATGAGCTCACGCACTTCTAAAGTGTCATCCTCCTGGCTCTACTCCATGGAAAGGTATCACAATGTCACCGTTATCGTGACTACCCTTCTTACACAGGTGTTGGCCTAATTCATCCATCCTTGGTGGGATGAGTCTTTTTTGGATGAATGACTAATGTCTTCCCTAAGGCAGAGAAGGCAAAAGCAAGCAGGCTCTGAGACAGGCAAGCACAGGACATATTTAGCATCCTGAGATCCCACTTGGATTGTACTTGAAAGCTTAGGTATCTTACCTGCCCATACTGCACACGCTGCTCTGCTAACAATGCGTCTAGCAATCTACCACCCATGCAAGACACACACCTGCATCACACTGCATGCCCAGCCCTTTCCGGATGACAGACTAGCTTTCTCCTCCCCTAACAGCAATCACACACACGTGCAGTTTCTACTTAGATTCATTCCACTGTGCCTGGGTATGAGGAACAGATATGTCCATGAAGCCCATAATGGTTTTGGGGTACATGCAAAATGAGGCAAAATCATATTCCTAAGTGGACTCCTGAGGAGAATTTCCTGTTTACTATATTATATGTATGCGTAATAGTGGATGCACATGGCTAAAACCAGATACACTCTGGAAAGAAACATGAGCAGTGAACAAGGGCTGCAGTACTCATATTTGTCAATTAAAAGTCACCCAGTTATACCCCTAGCAACCAAACTCTTCCTCTGGAGCTCCAGAAAAGGAACCCCCCAATTAATCCTGCTCTTAATCACTTTCTCACTGTTCTGACTCACTACTACGTAGCAGTATGTCTCCTCTTAGTCTGCACTATTGTTTTGCTTTTGATTTAGGTTTTCTCTCCTTTGCAGTCTGTGTGAGTCTTTATTTTGCTTCTTTGGATCAGAAGCCAAGAACCTGGAACTCCCCGGCCCGGACTCTGATTACAGATAACAGCTTCGGAAGCCAAGGTGATTTCCGTACTATGCCCATAGGGAGGAGGGTCAGTCCCTCTGCAAGGCTCCCATTTGATGAAATAACAACTCAAAGGTGAGAAAGAGTGATGAGATTGGAAAATTGATAGATCTATAATGACTTCCACAGGTGTTGGGGTGGTCCAGTTCTTTCCCCATTTAAGAGGCCAGTTATTAAACGTAGTCTTCAATCTGAACGCAGGTAATTAAGGTAAAGAAGAAAATAGGTATCCAATAAGTACTTTATTGCAGGAAAGATACATGCTTCTAGTGACAGGAGCCCGTCAATAAATATATGAGAAATGATACCGTTTCCCGAACTTCTCCTGGAATTATAGGTGAAGGCAAGAGTGCCCGCTGACTGTGTGTTGCAGAACAAATACAAAACTGGATTCTCAGAGGAGGGGAAGAAGAAAAAGACGGACAGAGGACTTGAATGAAGTCAGTATTGACTTGTACTGCTAACTTTAATGATAATCCAGTAATGGCAAGCCTATTAGTGTAGACTGAAATGAGAAACTGCAACTTCATCATGGGTACTTAGATCTTAATAATTCATTCAGAACCTCTGCAAATAAATTAACACAAACTTCTTGCCAGTGATTAGAAAATCCAAAGAAAAGTTTCCTTTTACAGATTTCTTTTGGAGACATGATTTGTGCCTTTCCCAATGGAAGTCTAAAAGTATAGCTTTGTCTTTAATCTGCTTTGCTTTGATAACTGGCAGAAACTCAGTTCAGAGGAATGGTAGAAAGGACATGAATTGTTTTTTAAGACAACTGAAGTTGATGTTTACAGGTCCTCATTTGTATTAAACCCTATAAGGAATTGGCAGCAGCTGCACTGAGCTATGGCTGCACTCTAAGGACTCATCCAAAATAAATTACATTCATCTTTGAAACTCTCTCTCTCTCTCTCTCTCTCTCTCTCTCTCTCTCTCTCTCTCTCTCTCTCTCTCGTGTGTGTGTGTGTGTGTGTGTGTGTGTGTGTGTGTGTGTGTGTGTGTGTGTGTACAGAAGATGCATGCATGTCATGGTTCATGTATGGAGGTCAGAGAAAAAACTGTGGGACTATCCTTCCAGTGTGTGAGTCCCAGGGATTGAACTCAGGTTGTCCATCTTGGGACCAAGTGCCTTTACTAGCTGAACTATCTCACTGGCACCTACTTAACACTTACAGGAGGAGACAATGGTACGGAATGCCTTGGGTTTTTATCTGAAAGCCTTTGGTTGCCTATAATCTTAATGCCACACCTCCAGCCAGAGCTAAAGGTACAGCTTGCATTCCACTCACTTAAACACTCAGAGTCCTGCAGTCTCAGTGCCTGGTTTATGAGCCTCTGATTCTGAGGTGCAAATTCACGCCAGTGCCTTTCAAACTTGCTGGAATGTGCTAGGTTTTCCTGTCTGTCCACTGTGGCTTCTGAATCAGCCAATAGCATGCAGTTCTGAAAACATTCATGTTTCTCTGACCTCCAGACGTCAGGTTAAAGTGCAAATAACAGGCCACAAGCATGCAGAAGGTCAGCCTCCCAGGCACAGAGGGAGGGACACCCTGGAGCAATGTCATATCTGCGTCCAATTATGAAACCCTAAGAGAAAATCCCCTTTCGTGCTCCTCCTACTTTCTGACATTTTGCTCATCTGTCCCCCTACTTAACTCTCATACATATTGTTTAAGGTGGAAAATAACACTCCCTCACTCCACCCTCGGTCTTGTTAATTTATTTTCATCAAAGATACATAATCACATAGTGTAAGAAAAAATAAAGCAGACCAACTTACCATCTAAAATGATGTTCCTCACCCCACCTCTCCTCACTCAAGGTTTACAGAACTCACCACTTCTGTTGGTTTCCTGCGGGGATAGCAAGTACTTCCTCTCTCTAACTCAGAGTTAGATAACACAAATGCCTGCAGAAACCAGGCAGGGGCATAAGTTTCAGACTGGGCTACACACAGACCAGACCTTTTTAAGACAGTAAAGTGCGGTAAACTGAGAGTCTGTCTTATCTATGTGAATTTAAAGGTACTCACTACACCAGAGGTCTCACTGGCCCTATGAGTCTAGCCTTGTTTGAAACTGTCTGCATCACTTTAGTTATATCTAGGCTATAGATACCAGCTCTCTACCTGGAAATGGTTTAGTTTTACGTTTTTGTTTTGCTTTTTGGCACAAGCATCCTTTTCTATCCTTTTCAGACTCAGACAATTATATAATTTCTCCATGTTAAGATTCTAGTTTATAGTCCATTGACTTGCTACTTTTCTTTCTTTTCTTGGGGGGGGGTGGGTGGGTGTTGAAACAGAGTGCTACCATACAGCCCAGGTTGGCCTGGAACTCAATATGGAGCACATGCTTGCCTTAAACCCATGCCTGTTCTCCTGACTCCACCTTAATGCTGGGATTAAAGGTGGGAGCCACAGCCACTTCCTTTTCCTACTCTTTATTAGCATATCATTTGCCTTAGTTAAAATTACTATTGGTATGATAAAACTCCATGACCAAAAGCAAGATGGGGAAGAAAGAGTTTGTTTTGCTTACAGTCTCAAAACAGACTCCATCACTGAAGGAAGTCCTGACGGGAACTCAAGCAGGGCAGGAACCTCGAGACAGGAGCTGATGCAGGGGTGCTGCTTACTGGCTTATTCCTAATGGCTTGCTCAGCCTGCTTTCTTATAGAACCCAGGATCACCAGCCCAGGGATAGCCCCACCCACAATGGGCGGGACCCTCCTACTCCTACGTCAGTTACCAATTAAGAAAATGCACTACAAGCTTGTCTTTAGCCTAATCTTAAGGAGGCATTTTTTCAATTAAGGTTCTTACCTCTCAGATGACTATAATCTGCATCAAGTTGGCCTAAAACTCACCAGCACACCAATCTACCACCTCTCCTCCATCCCGCCATCTTCTATTTCCTGCCACTGGGGTTGCAACTGTCATATTGTTGAAGTTCATATTGACTTTATCTTTGACCCTGTCTAGATCTGTCACATTTGTGTTTGATCATCTGCAGGCCAATTTGGCTGAGTCACAGGATACAGACAATTTGGGCAAACTCCAGGCAAATAAAAGTATTTTTAGATGAGGTTGAACATCTGAACAGGGAAGCTTTGAATAAGGCAGACTGTGCTGCAAGAATGTGGGCAGGCTTCACCCCGTAAGTCTGAGGGTCCAAGGGAGTAAAGTCTCTGCTTCCAGACAGTTTCAGGGTCTTTCCTTTCTCTATTCTACCACTCAGCTGGACATTACCTGCTCTCCCCCTTCGCAATCATGTAATCCAGTTCCTTAAAGTAAATTGCCATCTTCATCTCTTCATACACACATACACACACACACACACAGATACACACACAGACACACACACATACACACACAGACACACACACAGACACACACACAGATACACACACACAGATACACACACACAGATACACATACACTGATACACACACACACAGACACACACACACAGACACACACACAGACATACACACAGACACACACACAGATACACACACATACACACACACACACACACACACACACACACACACATCACATATACTATTGATTATGCATCCCAGCACCCCTGGCCTCCCGGAGAATCTGACTAATACAACCTCGTGCATATCTAAAATAGTAAAAAGTGTTCTAAATTGATCACTCCCGTTGTGCTTCCATTCATGTCATTTCCAGGGTAAGAACTGAAAATATCATTCACTGCTAAAGCAAGTCGTACACAGAGACCATGATCCTCTCACACAAATCAACACAAATTGCTCCTGAGTTATTTCAAAGAAAGCATGCTTGCTGCCCCAAAATGCAAAGATTATATTTTCTAATTGCCTCTCCATGATTTAATGCCTCATTTTAATATGATTAACTGTAGTACATATGCTTTCCTGGAGACTGTCAAATTGCCTTTCTTTTTAGTAAAAAAAAAAAAAAAAAAAAAAAAAAGACACATCTGTTTCTTGCCCTCGCCAGGGATGTGCTTTCAGCCTTGGTCACTCTTTGTTTACAGTGACTCTTGTCTTGGAGCCAAATGCTGCTCCCTTAGAACTTGTACCTCTTATCTCCATGCCTGGAATTTTCTGGTTTTATTTTAATAGCTCCTGGATTCCATCAAGTATTAGAATTGTTTTTAGTATTTCAGCCCTTTTTTCTTGCTCACTCTCCTAGCTTTGTCTTTTCAGAAAACATACTTAGATTAAGGCCTTTAGAAGGAGACATAAAAGGTAACATATTTACATATTTCCTGTTCTTTCTGTGTGATTCTATTTTTAACATTTGCCTCACATCAAATTTTAAGTCCTAATGAATGTTTCCAAGGAATTCTGATGACATCTCTTGAATGTTTGTGTTAATGTCTGTAAGGGACCATTGTTTTTGTTTGTCTGCCGTTTTCTTGTTTCTAAGTAAAGTTTCATTAGGTATCTCCTGCTGACCCCAACTTGGCATCCTCTTGCCTCAGCCTCCTGAGTTCTGGCATTCCAGGCATATATTATCTGCCATGTTGAAATCATTGCTTTTCACTAGATTCCTACAATAAACTCAGAATCCCAGGGCAAAGGAAATATGAGTCACTTGTATAAAATGCTTCCTTACTAAACTGTAATTTGTAAGAAACCAGTTTAAAGCAAATGAAGTGATGATAGATATTCTAGCCAGGCTGTGTCAGAATAACCAATAAGGTCTCAGTAATGATTCAAATGGTTACTATATTTTTAGTTGCTTTTTCTCTGCTTCCATCAGTCTTATTTGTTCCTCTCTTCAGGAAAAAAATTAAACTATGGGCCCCTGGAACACAGTTGGGAAATGCCCTCCCTTTTGTCTCTAGCAATAAATATCCATTTACTTGAAAATTAGGCCATTCCCTTCATCCGCAGTGAGTTTCTTTCCCCCATTACACCACATAGAAAAGACATAGTTGGGACCCATTTTGACCAGAGCCAGAATGTCTCTGCACCTGTGCACCAAGGCAAAGTCCTTATTACAGCTTATTCTGAGCTCATGCATCGAGATAAGTGTCCTACTGCAACTATGTCTGTGTTCATTGACAGAAAGAGAGCCTCAGCCCTTGCACCAAGAGATATATAAATACTGTAGAACCAACTAGCCAACCAACCAAACAAACAAACAACTAACTAACCAATCAACCAACCAACCAACCAACTAGCTAACCAACCAACTAACCAAACAAACAAACAAACAAACAAACAAAAGATAGAAGAATAGAATTTTCCACAGAAGGCGACAGAAATCCAAATAAAATCAGGTCTTCCTAGAACCGATGGCATCCAACTCTGGTACCCACTTCTCTGCTTGGGAAGTCTAACTTTACTTTCACTTTGCCCTGAGTAAGCACAGACAAAAGACTTATAAAGCTTGCTAGGATTTTTTAATTAATTTTTTATTTTGTTTTATTTTTAGAATGAGGTGCATTGTTTTTAACAAACTCTCAAAAGTTCTATTTTACCAATAAAGACTCAGGAGCCAGATGCTGAGTGTTAAACCTTACTAGCTCAGAGAGGCAGAGAAAGCATGCAGCTGACCTTCCTATTTAGCTGACATTTCCATAAAAGAAAAAAAGAAACATTCCTTCCCACGACATTTAAAAAAAAAAAAAAAAACTCTCAAACTCAATGTCCCACCTTTCTACTTCCTGTGTGTCTCCCTATCCATCTCCCTGACTTCCTCTCCCTCTATGGATTTTTCCCATGTTCACTCCTCATCAACTGGTTGCTTGCTCCTCCTCTTGGCCTAGGGTTAACTTTACTTAATCCTGTTTTCAATAAACAAAACGCTCCTGGATTAAAAGTGAGTACTACAGCTGAGGCATACCACAACCAGAAATGGGTTTTTTCCCCACTGCACAACACAATCTCAAGGATCACGGTGTGATCAAACATCCTGCAACAGAGGTGTTGCCTGATTCTAGAGTAAAAAAATCATTTACATTTGAAAACTAAGTTTGTTGTAATTTTGTCTTTAGACATCCTCAAAGAGCCACTTATGATAAAAATAAGTTTAACACAACCCAAATTCTCCTTCTTCTGTGGTTACCATCTTGTCCAAGCTAAAACTTAAACAACCTATGTCTTTGGTGTCCTAACATGTTTTTCAGGTTTTGAATGTGAAGACTCTTCTCTCAACTCAGGGAAAAATCCTTCTTTTCTTCCTATGAGTGTCTACTTTTTTCTAGAATTGTTACTCCTCTATTTGGTCTGTAAACCAATCCCTTAATCTTTATTTCTCCCAAATATTCTTCAGATCTTTTTTTTTTTTTTTTACCCCAGTCTTTGCATGCTGGATATCTGAAAGATCTCTTCCTAGACTCTCATGTTTTTGTGGATTTCAAGGCTTCTTGAGATTTTTTTAAAAGATAGTGATGATGAGTATTTATTTTATGTCTTTTGAGACAAGGTATGACTATGTAGCCCATGCAAGCTTCAAACAGGTAATCCTCCTGCCTCAGCTTCTGGAGTGCTGACATGACATGTGTGTGACTAAGGTCTGGGAAGTACATTTAATTTTTCATACAGTTGTATGTGCATTAGAATTGATTTCTTCTTGGATCAATCCTATCTAAATTTTTCTCTCTCATACAGACATTTTTCTTTATGTATCTGTTATGTCTTAACTCTCTATATATACTAAGAGTAATAAGGGACCTGTATTCTCCTGGAGGTCTTGATTTTTCTCCATTGTATCCTGTGTGAGTCTATCTTCCCCTTAAGATCCATGTCTATTTGGGACACTAACAATTACTGCCTTCAAACAGCCCCTTCCTCCCATTTCTCACATGCTCCACCTCCACTCCTGCCAGTCTGCAAATTTTACTTCCCACAAGACAGTGCTCTTTTCCTGTGCTTCAATTCCATCATATTCTTGGCTGCTCTTTTATTTTCTTTTTGTTTTGTTTTGTTTGACCTAATTCCACTACCTTCACCATCCAGAAATTTCTCATCTACCATTCATTCTCTTCACTCCGTGGACTTGTTTAATAATAATAATAATAATAATAATAATAATAATTAATAATAATAATAACAACAACAACAACAGCACTGGCTGGGTAAAGAGGAGCAGGCGGCATAGTTGTCCATGTTTTGAGGGCACAGTCCGACACTGTAGAGAAGGCATGGGGGCAGGAAGGCGAGGCAGCTAGTTCACGTTCATTCACAGTCAGGCAGCAGCGGGAGAGGGAGATGGCATCTAGTGTTCTGCTCCCTGAGTCTTCTTTATTCGTGGCAGGACTGTGGTCTATGGGGTGGTGCTGCCTACACTTACCGTGGGTCATTCCACTTCATTTAGCCTAATCTACAAAACCCCTCACTGACATACCCAGATGTGTGTCTCCCAGGTGACCTCAGATCTTCTCAAGTTGACAATCTATAGACACCATCACATATCGTTAGTTTTCCTCTGTTCTTGCCTGTGATGTACACTTTAGTTACTACACAAATAATATGGAAATGCCAGCCAGCTATCGATTTCTCCCAGTCTCTTCATCTCTCACCTCCTTTCTGATAGTCTAATTTACTACAGCTGTCCAGTGGACATGGAAGATCTTTTTTTGATATATATTCTAGAAAGAAAATCTATTAACCATGAGCACAGTATTTATGGCCAAAATCAAGTTCATTTAAGTCACAATTTCTGGTAAAATATAACCAGAAGTCGCTATAAATACAAAAGGTTCCAAGAAATTGTTAGTAATAAGTAAAACAAATTTCTACAGTTCAAATAAAGCATAGTTGACACACTAGGTCAAGGTCGTCATTACTTCTTGACTTTGCTAATTCGATGCCTCATGTGACATCGAGGCTTCTCCATCACACCCTACTAACCATGTTAATAAGTAAAATAACCTTATTTTGTTATCATTCCATAGACAAAATTTTCTGTGTCTCATAAAGAGAAATCAAGACCATGTATTTATTTTATTTTATTATAATTTTTTCACATCCCAATTGTTATCCCCTCACTCTTATCTTCCTGTTCCCACCTTCCCTGCCTCTTCTGCCCTATTCCCCTCCTCTAGACCTCTGACAGGTGGCGTCCTTCTCCCCCACCATCAAACCACACTCGATCAGGTCTCATCTGTATAACCTGCTTCCCCTTCCTCTATGTTCCCACAGGGTCTCTCCGCCAAGCAGCAGTGATCAAATCACAGGTACCAGAGTTCATGTCAGGGGTAGTCCCCTGCTCCCCCACTTCCCCACATAGAGAATGAGTTGTCCATCCACTACGTCTGAACAGGAAGTATAGGTTCGCTACTTGTGATGTCCTTGGTTGATGCATACATTTGCGCAGGCACATCTGTCCACCTTGTTAGTCTCCAGGCTGATATTAATGTCTTGTGCTGCCAACTGAGGACATGGTGATATCTGGGCCCATGCTGTTACTGAGGTCCATGGTCCTATCATACACACACACACACACACACACACACACACACACACACACAAACCTTATGTCCTTCTATCCCTGAACTCTTCCATACAACTTTCACACCTTTAATCCCAGCACTCTGGAAATGGAGGTGGATCTCTGTGAGTTCGAGGCCAGCATGATCTACAAAGCTAGTCCAGGACAGCCAGGGCTACACAGAGAAACCTTGCCTTGAAACAAAGCAAAGCAAAACAAAACAAAAAACCCAAACAAAACAAACAAAATAAAACAACAACAACAAAAAAAAAACAGACAACGTATTTTTTTTCCTTTTTTATTTTTATTTTTTGTGACAAAGTTTCACTATCTTGCCCCACCTGGCCTTGAACCTTGGAATCTTTTGCTTCAGTCTCTACTGATCTGGATCATGCTGTGTGTCACCATGCCTGGCTCAATTTTGGAGACTCATTCTTTTCCACTGTTTCTGCTAACTATCATTAAAGGCTATTGAAAATAAGTCATCTTTCATACCTGTTTTTGGTATGGTGAAACACAATTTACAAACTTCATCAACACTTTAACATGGTTCCTTCAAGATTATTTACGTTATTATATACTAAAAGAATTTTAAGGAAAAATATTAATCACTTCATTAATTATATACTAAAAGAATTTTAAAGAAATACATTCTAATGTTACTACAAAAAAAAAAGGAGCTAAAAGAAATAAATTGTGGATGGGTAGCAGAAGCCATCCAGGCTACCCTGACACCACAAATGTGTGAACAAATGTGTGATGGAGACGTGAGAAGGATGGAAAAATGGAGCAGTACATGTACTGTAGAGAAAGGCAGAACTGGTGATGAGAACCAGGCTGATATTAATGTCCTGTGCTGCCGCCACCTGAGGACATGGGGCTATCCAGGCCCATGCTGCTACTGAGGGCCATGGTCCTACCATACCTGGTATCTGTGTTGATGTCCGTGGTCTGTGTGCCACTGGAGCCATGATGCTGCTACTGAGGGCTATGTCTGAGTCCAAGGCCACGAGGCCCTGTTCATGCATGATCCTTGCCCCAGATAACTGCAAAGAGCGAAGAAACTACCTTTGCGAGGATATAGATGATTAAGGACACGTAGCTGAGAACAAGGGGCATGGAAGGCTTCTGTGACAACCCCCACCCCCATCTCCACCCCCCACCCGCAGAGGAAAGTCATCAAAGACAACTCTTTAAAAATGTGATAAGGACTCCGATGAGCAGCTTTCCACAACTTATGGCCTCTGGTGAGGATTCTGGAGGAGAAAGACTCAGTTCTATTTAAGGAGCATGCCACTGAGAGTTTGACCATGTGAGTATATAGATAATACAAACATCTAGATAAAAAAATATAGCTAATACACTGAGTACCTAATAATACAAATCAGACTTTTCCCTTTTGATTATTTTTTTAATTTTAATTTTTAATTTCTTATTTTTGTGTTGGGGAGAGACCATAAAGGTGGGGTGAACATGGAAGAACTGGAAAATGAGTGTGATTGGGGTACAAGATGTGAAATTAACAAAGAATTAACAAAAATATTATGTTGGGGAAAAAAGAGAAAAGAACTAAATTGTGCTGCAGAACAAGGCTGCGGATTGTTAGAGTCTATGTCCTCTTGGGGTGGCTCAATACCACAGACTGGGTAAATTATAAACAAAGGGGGCTTAGTTTGGCTGAGGTTTGGAAGTACACATCAGGTCATAGACTTGTTGGCAGTAGAGGCCGAAGGAATTCCTAGACATAGGGAGGATTCAGCCATGGGACTCCATTCATCTATCCCTCACAGTCTACCTCTAAACACTTTATCAAATTAAGTTTTATCTTCTTAAAGCTTCAGTGTGGGGGTTCATTTTCAACCCATGAAACCCTGGGGACACACTCAAACATACATAAAGCACGGATTTAAGAAACACCGTCATGTCACTTGTTCTGAGAGATGGAAAGAAATGTATAATCACCCAGATAGAAAGGACACCGAGAGACCAAAGAAAGGATTCCATCCAAGGCCAATTTCGTGAAACCACTGGGTTACTATGGTTACTGACCTATAGGAGCATGGATGACTCAAAGACACCAGGAATCTCCACACCCAGTATGTCCATTGACTGCCAGTCACATCAATGTAGAGTCCCCTATCTCTAGTCAACTTTCTACCTCCTATATACTCAAGAATTTATGAAGGCTATAGGCAGTTGGGAAGAAAGTACTAGTCACAGGAATCTCAGATTGGAGACTCAAAACAACACCCTCCCACTTGTAGGAGGGAGTGTTTCAACGTCATCACCACAGACCTAGCCATCATTGTGTTGTTCTACTAATTCCATTGCCTTGATTGCCTTTTCTGTAGTAACTCCTCTGCATGATTGTGGTGGCTATGTCACACCTAAAGGAAAACAATATTCAATACAACTGGACCCTATAGGAGGTGTGTGTGTTTGTGTACATATATATCTGTTATATGTGTGTGCATATACAACCCAAATAACCCATTTAAAAATGAGGTACAAAGCTAAGCAGAATTCTTAATAGAGGACTCTCTAATGGCTTAGAAACACTTAAAGAAATGTTCAACATCCTTGTTATCAGGGAAATGCAAATCAAAACAACTCTGAGCTTCCATCTTACACCCATCAGAATGGCTAAGATGAAAAATGCAAGTAACAGCACATGCTGGCAAGGATGTGGAGCAAGGAAAATACTCCTCCACTGCTGGTGGGAGTGCACACTTGTATAACCACTTTGGAAATCAATCTGGAGGTTTCTCAGAAAACTGAGAATAGATCTACTTCAAGACCCAGCTATAGCTCTCCTGGGCATATACCCAAAAGATGCTCTGTTAAGGAAGTTTTAGTTTCTCAGCTATGTTATGTAAGCATGTTTTTGTTTTAATCCCAGCTGTGGGATATGGAATTGTTCACAGCAGCAGACTATCTGCCTCATGAAGCTTGAGAAGGCATGGCCTTTGCCAGCTGCAGTTAGTTTAATTCTAAGGACTCTGGAGAAAGAATAAATACCAGACCCAAAGAGAGACTGGGGGCTCCAAGAAAGAAGAAGAATCCTGGTGCACCCTCATATCGCTCCTGGTTGCTGTTGGTGCAGTGTGACAAGAAGTTGGGGATAATCCTAAAACAGAGATTGGTATTTCACCCAAACACCCAATGACCCTAAGTAGCAGGAAGTAAATAAAGAGAACTCCATTCCCTTTGCTCCTAATCATCTTTCTTTCCTACCTGGCGTTAGGGTGTTGGAAGGGATTGGGGTGGAGAAGAGAGAAAGAGATATAAGAAACCAAAATAAAAAATAGATTTTGAAACAATGCCGCCAATGCTCCACCATAACAAAAGGACACTTGCTCAACTATGTTCATTGCAACTTTATTCGTAATAGCCAGAAACTGGAGACAACCTAGATGTCTCTCAACCAAAGAGTGGATAAAGAAAATATGGTACATCTTCACAATGAACACTACTCAGTTACTAAAAACAAAGACACCATACAATTTACAGGAAAGTGGATGGAACTAGAAAAGATCATCCTGAGTGAGGTAATCAAGACCCAGAAAGACACACATGGTATGTACTCATTTATAAGTGGATATTACCCATAAAGCACAGGATAACTGTCTACATCCACAGGCCCAAAGAAGCCAAGGAGGACCAAGAGAGGATGCTTGAATCTCACTCAGAAGAAGAAATAAAATGGATATTTGACCTAGATGGAAGGAAGAAGCTGTGTGGAAGGCGTGAGGGTAACTGGGGTGGGGACCTGGTGTGAGGAGAACAAAGGAGGGGGTAAAGGGAGGGGACAACAGGAGAGAGAAAGAAATAGGTAAGGGAGCATCTCTGGGACATGGCAGGCTCCCAGGAGTCTATGGGGGTAAGCCCAGCTGAGACTCCCAGCAGCATGGGTTAAGGAGCCTGAAGTCACTACCTCCTGTAGCCAGAAGGGACTCCCAGTGGAGGGAGGGGGACACCAACCCACTCATAAAACCTTTGACCCAAAATTTTCTTGCCTACAAGAACTATAGGTATAAAGATGGAGCAGAGATTGAGAAAATGGCAAACCAAAGACTAGCCCAACTTGAGACAAACCTTATGGGAGAGAGCCAACCCCAGACACTATTGATGATATTCTGCTATGCTTGCAGACAGGAGCTTAGCATAACTGCCTTTTGAGAGGCTTCATCCAGCACCTGATGGAAATAGATGCAGAGACCCACAGCCAGACAATAGGCCAAGCTTGGGACTTTTATGGAAGAGTAGGAGGAAGGATAGAGCCAACCAAAGGGGTCAAGGACACCACAAGAAGATCTACAGAGTAAACTGACCTGGGCCCATGGGGCCTCACAGAGACTGAACCACCTGAACACTTGTTACTGTAATCTCCATGCATAAACCCACACATGTACATGCACACACAAGTACAATTGAAGACACATGAGCATGCACCTAAGTGAACACACACACACACACACACACACATACACACACACACACACACACACACACACACACACACACACACACACACACACACGTAAGGCTTTTTTCTCTACATGTTGCTATTGAGAAGTGCTGAGACCTTAGGAGATGAGGCTCCAAGTCACTGTGTCCCTAGGTGGCTTCCTCCTTTCCCTTTCCCTTTCCCTTCTGACCACCAGGGAGTAGTTTCCCTGTGGGAAACTCTTGCTATGATATGCTAATTCACTACAAATGTGAAAGTAATTGGTTCAATCAATGGCTAAAATTTCTATAACTTGGACCCAACGTAAATCTTTTCCCTTTACAATGTGATTGTCTCTGGTTTTTGTTTTTGTTTTTGTTTTTCTTTGTTTTTGTTTTTATTATTAATTTATTCTTGTTACATCTCTATGGTTATCCCATCCCTTGTATCCTCCCATTCTCCCCTCCCTCCCATTTTCCCCTTATTCCCCTCCCCTATGACTGTTCCTCAGAGGGATTACCTCCCCCTGTATATGCTCATAGGGTATCAAGTCTCTTCTCGGTGACCTGCTGTCCTTCCTCTGAGTGCCACCAGGTCTCCCCCTCCAGGGGACATAGTCAAATGTGAGGCACCAGAGTACATGAGAAAGTCATATCCCTCTCTCCACTCAAGTGTGGAGACTGTCCTGTCCTTTGGCTAGATCTGGGTAGGGGTTTAAATTTTACCGCCTGTATTGTCCTTGGCTAGTGCTTTAGTTTGAGCGGGACCCCTTGGCCCAAATCTGCCTATCATGATGTTCTACTTGTAGGTTTCTAGGACCCACTGGATCCTTCTACATTGCTATTCTCCCATGGTTCTCTCATCTAGAGTTCCAATAGGATGTCCTCCCTTCTGTCCCAGTTTCCTGGTAAGGGAAGGCTTTCGTGGGACATGCCCATTGGGCTAGTATGCAGATATAAGTGAGTATATACCATTTGAGTTTTTCTGCTTCTCAGTTAACTCACTCATTATGATCATTTCTAGCTCAATCCATTTATCCACAAATTTCAGGAATTCCTTGTTTTTAATAGCTGAGTAGTATTCCATAGTGTATATGTACCACAGTTTCTTTATCCATTCTTCTACTGAGGGACATATAGGCTGTTTCCATGATCTGGCTATTATGAATAAGGCTGCTATGAACATGGTTGAGCAAATTTTCTTGTTGTGTGCTGGTGCATCTTCTGGGTATATTCCAAGGAGCGGAATAGCTGGGTCTTGAGGAAGCCCTATTCCCAGTTTTCTGAGATAGCACCAGATAGATTTCCAAAGTGGTTGTACTAGTTTGCATTCCCTTTTGTTTTGTTTTTTTTTTTTTTTTTTTTTATAGTAACAGGAAGCTGACTGACATATATACTTTCTCTTTTGTTCTTCACTTTTCTTTCTCTGTAAGATGCATACATCCCATTCATTGATCTCTGTTTAATTACTTTCAATTCAGGTATACATCTAAATTCCTGAACATTTATTCCCTAAAGATAATATCTTATGTATGAAAAATATCAATATTATTCTCCAGAAATTCAAATTTTACTAAACAATAATATCAAAACCACAATACTTTTAATAAGTCCCTAACTGGCCCTCAAATGGTCTTATAGCTGGGGGACTTCAATGCTAAAACAAGTGAGTGATGGCCACTGTAATTGTTTGAACAATAAATGTCCCAAATAATCTCTGGCTTTTGCCTATTTGGTCCCCTAGTTAGTGATGCTACCTGGGAGGCCGGAGTGGTCTGGTCTTGCTGAAGGAGGTACATCACCGAGGCTGTGCTCTGGAGTTTAAAAGATCACATTATTCTCAGCTTGCTCTTGGTTTCCTGCTTCGGATGTGAAAATGTGAACTCTCAGACTATCTCTTAAGCTGCCATGCCTGCCTGATACTGTGCTTTCACACCACAATAGTGACAGATGCTAACCCTCTGGGATTGTAAGCCCAGTTAATTCTTCTACAAGTTGCACAGTTTGTGTGTTTTATCACAGCAATAGAAAAGTGACCAACACAACCCATACTGTAATTTGTTACTCTGTTGCCTTAAAACAGTCCATGTGCCTTCTTAATTTTTTCCAGGAACAGACATTTTATTAACAAAAACATACCACAGTGGAGTTCTGAATCTTATCCTGATGAATAAAGCCAAGCTGGACACTTTGACAAGGACATTGCACAGGTCAATTTCTGCACAAACAACACTGTGTCTCTCTACATTTAACACTGGGATGTACACACTTTCAGAACTGCCCAAAAATGCCTGTAAGTCCAGTTCCAAAGAATCTAATACCCTCACCTGGCCTCTATGTATGTATATGTACATAAGCTCATGGGTACACACACACACACACACACACACACACACACACACACACTCAAACTTTCATGTGGACACATAAATAAATAAATCTTTTTAAAAATTCATTTATATAAAAATGGACTATGTCATTCTATCTTCCTACATAAATTCTATATATCAAAAAATCATATTTTCACAAATATTACTGTTATCTACATGCATCTCTCAGAAGGCTGAACATCATGAGCTCTCTCAGAACAGATTTTCAATAATTTACTTGCTTCTTATATATTTGCCTGAATTTCTCCCTTATCTATAATTGCATTCTTATATTGTCTGAGCACCTATAAAATTCATGCAGCATGTCAGTGTCTCAGGCACTTCAGAGTTACTTCAGATCAGGGGTGAGTTCTGACATAGATGTGGCCTGTGTCAGATCTAGCCAGAGTTTGTCTTATAACTGAGAATCCTTGAGGGAGGGCTCAGTTCCAAAGGTGAAAAGAACACTTGTCCCCATGTGTTAAAAGGAACCCTTGTATGTGTCTGCCAAAAAGAAGGAGGGAGCCAAGCCTCCTCAGTTGCATCCATACTCGTCAGGCAGCCCCATAGGGATGCTTACAGCTGCTAAGACTAAGGGTTATGGATCTAGTCAAAGAATTATTCCTGTCATGAAAAAAAATATGCTGTGTGGTTTTTGTAGCTTGGCATCCATATCCTCTGACAGGCCATCTGCCCTACCCGTCTCCAGTTCTCTGTGCACATGTCCTGTGAGAGCAGCTGCCTCTGCAGACACAGGAAGAGGACAAGGTGGCTCACTGGGTTTCTTTATTTCCTCTCATTGTGAAATCTCCAAGCGAGGGGCTCCATGACTTTTATACAAAGGGCAAGAAATGTTTATACCTGAAT
This sequence comes from Acomys percivali, assembly GCA_907169655.1. NCBI lineage: Eukaryota > Metazoa > Chordata > Mammalia > Rodentia > Muridae > Acomys > Acomys percivali. The sequence goes on along the minus strand of OU015749.1, from coordinate 776,111 downwards.
GGACAAAGAAGCCCTAGGAAACTTAACCTAGGACCACCAAAGGAGGAGCCACCATGCTTAGTGGGCAGGATAGAGAATTCTAGGTCTCTCAATCTCCGGCTTCAGCGAGAAGTGAACAAGCCAGTACATCTCCTAGGATTTGACTCAGACAGACTACAGTTATTTACTTTTTATGGACTATACTATTTTCTAACCCAATACAAGATTTTTTTGCAGGGGGAAAGACAAGCTGAATCAATGGGCATCAATGTTGAAATGCATTACCACAAAAAGATGAATTTAGCTGCCCATCAAAAGATGAATGGACAGATAAAATGTGATGCCTATACTCGAGGAGTTATATTCAGCCTTAAAGAATATTGTCTCATTTTGAGGAGAGAAAAAAAAAAAAAAACCAAGGTGAAGCTGGAGGTCATTGTGTTAAGTTAAACAAGCCAGACTCAGAATCACAAATAATGCAGTTGTCCCCCCATAGATTCTTTTCCATTGGGATATTGATTTCATTATTGAGCTTTAGACATTGGCTGACAATTTTACACATGTATATTCTATGGCTATAGCACATCTGACCACAGTCAACACCTCTGCCTTCTCTTACCCTCCTCCCAACCCTACGTCAAGCCCCCACCAAGTCTCCATAACACTCTTATGCCTTCTGTTTGTTTGTTTGTTTGTTTGTTTTATTTCTGCTTTGAGATGCAGTGGGGGCATCTCAGACCCCTCCTCCTGTGTGCGTGAGTGTGAAGCTACGCACTGGAGTGTAGCTCAGCAACGGCTTCGTTGCTGAAGTCCATGGCTTCCTTCGACTACCATCGCTCCCATGTGGGACAAGAGCCCTTGAATCTCTCCTCCATGTGACTGGGTTTATGTGCACGTCTTGCACAAGCAACTGCAGCTGTTGTGAGTTTGAGAATGCCAGGGACACATCATGCATATTGTATGAAAGTAAAAGGAGGATGATTTGGAAGAAGGAAACCAACAGGAGCAAGCGGGGAGGACAAGAAAGGAAGCCGGGACACCAGTGTGCTCACTGGAACTGAACCAAAAGGTCAAATAAGTATAGCCACACCATGATGTTCAGGTCCAAAATTATTATGATGAAGTCCATGTTCCCTACTGCTTTTCCCTCCAGGTGTGACCCGTGTACCTCAGATCTGCCGCTGCCCTACGAGGTGATCCCAGATATCTGCTCTTGTTTCCAAATGTCTGCCTGGGAACATGGTTGCCTCCTTTACTGATGACTCTAGTTCTGTCCCGATTCAAGAATCTGACCCCAGATCCTTGCATCTTCAGGGCCCCCACTCAGGACTGTCTGTTGATACAGCATTGGCATCTCCATGTCTGTCCCTCCTCAGCTCACTTTAAACATGTTACCCTGCATGTGTTCCAATGTCTCCTCTTCAGACCTCGGTCTGCCTCCTCACTGATTTAGCTTTCTAAATAACAAGAATGTGGGGCAGTAGGATCATGAACAGCTCAAAACAATATACTCCTTAGAGGCGTTTGAAAGATGGGTTGGGTTTCATAGTCTAGGCACCCAGATGAAACTCAGTGATAGCACTAAAGCGCAGACAGTTAATTCGTCGCATCAGAGACCCGTCTCCAACCCTCTCCCGGCTCTGTAACCTGATGAAAGCAAAGGCAATAAACAAAGCGCTGATGACAAGGAGAAATACATGCTGCCAGAGAGAACAGAACCGCAACCGCAAGACGTGGCAAAGGGTACGGGCCAGCCCCCTGTCTAGCCTGCAAACAACCTTGAGGGGACATTGAACTCCTGTGCAGGTCTCAAATTATTCAGCTGGGGATCCCTGTGCCCTGGAAATACTATCATCAATCACCCTTAACCTGCACAGCTCATTTTTCTCACAGAAGCAAGTGTAAATAAAAAATAAATCTTCCCTGAAGGCAAAGCTAATGGCCGGCCATTAAAATAAGCCTTCTTGGCCTAAATATATTGTGTGTAGGGTGTACATTATTCTGCATGAAATGAAAACAATGTTTCTGAAACAGGCAGGGTGATAGCAGGATCATTACTGGGTTGTACTAAATAATGGTAAATGGAGCTTCAGATTCCAAGAAGCCAATTTAAATAGGTAAGAAAAAAAAGTCAGTGTTAGAGATGACTGATTTTTACATGCTATATAAAATTTCTGTTAGTTGTACTGGCAAAACATGAATCAAGAACATGGGGGGGTACTATAGCTGTAATACCAGATTCGGGGGCCCCTGTAGGTGGCATGATAATCATTTGAGTTCTGTGTCCAAGGTGATATGAGATGCCTCACACCCCTGTGTCTATGAAACCTAGTGTCCCACCGTTCCAGCGCCACCCACATATTGGTGGAGATGATCAAATTTAGTTCCACATAAAAATGGGTATAAACTGAGTATACAGAGATGCACAGGACGTGAGGACGCCAGCCCAGTCTCCTGTCATCTTTCCAAAAATCTTTCTAATTCCAGATTTATACACTTTCTCTTTCTCCACAATCAACTGTGATTTCTACCTGAGCCTCTGGAGAGCTGCCTCCTACTACCATGTTGTGATGTTAGCCTAAATTGTGCATTTACTGTGATTTAAAGTAAAACCCAGGTTCTCCCTGAGTGTGGCATAGTGTGGTCTGAAGCCCTTGGAGAATCTGTTTTATCATAAAGGTGCCAGAAGGTTCCAAAACCAGGGATCACTGGGTTCTCATTTCATGAGTTCAGCAGATTAAATCCACAGACAACAGATGAGTGCAAAGGAGAAAAGTTTGGTCAGGAGCATCAGGAACATCATCAGGGGCAGCAGCAGCAGCATCAGAAGCATCAGGAACATCATCAGGGGCATCACCAGGAGCATCAGGAGAATCAGAGGCATCATCAGGGGCATCATCAAGGGCATCAGGGGCATCAGCAGCAGCATCAGAAGCATCAGGAACATCATCAGGGGCATCACCAGGAGCATCAGGAGAATCAGAAGCATCATCAGGGGCATCATCAAGGACATGAGGGGCATCATTAGGGGCAGCAGCAGCAGCATCAGGAGCATCAGAGGAATCAGGGGCATCAGCAGGGGAATCATCAGGGGAATCATCAGGATCATCAGGGACATCATCAGGGGCATCATCAGGAGCATCAGGGACATCATCAGGGGCATCATCAGGAGCATTAAGGGCATCAGGGGCAGGACAGAGTGATACTGCAATTGGTACATAGGTCTGATGGTCCCCAGAGCTCCAGCTCAGCAGAGTAGGGGACATGGAAAATAAAAGAGGGACTGTAAAGAGAGTGACTGTGAGCTGCCAATCAGAATATTGTCAGGACCTCTGTAGTCTTTAAGGTCCAGCATGTCTTTAGCCCCAGTCAAGCCAACAGAAACCTTTGGGTCCAAACGACATCCTGACTGCCTAATAGGGTCCAACTCCTAGTCTCCAAATAACCCCAAAGCAGCCTCTAGACACGTGAGGGAGAGTCTAGCGTGGGTTAACTGAAGTGCAAAACCCCAGCCGGATGTGGATGACCCCACACCATGGCCTAGAATGTGGGAGTGAAGGAGAATAGGGCTGAGCACCCATAATTCGTCTCTCTGCCTCCTGACAACAGATGCACCGTGCCCAGAAACCTCTGCTCCTGCTCCATGCCTTCCCCACCTGGAATCCAAAACCAGTCCTTCCTCTTTTTAGTTGCTTTTGTCAAGCACTTTTCTAGAGCAATGAAAAAAGTAACAAATACACATGCATGTGAAGACCATGCACATAAGCCTTCGGACACTCTGCCTTATTCCAAAGGCTCATTAAATATCTACAAGCTGCCACTGTTCCTTCCATATCATGTTTTCCCTTACCATATTCATGTGTGTGTGTGTGTGTGTGTGTGTGTGTGTGTGTATTGTTGTTAGCTATAGCATAATTGTTTTGCCTGTTCAGTATTGAACTAAATCTTTTTCTTGACAAAGTTTTTATAGGATTTTCAAACACTTTCCATAAAGCATCCTATTTGTTTCTCACAAGGGTCAGTATCCCCATGTCCTAGAGAAGGAGTCTGAGTCCTTCTCAGGCTATGTGCCTCAGCAGAGGCTGCAGCACAGCTCATGTTGACCTCAGTGTGAAGGAAGGCAGAGGATTTGAACGCAGGGCCTTTCCTCTGGTCTGATCCATGGTCTGCAAATGCTTCTGTGTTTACCAACAGCAGTCACTTGCCACATGTAACAGAGGTGTTGGGGACAGCAGAAACAAAGGGTCTAATTTCCAAAGAGACCAATGAAGTGAAGTAAGAATAGTTGGTGCAGAGAAGACAGGAAATGGTCAAAGATGATGGAGAAGCAGCGGGTTCCTTAGGAGAACAAGAGCATTGAGGAAATAATAAGTGAGACATTTCTCAATAGCTTCCCCTGACATACAATAGAGAGGGCCCTGGACCCGGCAACTCATTGATTCAGTTACCAAACTCAGTATTAAACATATGTGTATATAAGAGGGAGACTACACCAACAAATCCAAATCAGAGAAGAGACAGATAGTGAAACAGTAGACATGCATGAGCAGACACACACACACACACACACACACACACACACACACACCAATGATTACCATGTCTCTTATGTATTGGCACTGAGGCCATATGGAGCTATCAAACTGTATCACTGGGTCTTGCATAGCTACAGTCTGATAATACCATAAATATGTTGTATAAATCTATTAATATGACCTAGAACATTCTAGAAACTATTGAGGCTTGTAAGACTTTTAAAATGTATTCTGCTCATGTAAGTCTACAACGTTACAGTGCAATACTTTTGAAGTTACCATTTTGTTGGGAAAGGGCTTGTTGTACAAGCATGAAGACATGAGTTTGATCCCTAGCTCCACATAACAAGCCAGACATGATGGCCTAGGCCTGTGATCCTAGCATAGGCTGTCACTCTGGTCCTCTCTGGTCAACCACTCTGCTGAGCTCCAGGTACAGTGAGAAATCGTGTCACAAAAAATAAGATGGAGGTGCTCAGAGAGGGCTCTGTGGTTTTACTCTTCCAGAGGACACAAGTTCAGTCTCCAACTATTGGGGCTCACAACCACTTGAAGGGGTTAAATAACCTCTTTTGATCTCTGTAAGCACCAACACATACCCACATGCAGATACATACATATATACATACATACATACATACATACATACATGTAAGTAAAAACAATAAAAAATAAATCTTAAGCACACAGAAAGTGGAGAATGATGGGGAAAGACATTTACATTGGCATTTAGTCTCCTCTTGAATGTGCGCTCACCCCTACATACCCACCTGCACTCACACACATGAACTTGTACCCATTCATACCTAAATAACATGCACACAGAAACATAACATATCCACAGACTCTTATTCATATACATATTTGACTTTTTCCATTAACAGTTTTAGTCCTGTGTGATGCATCTATCCTAGACCACTTTTAATACTGCAATATTTTAAAGACGAAATGCCCCCATAGGCTCATCTGTTTGAACACTTGTTCCCAGTTGGTGGTGTAGTTTTGGCAGGCTGTGAAACCTTTAGAACTGTTAGGCTGACCTGGTAGACATGGGCCATGAAGGTCAGGCCTCAGAGAATTCCTGATTCACACTGATGTGAGAAATTCCAGCTGTTAGCCCTACCCCCTAGTCTGCCCTGGGGTGGCTTGGGCAAGAGAGAGATGCCTTTTCCCACTCCTTGTATGGCAAGATAGGTTTTTTGTTGTTGTGTTTGTTGTCTTTCCGTTTGTTTTCTTCTATTTTATTTTATTTTGGGGAGGACATTGCAAGGGCAGAGGGTAGATATGAAGGGATTAAGGTACATGATATAAAATTCACAAAGATCAATAAAAAGTTAAGATAATTATAAGCTTCATTCCATTTTTTAACCTTTTCCTAGTTTGTAAATATATACTCTGAAAAAAATATGTGGGCTATATAGTTATTAACTAGAAAGGAACAGCATTAATACTTAATTGGAGATCCTTGCAGTATCAGAAGCTCCTGTGAGGTTCTCCCTCATACACTTCTCCTTCCCAGAATTTCATCATCCTAAATTATCACCATATTGTGGGTGTTTCTACTTGTAAAGTGTGTAAGCTGGCTTCATGTGGTTATTGAAATCTGTGTCTTTGGGTTAAAATCTCGAAGCTACAGAAAAGTAGCCGGTGGTACAATGAACTTTTACATACTTTTTAGCTAGATTCCCAATTTAAGGGTTTTACTACGTTTTCTTTGTGAACCTCCATGTATGCATGTATGTATGTATGTATGACATGCATGCACATGCACCTGTGTGTGTATATATTTGCTGAACTATTAAAATAAATGTGAAACCATAGTTTTGGGGGAAAATGCCATCTGCTAGCAACTCACTCCATCATGCCTCCCCACACTAGAGGACTGAATTCATGGCAAAAATAAATACCACTTTCTTAAATTGCTTCTATCAATGTTTTGTCACGGTGAAGAAGAACGTTACTTATACATTTGTACAAAAATGTTAAACTAGATTCAAAGTTCTATACCTAGTTCAAGGAGCACACCACTAAAGCCAATGTCCTGAGTAGGTGTCCTCAGGCAACACTATAAACAGTGAGCAAAACGCCACCTCTACCCCCAGAACACCCAGTCACATGGGACAGTAAGAGAAGCTTTCAAAGGAAAGTGAGGCCAAGAGGTGATCTCACAAACAAGAGTCGAGCGCTAAGTCCCATTGAGCTACCAGAATGTTCAAGTTCTACTGGAAAGTGTCCACCTGGCCCTGCTTGGGGTCCATCCCAGCTGTATAGCACTCAGCCTCCAGCCACAGAGAAGACTCTCCATATTCCATAGAAAACCAGTGACATCTCTCTCCCTGGGAAGAGTAAAGGTGCTAAATCAGGTCTATCCAACTGCTCCATCATAGAGTATCATGTGAGTTACAGTGCAAGAAGCTACCAAATTTGTGGACAGAAGAGTGAGAAAGTAGAAGAGGAGGCACAAAACAAATCTCAGAGCAAAATACAGTGGAGGAAAATGCATTTATATGCTCAGAACAGCAGTAAGCACGCTGTAAAATGTTGTCCAATGCTCACTGAACAGTAAGTGTTGCAAGACAGGTTCATGATCACTGCTACAGACATTAGACACAGGAGAGCACATTCAGCCTTTTCAGAAAGGTGCTGTCTACTCATAAACTATAGTCATAATAATATTAAAAACAATGATATCAAGACCACTATGTTAGTAGCTAAAATCTTCAATACAGGAGCAGAAAGTCTTTATCATCTTTAGTATATAGTATATAGTATATAGTATTTAGTATATAGTATTCCTCTAGTGTGAAAAGTGTGCTAGTAACAGAAGTTGAAACATGGGGTGGAGTGTGCTCCATTTATGTAGTAAGGAACCCTGAAAGCATATTCTGATGGGTTCTTGGGTAAGAAATATAGGACAACTTTAAATCTTCTGGCAGATGGGAGCCATGTGCTTTGCAGTGTCAGATGTTTCTGTTTGAATAGCATATACATTCATAAAAATATTTCCGACCCATAGGAGGTCTTGGGTTAGTTACTAGGAATCCGCCATCTCCCCATGGAGGCAAAACTGTGTTCCTGGTGCAGCACTTCAGGTCTTTCTTTCCACACAAGTGTGAGAGTTTTTGTTAAATGGGGAAGATAGTGACCAGAATAACTTTCATTTAAGAAACAGCAGCAGTGCTGACAGCAGGAGATCTGTCAGTTTGCATGTAGCTGGAATACCCTCTCTTCAAAATTTGCCTCATCGGGGAGGAAAAATCCTGTCTTAAAATTTCAAATGGCATTTCTCTTGCCAAGTATGGAAGTTCTATCTTCTCAACAACAATAGTCTAAGAAGGTTACAGACCATCTACAGATCATTCTATTACCCTCCGGAGAAAATTTTGGGGAAAACTTTAGCAGGAAAACTCCACCAAGCATTAGTGGGAAAAGAATGCCAATACAGTGAACTTCACAGGCTTCATCGTAAAGGACGGGCAATGAAGGCAGAGAAACGGAGCCCGGAGTGGTAGCTCCTGCCTCTGGATGCCACTGGTCACGAGGCTGAGACAGGAGAAAAAACTCAGAGTTTGTGGCCAGCCTGGGCTACATAGTGAGTTCCAAGTCATCCAGGGGTTCAGTGTGAGATCCTGTTTCATGGTTATGGGGGGAAATGTGTGAATGGACAGGGGTGAAGAAGGGTTGGAAGAAGGGAAGGGAGGAAGGAAGAAACAGAAGTAGCACAGGCTAGCCTGAGGAAGTGCCTGAATCATGAAGAGGTCAACAGTTCCCAGACCTCGAGAATGTTCGCAGGTTACTCCCTTACTCCTGCTTTATTGCATATGACAGCAAGGAAATAGTGACTGTTCCAGACACAATAGGCTTACTGTGGACACTTCCCTAATAGCATATGTTTCTTTTAGGATATTTCAGAAAGATGGTTTTGGTTTGGTTTGGTTTGGTTTGGTCTGGTTTTGGTTTTTTGAGACAGGGTTTCTCTGTGTAGCCTTAGCTGTACTGAACTCACTTTGTAGATCAGGCTGGCCTTGAACTCACAGAGATCCACCTACCTCTGCCTCTCAGAGTGCCGGGATTATAGGTGTTCGCCATTGCGCTCATCTACTGTTGATTTTTCTTTTTTCGAGACAGGGTTTCTCTGTGTAGAGCTGTATGTCCTGGACTAGCTTAGTGGACCAAGCCGGGTTTGAACTCACAAAGATCTGCCTGCTTCTGCCTCCTGAGTGCTGGGATTAAAGGCGTGCTCCACCATGCCTGGCTACTGTTGATTCTTAAAATCTGTTTCAGAGTCCCGCTAAGTCCTTTCTGCAGGTAATCCTGAGAGTCTCTGACACTGAATCCAGCAGGGATTCTCTTCTCAGCCCACTTTTTCTTTACTTTTCTCTACTGACAGCAGATGTTTTCACATCATTGCAATTAAAACTCCCACTGTCTCCATTAATTTCCAGTGACATTTTAAACCTCACACTCTCTGGGGTGAGTCTCAAAGATCTGGCTAAAGATCCTTACTTTGAATGCAGGCAATATTGACTCAGTATGTTAACATTTGAAATTTGAAAAATGTTACTTGTGAGTCTGTTTCCTTTTTCAAAAAATAAAATAAAGAAAGAAAGATATCTAATGGCACCTAAAGTCTTTTGAAAATAATATACCACTCCTTCCATGAAACATGTGTAATTTCTTTGAAGTTAAATGCCTGAGGAAAAACAGGGAGACTAAAGAGAACCCCTGAAGTTTAAATTAATGTTCTTCCACTTGTAGCTAATTGCCTACCAGGAACCAATTGAGAAAAATACATTTATTTTAAACTGGAGGAATTTTTGAAAGCAGAAGTCACAAATAGTGTTTTTGTTGAGGCCTCGCCATAGATTTACATTTTGAAGGTGATAAGTAGTCTTATAGGATAATTAACACAAACTCAACTGAACCATTTATTTACACCTACATAGTATAAGGCTAAACCAATGATTTGGTTTTCTTCTTCATTGGCTGATTGGTTTAATTGCATGGATCTGAGTGTGTAATGTTCTAGCTTTCTTTCTGCTGCTGTAATGAAATATTCCAACAAGAAGCAATTTATAGGAGGGAACTATTTGTTCAGCTTACTTTTCCAGTTCAGTTTATCACTGAACAAAGTCAGGAAAAGGAACTCACACAGGAAGCTGAAGAAGAAGCCATGAGAAATGAATGCTACTTGCTGGCTCACTCATGCTTACTATACCCATGCATAGCTAGGCTGGTTACACAGCCCAGGACCTCCTGCTTAGGGAATGGTGCTGCCCAGAGTGGGATAGGTCCTCCTGTATCAACTAACAATCAAGATAACCCTCCACAGACATTCCCAGAGGCCTATCTGATGTAAGCAATTCATCACTGAGTTTTATCTTTTCAAATAAGTCTGTGAAGTTAACAATTAAGGCAGTCCAGGACATATGTGGGATTGCACCTGCCATCATCATACCTGAAGCTTTCCAACTTGAAAAACAAAAATGAACTCCTAAGTGCCTTTTCCCATCTCTAAGAGCAACGAGTGGAAATGTAAATGTTTCCTTTTTTTTTTTCTTTCTTTCCTAGACCTTCACTTTAAAATGGAAGAAAGAACTTCCAAAAAGAAAAAGATTACTGGAGAGGCCAAATTCTGGGCACTTGCGAGGAAGACTGAACACTGACTCGCAGGAGTTGTTTTAACATATGCTTCCAAGGTATAATTTCCTTCAAAGCAAAGTCTGCTTCTCACTCATCTGCTCAGCACTCAGATACAATGCGGTCATCCAAGGTGTGCTTGTGTAACTGACAGAGAAAACAAATGAATCAGAGAACAAGAAACTAATGAACCAGTCCCTTTCTCTCGGCACTGCTAAAGCTGCCACAAACTGTAGGTGCTGGTTTTTAAAACTATTTTATTTGAGGTTCTTTATGCCTCTACCTCCCTTCAAACCCACAAACCCTAGGAAGGAGAGAAAGAAGGTTAGAAGGGACAGGGGACATAGATTGCTTTGGACTTAGTTCTGGCTGGTTAAGGTCATCAGTGGGTCAGTCTCAGTCTCAGGCTATGTAGCAGTCCAGCAGCAACAAACAGCAAGGGCATCAGGGCAAACAAGCAGCCTTTTCCCTCCTCCATCTGTCTCCCCAGAAGCCTCCTTCCTCTCTCTGGGCTCTGCCATTTATACCCTCCCAGAGTCCTCAGAATTCCACTGACTCCAGCTGGCAAAGACCATGCCCCTCACAAGGCAATTATCGGCTAAGGATAAACTAAGGCAGGCCCATATCTCACACTTGGAATTAAAACAAAAACATACTTATGTAATGTAACTGAGATTTTTTAACAAAACTAAAACTTGCAATATAGCAAACACTGAAAGAGAAAAGTAGAAGGAAAAAAAAAAAGAAAATTTGTGTGGCTTTAATACATTGGGTAATAATTAGATGCTCATTCTTTTATATTATTTAATAATCCACCAAATACCAAAGAAT
>OU015749.1:699032-746494 GCA_907169655.1 Acomys percivali | reverse complement strand
TTCTCTGCCACCATCTCTGTCTCTGCCATCATCTCCATCATCTGCCACCATCTCCATTTGTGCCATGATGTCCTGCTCTGCAACCATCTCTATCATTGCCCCATCTGTCATCATATGTCTTCCCAGCCTCTTATTTCTCTGTCACCTTTTTCACTGCCATCCCTATATCATGTCCTCTTCAGTATATCTTATCTTTTCCCACTCATAAAAATCGTTTACCATACTATATCAAAAACAAAACAAATAATCATATTTCATTGCATGTGTATTTATGAAATTCCCAATAAGGAACATACGCTTTAAAATGGCAGGTAAGGCACATCGTACTTGGTTCATTATCTGTGAAATTAGGTCACGATGGTGTTACTATGGGAAACTACAACCAGTTTTTGTATAAGATTTCTTATTTGCCCAGAATTGCCTCATAATAGACAAGTGAGATGGTAACTTCCCTGAAATCCCCCATCAAATGCTTTGGTATTTCCTCTGTTCTAAGGTGGAGAAACAAATGGTAAATATAGCATCCTGAGGGGCAGCTACACAGCAAGCTAGCTGCTGAACACTACAGAGATCACCTTATTTAATGCTCCTGCTATCCTACACAACAAAGTTTAAGTTGACCCAAATGTTATACAAGACGCGCAGGAAAATCACACATTGCCATCTGTAGAGCTGATATGCACATCCTGCCTCAGTGAGCTGCAAGCTTGCCCCACCTCCCAACTCAATCCTACCCAGCATTGCATTGCTTGTATTGAGGCCCCAGCTTCTCTGTCTAGTCTGCACACCATGAATCCCCTGTGCGTATTTTGGAAAGGACGTATAGTAGAGATCAAATTGTCCTATTCCTCCATGTATCCTTTCAGTCTCTGTCAGGGTGGCAAGGTCACATGGTGTTTGGTCTGACATTGTGGTATTATATCATTGCAGTGTGCCTATGGAAAGCAACAACCAGCTTGAGGATAAAATTTCAGACATGTCTTACAGGAGAAAGATTAGAGACCACTGAATATAGTTTATATACTCGGTATCTGGGATGTTCTTCTGCATTGTCACGCTATTCCCCAGTATCCGCATGGACAGATAGAACGTCAGAGCACTGATGAAACCACCACACAATCAATGCAACAACTAGAGCCCGACAGTGTATGTGTTCACCCACTGTTCCATACGCAAAGCAAGATTAAGACTAATCAACGCCCGGAAAAGCTGAGTAGTCTTCCAAAGACTCAGGACCAGTGACAGGGTTGAACCCCAGCTCTCTGACCACGGAGCTTAGGCACAGGGAAACTCCCAGTCTATCTGCTGGGATCTGGGAGCCAGCATCAGATCAGAGGCCATCAGCTCCCAACAGACCTCTCAGTTTTTGGAATGCCTCCAAGGATGCGGGACAACCCCAGAGTGCTCTCCCCACAGACACATCCAGGGTACTCCACAGACTGAGTCAGAGACACTCGGGTGAACTGATCCGATAGCATGCACTTAGTGCTGCAGTGTACGCTTTAGGTTGAAGCTCTGTCTCCTGACTTCCAGCAGGTTGTTCTGTGCTGAGTTCTGCTGCCTTACACTAGCAAGCTTCCTCTCTCTCTCCCTCTCTCTCCTTTCCTTCTAAGGACTAAGCAGGTATGACCCTGTGTAGCTTCTAAAACCTGGCAAGGCTGTTCTGAGAGTGAGATGGCCATAATTTGCCAGCCCCTTTCTCTCTTCCCCTCCCACTTCTGCTCTTCTCTTGCTCTCCCACTCTCTCCCTCCCTCCCTCCTCCCCTGCCTTGCTTACACATTCAGAATACTTTAGATCCATTCTAAACTACTAACACAGTGTGCCAACACTTCCAACCACTCTCTCATACATAGCTAGGCAGATCCATGATGACTTGGTTTAGAACCTTCCACTGAAACTTGAAACCACAATTATACTGACAGGAAAGGTGAATATTCTTTTTTTTTTTTTTTTAAGGAGAGTATCTCATTGATACTTGTACAAAATAATCCCCAAAATGAGCTTGTAGAGGGGAGATATTTAAATAGTCTAATATTGCAAGGAAAATCCACCGACCTTTCTATGAATTTGTTTAATAATTACTCTGGTGTTTTCCTGCTTAAATGAATTAGGAAATGTAGTCATAAGGTTTTTTGTTTGGTTGGTTGGGTTTTTTGTTGTTGTTTTTTATTTGTTTGTTTGTTTTTGTTTCGTTTTGTTTTTATTTTTGAGACAGGGATTCTCTGTGTAGCCTTGGCTGTCCTAGACTCGCTTTGTAGACCAGGCTGTCCTCGAACTCACAGCGATCCGCTTGCCTCTGCCTCCCAAGTGCTGGGATTACTGGTGTGCGCCACCATAGATGGCCATAGTCACTAATTCTTATATCAAGTTGAAAGCCTTAAGTAACTCCTGTTTTAACAAGGATGAGTCTTAAAGTGAGAATCACTTCAGCTCTGAAAACTCAGCTGTGGGGTGGCGTGTCCATTCCTGTCTGTTTGCTTCTGTTAGGGCGTCTGCCAATAGCCATCATGTACATTTCTGGCCTATTTCCCTGGTAATGAGCATCTTTCCTGCTGTTGGAAGACTGAGAGCTCATTGGAGTTCGAGGACTCAAAAGGCGTCTCTTATGTCTCTAAGACCCCTCACCTCGTCACTGATGAGGAGAGGTACACAGCCATGAGGGCTGTGCTTGCCTCCTGTACCCTCAACACGCCACAGAAACGCCTCTAGCGAACAGGCAATAGAACTAAATAGACCGGAAGTGCTCTGTGAAACAGGGGCATGATGCGCGCAAACCGCACCTACTTCATTTGTTCCTAAACCTAGGGATTTAGGGGAGGGTTGTTTGCCTCCAGGACCAAGTCACAGCAGGATGGCACAGCAAGTGCCTGGGCTGGCATACTGAAGCCCCTGGTGTGGAGTACAAAGTCTGAGTCCCCTGAGCCTTGAGGTCTGGGACTACATCCACCTGTGTGCGTCTTCCACCACTGGCCTGGTGTCCGTTTCTGTGTGGTTCCTTCTGGCAAATGCACAGCTTCTGTCTATTCCTCCTCCACTTCGGAGGTCCTGCTGGAGCATGTCTATATTAATATTTATGCCACGAGGAAACATGCTGGCTGGCCATCAGACACAGGGACGTCTCTGAATCTGTAGGGATAAAATCCCCACAAAACTGTCCACGGGCTGCTTACACCTGCAAAGTCTATGGAGACTATTCACAGGTCTTCCTCGAGTTCAGCTTGTAAAATACCAACTTTGGGTCCAAAACTGACTCCGCTTCCAATCAGTTACTCCAATCACGGGGTTGCCTGCAGCGTCCCAGGGTGTGCCGGGGAGCTCTTGGGGCTTTAGGAACTGAACTAAACTGTGCTATACTGTTTGTTTGTTTGCTTGTTTGTTTGCTTGGTGTGTGTACCTATGTGCCTCCCGTGTGTGTGTGTGTGTGTGTGTGTGTGTGTGCGCGCATGCACACTAGCCCATGCATGTTGCCATGTGAAGGTCAGAGAACAGCCTGTGGAGTCTCCAGGACCCAGTTCAGGTTTTATCAGGCTCGGAAGCAAACATCCTGACTTGCTGAGCTGGGGGTGCGGATGGGGGGGGTGGATAAACAGCTCGAGCACTTCAGATACTTCTCTCTGAATTACGTGTATGTTACACACAGCTTTCTGCTTCCCTTCTCTGCTTCCACTCCACTCCACCCCTCCCCTCCTTCCTACCTCTTCCTTTCCATATCTCCCTGCCTTCTCTTTCCTCCTCCTCCTCCTATTTCCATCTTTTCTCCCTTTATTTAAACACCACAATGCCAAATATTTCTGCTATTACCATCACTCACAGGGACCTAGCTCTCTCACTTTACTTAATTTTCAGATTCCTTTGACACTTCCATCAAATATTTATTAGTAAACTACTATTCTCTCAGCTATTATATATGCCCTATGATTTCAGGCCAGGATGGTTAAAATACTACCTATTTTTTTTCTCCTGCTTCCACTCTCCCACTATCATATAAGCTAAATAACAATAACAGTGTTCACAGTAGACGCACTTCCTCCTTGCCCGAGCCCCTGTGTGCCCCAGTACCTTCCCTACCTCTTCTTCTGCAGATGAAGAAACTGAGCTTAAGTGACTGTCCATCACTCAGTGGCTGTACTAATAAAATCAGGCTCCAGACAGCCTGAGGCCAGTCCCTAGAAACCACACGGTAGAAGAAGAACTGACTTCTGCCAGGTCTACATATACGTTCTTATGCCGTGCACACTTGCATGCAAACAAACAAACGTAATAAAAGTTCTTATGAGGACTTAAAAGGGAATATGCATAGAAGCGCTTAATACAGTGCCTGAAAAGTAAATGGCCACAAATAGCAGCCTATCATTATTGTTTGAGCTTTATTCAGAATGCAAGTACCATGCCTGCCTTCAATATTAAATAAATAACTGCTACTGTTTTTTCATGTTACATAACAGCAAACTGAACACCAGCCATACAACACACAGGCAGGTGCAGCCTCAAACCATTTCACCATCTTAGAGTCTCATAGTAATCTAGGTTTCCAAACAAGGGATCAGCAAACAAGCGGTGATGTCAGCCCCAGGTTGAGAAAGCTTTGGGCAAGCCAGTCACTCTGAAGAAGAAAGGTGGAGATGAAAAAGGCACAGTGAGGGCCTCGCCTGGGGTTGCTGATACCTCATCCAGCCAGTTAGAAGTAGCCTCAGTGAAGAAGGAAGGAAGGAAGGAAGGAAGGAAGGAAGGAAGGAAGGAAGGAAGGAAGGAAGGAAGAAAGGAAAGAAGGAAAGCAGGAAGGAAGGTCTAACGGTGGGGAAACCATGCAAATCTGACAGGAGAAGAGAAGAAGCATCTGCGTGTCTTAGCGAAGAAGAGCAGAATCGTGGCTTTTCTGAGCTTTGCTTATAAGATACATGGTTTCAACCTCCATTTCAGTAACATAGTTTCTACTGTGTGCCTTCATTGCCAGGACTCGATGAGGTGTCTGTCCGCTTTTACAACCTACCTGCTGGCCACCCCACTTCCCCAACCCCACAGAGGCCAAGATGGGGTGAATTCTCAATAAATACTTGATAGCTTTTGGTGACCGTAAACACATGAGTGCCTACGTTCTCAGCAAGTCCACATGCCTAAAACTACACGACAGCAAGGAGCTGTGGCGATGGCTCAGTGGGCAAAGCACTGCTGTCAAGAATGTGAGGACCTAAGTTCTGATCCTGGAACCTACTTACGAGGTCAGGTAGCCTGGTGTGGTGGTGCACGCCTACCATCCCGGCACTCGGGAGACAGAGGCAGGCAGATTGCTCACTGTGAGTTACAGGCCAGCCTGGTCTACAAAGCAAGTCCAGGACAGTCAAGGCTACACAGAGAAACCCTGTCTTGAAAAAAAAAAAAAAAAAGAGGTGGGTATGATGACACACGCTAGTGATTTCAGCAATAAGGAGATAGAGGTTGGAGGCTGGTGGATCCGCGGGGATGGCAAGCCAGCTAGCCTGGGCTACATAAGGCCATCATCCTATTTCTTGTGGTCCAGGCTACAAGGATATTGACTTCTGCCTCTTCCCTTGAACAAAAGCAAAGCTTCTTCCAGGACTGTGATTGACAAGGATGCACACACACATGGGTGCAAGCTCCTTACCGGAAAAAAGAGGGATGTCAAAAGGGCAAGAAAGGACTTGGCCTTCAGGTTTCAGCAAACCAACTAAAATTTTATTAAAGAATTGTTTTGCTGGCCAAGGAAAGTAATTCCGTGCTGGTATGAGTTTTAACAATAGATTCTAAAGCCTCCAATTTAACTTCAGGACATTTACATTAAGACAAACGGGAATTGATGATTTGAGGTTTAAAATACAAACCTATTGCTGCATGAATGGAAAATTGCTAAATGATAGGGAAAGAAAACATTTGGATGCAACTCTTGTTCCATTTAACTCATGTCCAAGAAAAACTCATTTCTGAGTTACTTCACCTTTATTCAAGCAATGAACATTTGAATTTTAGTTGTCTTGAAGAAAAAGTTAGTGATCTGGCTAGCCTTGAACTTGATATGCAGCCATGATAGACCTTGAATTTCTGATCCTCCTGCCTGTACTTGCTGGGAACGGCTGGGGTTACCAGCACCTGTATTCCTGAGGTTCTGGGGACTGATATCAGGGCTAGGTAAGCACTCTGTCAACCGAGCTCCATTTCCACCTAAACTTTCACTTTTCTGATAAAAACTGCCATTTTCCTTATAGCTTTGTAAGAAAGACAAAAATTTTAAGAAAATATTCAAAATAAGTTCTATTTCATTCAGTAACTGTGATTGCTGATGCTCTTAGCTTCACATATGCCACTGGAAAGTTCATTCCACTTCAGTGGATTCAAAGAATGATTGATTTCTGGGGCTGACGATAGCTGCTCATCATCCTGCACCGTGAAGGGGATATTTGAACGCACTTTGTAGGTTATCTTAACATTCTGGAAAGGAAATATTTTTCATGTATACTTTTTTTTTAGCTGTATGGAAATAATGTTCATTACATTTGAGGAGAATTCCAGTTGATGCAGTTATTACTTGCAGACATATCATATAACAGGGTCCATAACAGAAAGATTTTCAAAGTGGAAGTCCCATGGGGTGTATTCTGACCATCACTCATGCATCAGCTCACCTGGGCAGAGAAGGTTCCCATTGATTCTTCTTCCTGGCCAGGAGCGGTAAACAGCAAAATTCACCAAGTCTGCACTCTCCATAGAGGAAGGATCTCATCTCTCATGTCGCAGAACAGCAGCCCCAGGAGATCTGGGCTTAGTCATGCCAAGTGTACACACTGGTGGGAACTGCTATGCTTTATTTTTTTTTAACTTAGTATCTATGCAGCCTATATATCGATGAACTTCTTCCTGCTAACTCAGCTGTTACAGATGCTGGCGTGTTCACCCCTGCCTACAGTTTCCTCATGCATAATATGACACTGCTGGTGTCATATACCCATGCAAGCCTTAGATCCACAATGTGACCCTGTGAACTATAGGTCCATTTAATTCCTAGGACCTTCCAGTCTCTGTATTTGAAACTTTGTACTCCTTGAATAACATCAAGCCATTACCCTACCCCAGCCCTGAGAGCCGGGACTCCAATCCCTCTTACCCAGGGCTTGCCTCACAACTTCCTTTATCTTCCTTCACTTCCAGACCACTCCCTTTCCTTGGCTAACAAGGTGACACTTTCAGGAATTAAACGTACACCCCACTCATTCCACCGCATACTCTTCGTTCAGGCAAGCTCACAACTTCAAACAATGTCCAGGTCTGCAGATTGGAATTTAAGGGCCTTTATGATACCTCCACCCCCCACCACAGGAAGCTCTAAGGCCAGATTAAATTTGAAAGGTCACAGACCAACATGAGGCTAATCTTCCCTTAGCCGGACCTTCCTCAAGTCCCCCAAGATCTCTGGCAAGCACACCAGTACGGTATGCATACAAGAAACCCAAAAGCCAACTCCGACTCCCAAATGCTCCTCACTAGCCCTGAAACACAGCAGCAACTCACTTCAGACCTAATTCCATGTTATTCTTGTCTTTTGGCTCTTGTCCCATTGTACTAGACCAAGCTACCATCTACTTTTAACCTGGAATTTTGTCCAAACTTTTTAATTTATCCTTTCTCTGGTACTGACCTCTGATCTATTCTTTACAGGAAACATTTTAACTTGTAAATTTGCTTCTATCATTCTCTAGTTTAAAATCTTGTTATAGATGCATGGCGGTGGTGGTGGCGGCGGTGGCAGTGGCGGTGGCGGTGGTGGTGGTGCACACCTTTAATCCTAGTACTCTAGAGGCAGAGGCAGGGAGATCTCTGAGTCTGAGGCCAGCCTGCTCTTCAGAGCAAATTCCAGGACAGCCAAGGCTACAAAGAGAAACCCTGTCTTGAAGAACAAAACTAACATCTTGCTGTAGGTCTCCTGATGAGAAACAAGGCCTCCAAGGAACCTGTAAATGCCCTGCAATCTGGTCCAGGCCCACTGTAGTCCAGACAAGATCGAGAATTCCCTAGGAAACAAACCTGTGGGCCTATCTATGTGGGAGTCTCTGTATTGGATTAAATGAGGTCAAAAGACTTTCCCCAAATGTGTACATCTCTATTGTTTGAGCTGGAGTCCATGGAATGAGAGAGTAAGCTGAGTACCAACATCTGTGGTTTCTGGCTTCCTGACTGCCTTTTCCATGTTATCCAAATAAGTATTCCCTGTTAACACAGGATGTCATATCTGCTAAAAGTTGTCCAGAGAATCATGTATTTTCCTATTAATGGTTCCAGCCCTGATCTGCCTCATTAGGAATTATCTCATAATTACCATCCTGAGAGGTATAAGAAACACTTGTATTTAACTCTTCTGGTGTTGTACAGTTTAAACAATGGAACTGGGACTTCTTCAAGCATCTCATGCTGGAAGGGGGAAAAAAAGGCTGAAATCCTGGAACCAGCCAGAGGGTGATCTTGAGTCCTAGGAAGAGACTTGGCAGACCATCTCCCGACGGAGACTTCAGTGGAGACAATGCTGGGTCAGTGGAGTATGAGCCACACCTTGTCCAGGACTGCTTTCCTAAGCATGCCTCTTGACCTCCATTTAAATCCAAACCTCATCTCAGAACCATTAACATGGATTCAGGAGGATGACTGTATCTCTTTGCTCTTTTACCCAACATGACAACATTGAATAAATCTCCTGTTTCTGCTTTTCACTATTATTCTGTCTAATTGGTCTATTGAGAATGTGTGGCTAGCTGTATGAAGTGGCACTCACCTTTAATGCCAGCACTCAGGTGGGGAGAGGCAGGTGGATCTTTGTGAATTTGAGGCTAGCCTGGTCTACAAAGTGAGTTTAGGACAGCCAGGGCTACATAAGAAACCCTGTCTCAAAAAACCAAAAAAAATAGAGAGAGAGAGAAAGAGAGAGAGAGAGAGAGAGAGAGAGAGAGAGAGAGAGAGAGAGAAAAGAAGAAGAAGAAGAAGAAGAAGAAGAAGAAGAAGAAGAAGAAGAAGAAGAAGAAGAAGAAGAAAAAGAAGAAGAAGAAGAAGAAATGAAGAAAGAAAGAAAGAAAGAAAGAAAGAAAGAAAGAAAGAAAGCGCAGCTGAGCTTGGTTTGTTCAGGCTGCCAGTGCCCAGGCTCTGATCCTAACAACTCTAGTAACGCTGTCTTCTCTTTAAACACCTTTTGCCCTGTGAATTGTCCAGGCACTTCAGTAGTCTAGGAAAAGAGGAAGATGAGGGGGCCAGAAAGAAATGTATCTAGGGCAGGACAGAGCTGGAGTCTCCTCACAGCCTTCTGTGGCCTCTGGCACCATGACAAGCTTGTCAACATACTTCATCATGAGGGGTACACATGACAATTTGAGCCACATGAGTATATGTCTACCTACGCTTGTGTGGCACTCAAAAACAGAAGCCACGTGCACTATTAGTGCTAAATGACCCAATGTCCTCCCATGTGCATATAATACAGCATTCCCATCCTTGTCTTGTTACAGTAACACGAAGCACACATTAAGGGGGTTGGGGAGGTATCCTAGTCAAAAGAATCTCTTGCCTGGGTGGAGACCTAGCATTCTAGTTGGACTATCCTTTACCTGGCCAACAGACCAACCCTAAGAACATGAATTCACCTTAAGCCATGCTCAAGATAGATAAATCACTTTTCCTTTAATGAGACACTATATTTGACATTTCCAGAGTCCCACTCATAGCACAATAGCCACACCCATGCATCTTGGAAAGTTTGCCCACTTTTCTTAATTATTCAGAAAAGTAAAATTTCTCCTTTTCTTTCTTCTAAGCATGCTTTCCTTCACCCTGTGCTCTTCCCAAACATCTTGAACTTAGCTACTCTGTCTCTAAAGCTTGCTTCCCTAACATGCCATGTGTCTGACCTCCATGCCAGCATACATGCCAGGGAATTTTTCCTTCTGTCCTGCTGAGATTTATGGCTTGCCTGCCCTGGAAGTTTTTCTTTTAAACTCTAATGAAATTGTCTTCAAGCTTTCACTTGAGTTTGTTCTTAAATTATACCACTAATGGGACTAAGAGACCCAAGAGGGGGGGACACTGATGTCACTTGTATTAACTGACAACAACCACAAAGGAACTTTCCAAAATTCTAGCAACTGTCATTTCTCTCTCTCTCTCTCTCTCTCTCTCTCTCTCTCTCTCTCTCTCTCTCTCTCTCTCTCCCTCTCTCTCTCCATCCATCCATCCATCCCTTTCTCTTTCTCTCCCTCCCTCCCTACTCTGTGTATACTGGTGTATGCAGGCAACTTCTGATGTCATTATTTAGGTAACATTCACCTTTTCTCAGAGACAGAATCTCACATTGGCCTGATTTGATTAGGTTAAGATGCTTGGCCTGTAATTCCAAGGGATTCTCCTGTCTCCACCACCATGTGTTTGACTAGTTGGTCCCCAGTTGGTGGAAATCTTTGGGAAGGGATAGGCGGTATGGTCTCTTTGAGGAGGTATGTCTCTGGGAATAGGCTTTGAGGTTTCAAATGACTCATGCCATTCCTAGTGTCTCTATCTGACTTGTGGCCATGGTTCAAAATGTGAGCTGTTCATTTGCTCCACTGTCTTTGTCTCTAATCCTCTGACACCATAAGCCAAATCAAATAATGAAGACATGGGCTTGCAAGTAAATGCCACCATGCCCAAACTTTTGCATGTGTTCTGGGCATTGAACTAAGGTCCGTGTGCTGGCATTGCAAAGGCTTTGCTGAGCTGTCACACCAGGCCCTGGACAATCTCTTTTGAATATACAAAGTATTAAAGGGTCTGAGCAACAGCCCTCCCCATGAAGGGTTCCATGTGACAAAGGGTCGGAGTACACAACCATCCCTCTTTATCAGGGGTTCCATGTAAGAATGTGTCCAGGTACACTGTGGCCCTCATTTTTAAGGGTTTCACGTACCCAGTTCTATTTTATGTGTCAAAACCATTTTGGTAGCAATTCATATGTGACAAACGCATACAGGTATTTTTCCTGTCATCATTTCCCAATGGCGCATAACAACTGTTTTCATTTTATTGTCTACACAGGTAATCTAGAAATACTTTAGGGTAGCTTAGAGGGTGTGTGTGGGTTCTATACAAAGACTGCACATTGCCATTTTATACAAGCCTGTTAGTCCCACATTGATTCCAAGGACAATGACACCAGCTCTAACTTTAGCAGAGCTACTGTCTAACCCACTCCTGTAAATGAAGCTCCATCAGAGGCCAAAGACCCTACTTTTCAGGGACATCAGCTTTTCCCAGTACATCAACATTTAACCAAAACAACTTATTTTTAAGAAAACAGTATCTTCTTTTTGGACCAGGGAAATGGCTCAGTGGGTTTCTGCTCTTATCACCAAGCTTGACACCTGAGTTTGGTCCCTGCTTGGCAGGAGATAACTGACTCACGCAAATTGTCCCCTTACCTCCACGTGTGTGCCATGTCACACACATGTCTGCACACATGCACAGGCATACAAAATAAATACATAAAAATGTAATAGAAATTTAAAATATTCTGTTTATTGGTACTGATGTTGTCTTTTCCATGCACATACTTCATCCATATTCACAGGTGAGGTGGTTTTTGTTGTTGTTGTTGTTGTTGTTGTTGTTGTTGTTGTTGTTGTTTTGTTTTTTGTTTTGTTTTTTTATTGAGGTAGTCTTAGGCTTTTCATCATGGACAGAAGTCAGTGGGAAGGTTTTTCCAATTATCTCAATCCACACATAGCATTTTTATCAGAATGAGGCAAATGATAATTAAATGAGATGAACTCCCCCAAGGCTTGTGTTACAGACTTTTAGTGTAGTTTAGGGACATTTGCAGTGTTCCATAAAGTTGCTCTTATTTCAAAGCTGAGAAAACTGAGACCCACAGAGGCAAACATGCAGTCGTGCAAGTAGCTCATCACATTAACAACACATTAGTCAAGACTATGCTTTCCATGTGATTGAGGCTTGGTCCCCAAAGAACAGTGTTGAGATGTAGTGTGGCCGGAAGAAAGCACTGGAGTCGTGAGGGACTCACCAGCATGCACTTGTCTCAAGGGACGAGATTATTTATGCTAGTCTCAAGGGACGAGATTGCATCTCTAGTGCCTGGATTAGGTCTCTAATGGACTCCAAAAGTGAGTGTGGATTGTTTTGGAATTCAGTTTTCCAGGCTTATTGTCTTTCCTCTCTTCTCACCATGTTAAACCTTTGCTATGAGAACTTTGTCAGAAACCAATGAGGTATTATTACATCAGTTCCCCAGAACTGTGAACTAAATAACCCTCCCCCCCTTTTTAAACAAATTACCCAACCTTGGCCATTTTTTTAAATAGTAAATCAAAATGGACCAAATCAGTTGACAACTTTCATATGCCAACCTTGATGAGGTAGAGAAGGCCAAGCATGAATAAACTGAATACTTATGACTGCACAGGCTTTGTTAAAGCTGTGCCTCCAATGTTTTCCTCATTCTCAAAGCAAAGATCTTTCCTTCCCAAGCAGGTGGCCTTTTAGGGTGACCTCTGCTCTCTTTGGGCATGGAAGAGGAATGTTATTTAGTGCTTGGTGACACAAGCAAGCACCCATCAACTCTACACGCTAAGAGTCACTTACACGGTAGTATATGAACAAGCTCTTCTGGAAATAATGAAAGTTTGGTAAATCAATCATTGCCAAAGTCATACAAATAACATTCAACCCAACAGTATTACCCAATCCCCACATGACTTTGAATGCATTCTCCTTCATTTCCAGCCAGTGCTGAATTATCTATGCCTGAGAGCATGAAAATTCAGTGCATAAATCAAAAACAAGTTAGGATTTTTTTTTACCTCCATGCTGTTGCAGAAATATCAATTTGCCACATCATTTAGCAGCAAAGGAGAAAGCTCCAGATGGATCAAAGAAGTGTGAGCAATGAGGCTGATGACTTAGGAAAAATACTTGGAATTTCTGACCAAATTGATTTTTTTACGGCTTCAAAAAAAAGATATTAACATGTAGAACAGGTCCATGGTAAGAGTGTGTGTGCATGTGTGCCAGCACTCACATGTGTGTGTGTGTGTGTGTGTGTGTGTGTGCTCACACACACACACACACACACACACACACCACCTTTTTTTCTCCTGAACCCTCAGTTCCAACTGAATTTTTTCTAATGCTTTCCCTATAACTGATTCCTTTGGGCTACACCAACACCAACACCAACACCAACACCAACACCAACAAGTTTTCCTTTTACTTATTTTTACAACTTCCTAATGGCTATCCCTCCTAGGGAAAAAAAATCTAGTTTTGGACAAAATCCAGTTTTGTATTTATCTTCCTGCCCTGGCTAATTTTTTTTTTTTTTTAATTGAGGGTGTACCATCACCTGAGTCACCTGGAAAAGGGAACTTCATTTGAAGACCTGCCTCCATCAGATTGGTCTGTGGTTGTGTCTATAAGACATTTTCATGACTGCTAGTAGACAGAGCAGGGCCCATGCCACTGTGGATAGTGCTATCCGTCAGCGGGAGGTCCTGGCTCATGTAAGAAAGACAGGCAAGAAAGCCAGAGAGGAAGCTAGCAGAACCGCTCCATGGTTCCTACCTTCTGGGTTCCTGCTTACTGCCTGCCTTGACTTCCCTCCATGATGAACCTTGATCTGAAAGGAAAGCCAAGAAAACACTTTCCTCAAGTTGCATTTGGTCAAAGTGCTTTATAACAGCAACAGAAAGGAAACTAGAACACTTGGCAAGCACAGACTGAAGGCTCTTAACACACAGAAGGAAGTTTCTATACACATATTAATAGAAGATGCGGTTTCCAGAGGCTATCTGCTCCATAGAAAGCCTTCGGCTACCAGAGACGGCTCTGCCATTAGGAACAAGTGTTTCTCTTCTGGCCTCTAAAGGCAACTGCACTCACCCCACACCTCTCTCTCACACACGCACACAAACACACGATATTAAAAAAATAAAGATAGATCTTCAAAAATGAGAGAGCCTTAGAAATCCTTAGGTTAGGACTTAGGAGAGTTGCATTCTGGGTCTGAGTCTGATGTGCGACCCCATTGTTCATTCCTGTAGCCCCACACTCTACGCCTGGTACATAGGGTATCTAACATGCCTTATCCAGGAAACGCCCCTCAACAGAGAGCCCATCTGCTCTGGCATGGACCTGCCATCTCCTGTCTACCTCCTGCCTATTCCCTACTCTGAGTGCTTCTTGGTTGTTTATCAGTTAGTTGTCATTGGTCATTCATTCATCCACACTAACTCCCTGATGACACACAATCAACTTAACTCCAGCTTTATCTCTGGAGAACTTACATCCCCCTGTCACTGTCTCACACCACTCTACGTCCTGCCCATGTGCTCTGGTGATAGAGAGCATCACAGTGATATCTGTAGCTTCCTTGCACTTTTTATTTTATTTGTTTACAGAATCTCACTATGTAGTCCTGGCTGGGACTCCAGGATGAAAGCCCTGGCCTTGTTTCTTAATTGATGCTCTGTGTTTGCCTCAACACCTATCTAAGCCTCTCTAAATGGTCAGAACTGCTTTCTGGCTCCAGTTCTCACTCAGCTACTCTCAGCCATCCTAACCAAAGCCAGCAGTCCTCCATTTCCTAGTGAAGAAAACATCACACTCAGTTACAATTAGTCATTGTTCTTAGTGCTTTCCTTTAATGTGAAAAAATATGTATTTGTCCTTTTGGGTTTTTATCATGATTCATTTCAAGTGCTAGGAATCTGTGCCTCAAAACAGATGCTGGCTAAAGAAGGAAGTTGCAAGCAACATTAGTGAGATGACTTTTCTGTAAGTGGCCAGGATTTCTAGGCAAATAAAGGAGAGAGAAAAATCATATATCTTTAAAACAATCACTTGGTCCAGGATAATGACTCAGCTGTCTAAAGCACAAGCATGAAAATCTGAGTTCTGATCCTGGAAACCCACATAAATGCCTAATGCGCATGGTGACACACCTGTAACTCTAGCTGCACCGGATGGGACAAGGGTGTCCCAGAGCTTGCAACCTTGTGAGTGGTGATTTCTGGGTTTGATTGAAAGGCACACACACACACACACACACACACACACACACACACACACACACACATAGAGGAAAAGAAAAAAGTCCCTCTGTGACTGAGACATTTGTCAGTAAGCTAAAGGAATTGTAACTCTGATCACCAATAAGTGTAACTAAAACACAACAATGCTTATTAAGGGCAAATTTTATTTATATAAAAAATTCCATCTTCAAAGCTTATAATTCTCAGGCTGGGCATGGTGGCATACGCCTTTAATCCCAGCACTAGGGAGGCAGAGGCATGCGGATGGATCGCTGTGAGTTCGAGGCTAGCCTGGTCTACAAAGTGAGTCCAGCACAGCCAACGCTACATAGAGAAACCCTATCTCAAAAAAAACAAAAAAACCAAGCAAAACAAAGCTTATAATTCTCAACCAAGAAGCAGCCATGGTATGTTAGCTCGGTTAATATATTGTTTGTCTTTCAAGCATAAGGCCCTGAGGTTAAGCCTAGAATACATAAAAAATGCTAGGTGTGGTGGCTTATGGTTATAACCCCAAATGAGAGAGTTAGAGACAACGGATCTCAGGGGTTCCCTGGAAACACACCATAGCTTATTCAGCAAGGTCTTGACAAGTGAAAGATCCTTTCAATAAAAACAAGGTGGACAGTGGCTGAGGGACTACAGCTATGGTTGACCTCTGGTCCCCACTTACATGCAAATACATGTTATGCAGAGGCAAGCACTAGAGAGAGAGAAAGAGAGAGAGAGAGAGAGAGGCAGAGGGAGAGACAGGGGGAGAGAAAGACAGAGGCAGAGGCAGAGGCAGAGGCAGAGACAGAGGCAAAGAACAGAACATGCATGTGCATACACACACACACACACACACACACACACACACACACACACGGACACAGCTTTTTTTTTTTTTTTTTTTTAATCTTCAAAGGGCAGAAGTCTTCTGTTTCCTTGAATGCAGTAAAATGCATGGCATGTCACAGGACAACCCAACCTAGTTTGTAATTTGGGAAGAGATGGAGAGAGCTGACCATCCTGGCCAGTTCCTCATTTCTGCTTGAGAGAAAAAAAGAAAACAAAGGGCACTTTCCAGAAGACTCCTTTGCTATTAAACGTGAGATGATTGCCTCGGCCTTTTCAAAAAATGTTTTTGTATTATTAATTTTTCACTAATGACATCTTGAAAATGCTATGCTAGATCCCAGCCAGAGCCTTTCTCTCATCAGTGACGGTGTGGGGGACTCTTAACAAGCATGACCCCAGTCTCTCACGCTGACTGGACTCATTCATTACCCAGTGCCATGGCCGATTCCCATCTCAGATCCACAAGAGAGTTTTCTGCAGCTGTTAGCTAAATTTGCCCTTGCCTGTGAGTCCCCTCGTTTCTGGAGGTTTGCCTGCAGTGATTTAAGCACCCATAGACCGCAAGAAGTAAGTGTGGGTTGCCGCTCACCGAAGGGGTACAGAGGGGGGCCCTAGTCAGCTCCCAGAAAAGACTCTTACTGGAAAAGCTCTGCAAGGATATTTGGACTGGAATTCCCCCAGTCTCAGATGCTAGCCTAAAAGCTAACTCAGGGCATGCTTCTTCAAAATGTGTAGGCACCCTATTTTATATTTTATCAACATTGAGTCATTTTGGTGCCCCTGTAAATCCAGGCATTCTAAAGAGTTTGGGGCAGAAAGGTCTTATTGAAATATTGTTAAAGGGCATGTTTCAGGCAAGAAGAAAAAAAAAACAAAAACAAAGCGAAGGGCTGGGAGACAGGCCATCACAGAGAGCACAGAAAATGGGAGAATACATCAACTCAGGATATAAACAGTAACAATAAAGATAAATGGAGGAAATTCAGAAAAAAAAATCAAAATGCGGTGAAGGTTTTTACTTAGTCTCATTTCTATAATAAATACTTAAGAGTTTAAAAGAAAAAAAAAAGAGTATGCAGAGCTTAGGTACCCAGAGTGAACAAGCACAGACATGCTGGCCTAGGCTCTCAGGTGTGTCCATGGTGTAATATACAAAATAATGAAGCCAGGACTCATGCCCTGGACTCAGGCCATGGAATGGTTTGTGTCAGAAAAGCCACAGAATCCAGACTCCACAGGCCGTGTGCCCGGGGCCAGCTTTATTAGGTTCCTGCAGCAAGACCCAAAGCTCTGAAGAGATAGTCTCAAGTAGAAAGTGACATGAACATCACCTTGCATGGTTCCATGTAGCTCAAAGTGCCCATGCCAGGATGAAATAGGTTGTCCTTGTGGATCACGAAAAGCACAAACGCACGTCAAGGTGATATTGTTGGTGTGTGTTGGATTTGTTAGTTAGTTTGTTTGTTTGTCTATCTCCTGCGTCCCAGTCTGGCCTCCAACTCCCTATGTAGCCTAAGGTGAATTTTAACTTCTCATCCCCCTGCCTCCAACTCTGGTGTGGTGGAAAAGACAAGTGCACACTGCCATACCCAGTGTATGCAGTCCTGGAGACGAAACAAAAGGCCTCACACATGCGAGGTGTGCTAACTATCAGATGAGCTACGTTCCCAGACCCAGAATGCTGGTTGTTGGTTAGCTGGTTTTGTTTATTAAATCTTCTAAGTTGACTGAGAGTCAAACCCTAGTGGGAAGGAAGTAGTTTACTTATTTAACCTATCCTGTCTGAGTACATGATGTTAGTGAAGGGCAAATCAAAGGGGAATTTAGTCCACCTTCAAAGTCAGTCTCAAAGAGAAAATGGAGTCTCAAGTCAGGCCGAGAGGCTGAGGAGAAAAGCTGACCCCCAGCAGGAGTCACCTCCTTTGTGTGTGTGTGTGTGTGTGTGTGTGTGTGAAGGGATGAGGGAAGGTCCTTCAAGGCAAGGCCTGCAGAAGTTCCCCCCATACGATACCCCCCCATGCCATCTGCAGAATTTCCTCCTGGTGGCATGACATCCAGATCACCTGAAAGCTCCGACTCTAGAGCACTGGGCCCAGCCTCCATCCCAGCTTCCGTTTGAGTCACCTGAAAGAAAGGCCAAACTTTGCATTTCTAATCAGCCCCCAGGTGTCCCAGGTGCTTTGCTCTCAGGGATGGACCCTTTTGAACCTGTGTCCCAAGGGGAGGGGAGAAGACTGGGCAAATGGAGGTGAAGGCTGCCAGCAGGTCATAGACTGGGGACACAAGAAGACATGTGGCCAGACAAGCAAGACCACAGCTGCATCCTGAGAACAAGAAGGATGAGCAACTGTGAGAAATGCCCCTCCCTCAAAAAGAAGAGAAATCATAACGCCTACAGTGCTGTCCAGGCAAGGATGGGAATTTTAAGAAAGAAATGGCACTTTGGTTTTTTTTTTCTCTCTCTCTCTCTAGCAGCTAGTCTAAAAGATTAGCTTGACTTGTGTGTGTTTACAAGTCTTCAGGATGCTGTAGTTTGTACAATAGCCCCACCCACCATGAAAACAGGTTGAACCCTAGAGCCTCAGAGCATGGCTTACTTTACTTGGAAATAGGGTCTTTATACACAGTCAAACAAAAACTGGTCATCTTAGTAGATCTTAGTCCAATATTGCCCATGTCCACAATTTTTTTAAGAGGCCATATGGACCTAGAGGCAGGCGCAGATGTGGGACAGCGTGAAGAAACACAGGGAGTACGGTCTGTGAGAAAAGAGAGGAGAGTGCCGTGGCCACAAGGTCAGCCAGAGCCTTCTGGCCTCCGTGGGAAGCTGGAAGAGACGGAAGACCCTCTCCTGGGTGTTTCTCTATGGCCCTGCAGACCCTTGCGTTCATGCCCCTTGTGTCCTCTACTCTATGCCAATAAACTTGTTCTAAATCCCCAGAAGAAGGTATTTATTAATGCAAACTTTATTACTTTTTATTTTATTGTTTATTATTTTTCTTTTTACACACACACACACACACACACATATATATAATATATATATACAATAAACTGCCTATGGCAAGAAGAACCACAAAACAATCAGGAATCATATAAATGTTTCATTCATGGTGTTTTTGGCTATTTGTATTTGGCTTTAAAAGCTACCATAGAAAGAAATTATAACTTTTCTCCTCTCTCTCTCTCTCTCTCTCTCTCTCTCTCTCTCTCTCTCTCCCTCTCTTTCTCTTTCTCTCTCTCTTTCTTACACACACACACACACACACACACACACACACACACACACACAGACCTACCTACCTTGGCATTCTGACATATTGAACATCATATCTCGATATTGTCCTCCAACATTAAATAGCCTTTGGGTTATCTTTTCAAACCACCATGGTATGGAGAGAGAGATCTGTTTGGTTTTGAGATCATGGTAAAGGATTCAAGTAG
The DNA here is from genome assembly GCA_907169655.1 of Acomys percivali. Classification (NCBI taxonomy): domain Eukaryota; kingdom Metazoa; phylum Chordata; class Mammalia; order Rodentia; family Muridae; genus Acomys; species Acomys percivali. The sequence goes on along the minus strand of OU015749.1, from coordinate 727,141 downwards.
ATTGCCTAATTCTTTGGTTAATACGTATGAAACCGTGTGTTACCGCACACAACTACATGAATAGTTTACCCACATTGTTGTCATACCTGCTAATCAAAGGCCTAACCAACTGCCAACCATCAGGCCATTAACCTTATTGCTCCTGTCCTCCTTGTCTGGCAAAGAAGAGTGGAGGAGGAATTCACCACAGGCTTTCAGAAATAACAGTGGCCAGGAAATGCCCACCTCATCTACAGCAGCCATAATGTAAATTGCTTGAACTCTCTAAGAGTTAAGGGTCTTTCACTTCCTGCTAGTGTTTTGAATGTCACATTTAGAAGCCCTGATAGGGCTGGAGAGATGGCTCAGAGGTTAAGAGCACTGCCTGCTCTTCCAAAGGTCCTCAGTTCAATTCCCAGCAACCACATGGTGGTTCACAACCGTCTATAACGAGATCTGGCACCATCTTCTGCTGTACATGCAAGCAGAACACTGTATACATAATAAATAAGTTTCTAAGAAAAACTTCAGAGGCAGAGATGGGTGTTTTGCTGTAAGTTCGAAGCCAGCCTGCTCTGCATAGTGATTTTAGGACAGCCAAGGCATACAGAGAAACTCTGTATCCAAAAAAAAAAAAAAAAAATTACAAAAGAAAGAAAGAAGAAAAAAAGAAGCCCTGATAATTGCCTACATTTATGATAATAGAAGGGTTGCTGGGAGACAGCCCACTGGTTGATAGTGCTCAGGCTTCCTGTTACCTGAAAAGTCCACATATCCACTCATTTGGGATAGTAGACGCCATGTATCCAACCACACTATCATTAAACCCTCCCCACAGACTTTGAATTTTAGCTCCCACTTTATCAATTTAATTTACTCTTCTCTTTCTTAGTCTCTTTTTCTAGAGAGAAACAGAAGTTGAGATTAATATATACAAACACTCCTCCAAAAGCCAGGATAAGTAACCGGCCTCCTGGCCCCAAGACAGGGAAGGAAGGATGTATTTGTACCCCTGGTGGTCATCACAGCAAAGATGAGGGAAAAGAGGAAAGCAGAAACAAAGCCAGAAGGGAACATGGACTGCACCACAGAACGGTTCCTAACCGCACACCGTGAGAGTCTGTGCAGCGAGATGGGAAGGAAAGAAGAACATGGTGACAAAGTCATCACCTCCAAGTAACTCCGGGTGGCCCTTCATTCTGGGCCAGAAAACCCACAAAGGTGTTTGCTCTTCCCTAAGAAAAGTCCTCACTCACATAAGGAAAACAGATGAATTCTTGCTCATACTCCCTTGTTACTGACTGGCTCACATAACCCTCTAATTTTCCTGCCATAGTTTGGGGGTATTTTTAGATGGTGTCTTACGTAGACCAAAAAGGTTCCGGTTTTATATGTAGCCAAATAGGACCTTGATTTTCTTGTCCTGCTGCTTTTATGTCAGGAGTGCTGGGATTGCAGACTATAGACCCATGGTGGGGTTCTCTCTGGATGCCAGGGCGAAGTTCTAAACCAACTTGACTCAGGAATCAGATTTAAGAGATCTTGAGATTTTGAGCCAATGGTGAAGTGACTTCCTGTGAAAGCTTCAAACCAGAGGAGGAAGGAAGAAGAGCTCTTAAGGTAGCTAATGTCAACTGCCTGACCTCTTCTTGCTTGGCCAGGCATGGAGGCACGTACTCAGCCTAACCTTCTCACAGCATCCTTAAGAACAGTACAGCCAGGACTATCATTCTCACTTTTTTCCAGACTGAAAAACCAAAACTCGCCCAGTTCCTGTCACTTATCATTCACAGAGCCATTACAACAAGGATCCCCACTCAAATATGTAAAATTCTAGAAGGCAGTCAGTCTTTTCTTTTTCTGAAGAGAAGCTGGTAGAAACAGTACTACATGTAACTAACCAGGAAGCCTGCTTGTGGTCAAAAGGAACATGTTAACCCAGCTCTGCAGACCCAGGGATTATAAAATTTAATGGGAAGCACCTGTCCGCTATGCTCCCAGAAGGAAGAAATGACCCTTTGCAAAGTCCTCCACCTGCAGGCTGTAAAGCTATTTGCCCCAGACCAAGCCTTCCTCATATATATATATACAACGAGCAGGCATTCTCTCTTTCTCTCACTGTCTCTCTCAGTGGATGCGGGCTAGTGAAGGAGAGAGGATGGCTAGGCAGGCTCTGAGGAGCACTCTGTGGCTTCTGCCAGGCATCTTACTGTGTTTCCCATTCTGTCCTCCTTTGAGTGGCCAGCATGTGACAGAGATGCCAGGTGTGCTCCACTGTGGGCTACAGAACTTCCAGTTTACTGTGAACCTCAGCCTGGAGGCAGAGAGGCCTGTGCTAACAGCTTGGGGTAAGTCAGACTCGACCAGGTACCTACCCTTAAACCTTAACCCAGGTGCCTTCCCGTCTTGACACGTTCCTCTTTTTTAAAAGCTCCACAGCGCCTGTGTACTGAATGAATGGGTCAGAAGCGTGCTGCTTCCAAACCCACTTTGTCTTGCTAGTTTTCTGAATGATAGAAGTCCCTTGGGGTCAAGTGGTAGGGCTGAATGTCCACTGATGGATGATTAACCCCTGTGCTTTTCACGTTCCACCTTCCCTAGATAGCCAAGGGCTGCCTCACAGGCTGAAAAATGATTCTGCCTGTGGTACGTGGGTGATGGACAGTCCTGATGGGTTCCTTGTGTTGAAGGCTGACTACAGCGGCTGCTATGTCACTCTGGAGGTGAGCAGACCCCAACTACAAATAGGGACAAGAAGAATACCTCCTACCACCAGCCAGGCTGATTGCCGTCGCTCGTCTTTCCAGGGCTCCCACTACGTTATGACGGTCGGAGTGCAGGAGGTGGATGTAGCTGGACCTGTGTCAGAGACGAGAAAGAGACTGCTTAGGTGCCCTTTGGATCTTCAAGGTAATTGTAGAAAGCATTCAGGCTGGGGGTGGACCTTCCTAGAAAGCAGCCTTGGGACACTGCTGCCTACTCCCCTACTCCAGTAGTAGCAACAACTTATCCCCTAGAAGGAATTTTTCTAACTTGTCCCTCCATGTCAGCCCTTAAGAAAATTAACTGTAGGGGGAGAGTCCAGTGGAGGCTGCTTGTATGGCTCAAGCTTGGCACATTACTTCCCTGGCTCAGGGCTATAAATTCTCTCAGGCCTCTCACCAGGCAGGTTCATCTGCCATTTACAGAGTTGGAATTCAAATGGGAATTAACTCATCTTGACCCAGGAGCCTCCTCACCCTTCAAAAGGGGCAGAGAACTCAAGCCAGCAATGGGAAATAGCCAGAGGAGCCATCTCAGCTTGCAGACTCCCACCCTCAGCTGGGTTCACTTGATCATCTAGCTAGGAAACCTTTGGGAATTCTTCCCTGGTGGTCTGAGAACCCTTTATCATGATTAGAACAGATTCAAACTCAAATTATCTGTTTACCCAAAACATAGCAGGGATGGGTGATACAGACAAAGTGAGTCATGAGTTATACTCGAGCTATTGGACGTCCAATGATTTGAAAAGCTCCTGTGGTATCTCACACCCATGGCAAAACTTGAAAAAGAGCCAGACAGGTGGTCATTGGAAGGCTCTGTAGGCCCTCACTGCTCCTATACGTGCTGGGAGAATGCTCTCCTCAGAAGAGAGCTGTTTTGGGAGACTCTGACAAGGCAATTTAACATTCCTTTGGGATTTAACCTACAGTGCATAGAATCAACAGGCCTATTGAGGCTGTCTGGGTGTTCTGGAGTTCTAAGGCCAGGCTTTTTGACACTGACGGTTCACTGAAGGACTGCCCTGAATGCCTAGCTTGAGCTCCTCTTTCCTTCTTAATATCCAGCCCCAGACGCTACAAGTACTGAAGTGTGCAGTCCTGTGCTGGTAAAGGAAAGGCTGTCTTGTGCTCCCTCGCCTATCTCTCCAGAAGACTGTGAAGAGCTGGGCTGCTGCTACAGCACTGAAGAGGAAGAGGCGGGCTCCTGTTACTATGGAAACAGAGGTGCATGCTTCCATCCCTGAAATCAGTTGAGAAAAGGGCCTTAGTGGCTTCTGGTGACACAGAGCAGGGAAAGCTTTATTCAGATGGCAAATACAATACAAATAGTTGCTAGTGGATGGGCCCTGCTGCCTAGAACTAGAACTTTCTACCCTAATCTCCTAGAAAGCAAACATAAAAGAAACCTGGAGGGACATTAGGAAATTAAGTCTTTGTTTGTTTGTTTTTGTTTTTTCAAGACATGGTTCTTCTGTATAGCCTTGGCTATCCTGGACTTATAGATCAGGCTGGCCTTGAACTCACAAAAATCCACCTGCCTCTGCCGCCCAAGTGCTGGGATTAAAGGCGTGGGCCACCATGCCCGGCCTAGGAAATTAAAGTTTTATGTGGCAGGTACTTAATTAACTGATAAATGTGGTTTTTTTTTCAAGAAATGGCCACTTGGGTGCCTGATAGCCTAAGATTGTATCTAGAGAGAATCATGCCCAAATGATTATTTTTCACAGGCTTCATATCCAGCTTGAAGGTTTTCCAGCACATTAAATACCAAGAGCCCAAATCTAAGGAGTTTAAAAAAGGCAGGTGCTTCCACGCCTGCCCTACAAATGCAGCTGTGGCCAGTTAAAGCCTTGCCTCGGTGAGGGTGGCAAGGTCCTGAAGCAGGTGGTCACTGGGAGCCTGTTGCCTGGTCATCATCAGGAATCCTGACCTTGCCATGGGGTCATCTGAAGCAACTGACTCATTAGAGTAAGGTCTGCCTGGCTCTGTCTAAGGAATGACCCAACTTCACCCATCTCTGGTGTCCTAGTGACCTTCCACTGCACCAGAGATGGCCGCTTCTCCATTGCTGTGTCCAGGAACGTGACCTTGCCACCCCTGCGCTTGGATTCACTACGCTTGGCCTTCAGGAATGACAGTGGGTGTGATCCTGTGATGACAACACCAACCTTCGTCCTGTTCCAATTTCCATTTACTTCTTGTGGGACCACAAGGCAGGTGAGAATAGCACCTTGGACTACTGGGTGGAAACAGTGCCATAGTGACTGGGAGAGAAGGAGTTGAGATATTATGGTCATGAAGAACAGTTCTGACTACTGTCTCTAGAGGAAAAGGCTTTGCTTAGAGGGTGGATGCTTCCATGGGCATTCAGCAAATGACTTTGTTGTGATCCAGCTTTCCTTTACCGTTCTGCAAATATAAAGAGCAGGTCCCTCACATTTCCCAGGTCTAGGGTAATCCAGGAGGATGCTGACATGAATTGGGGTGGTCCATTTGCCTAATCTCGGTACTTGAATCCTCTCCTTAGTTCTTGGTTCTGACTCAAGTACAAGCGATGTTTTTCCAAGATATTTACTGCCATGACCTCATGCCTCTTTGTAGGGATCAAAAACCTAGAATACAGAATAGAGTAAGACTAAGAACTTGGTCTGGGCAACATGAATGCAGTATTCAGCCAATAGATTGAAATGACAGGCATCTCTTTACCCATTGTACAGATCACTGGAGACCAGGCCATATATGAAAATGAGCTAGTGGCCATTCGGGATGTAAGAGTTTGGAGCAGTGGCACTGTTACCCGAGATAGCATCTTCAGGTAGAGTCACTTTTGACCTCGAGGCCAAAAGGTCTTTTCCTCATAAGATAAGAACCCTGGAGTAGACTGAGTGCATAGGAGAACACTTTGCAGCAGTAGGTTAATCTACCTGCAACCTTGGTTGCTGCTCATATAGACCACTGCCTACATTCACCTGGGTCTCTGCTCCCAACTCGATCGCAGCCTCATAATCACTACAGGCTTCTGTTCTTCCACCTCACGGGGCTCTGTTTCTCCTCTGGGCCTCCTTTGCACTTTGTCTAGGCTGCAGCCAAAGGGATTCCTTCCAGATCTGATTTTGCCGGGTCTCACACTTGAGTTTCACTTCTGTAGGCTAAACCAAACAAACAAATACTATCATTACCTTAAATGTTGCTTTCCTCTCTGAACACTTGATGCTTTCAACCTCTCCAGCCCTAGGCTCATCCTTGCATGGCACCTTCCAGCTGGGCTTCTTGGCAGCCATTTTCACTCTTCATATCCCCTCACCTATAAGAGATTCACTTGCTTTGCATTAGTCACCAATCTCACATTGCACACTTGTTTATTAATTTCTCACACCAACTCTCACTGGACCTATTTGCATAGTGACAACAGAAAATAACTCTTAAGGGCAGAAACCACCTCTGCTTTATTTATGAACTTGGAAAACACCCATCACCTAATCCTCAGAAGTTAAAATTGGCAGGTGCAGCCAGCACACCCAGGCTACTGATATCTTCTTTTCCTGCAGGCTCCGAGTTAGCTGCACTTACTCTGTTCTCAGCAACACATCCCCGATTAGCATGCAAGTGCTGACTCTCCCACCACCCCTTCATAAGCCCCAGCCTGGGTCCCTCTCTCTGGAACTTCAGATTGCCAAGGGTAAGCTCTTCTTAGTTGGTGAATCTGGCCTGAAGTCTATCAGTTCCCTAACTCAGTGCCATTTAGGAGATGAGGCTATTCTAGTACTACACAGTTTCCTAGATCTGCTTATAACAGTTTTAGGGGTGTATTGTGTGCGTGCGTGCGTGTGTGTGTGTGTGTGTGTGTGTGTGTGTGTGTGTGTGTGTGTGTGTGCGTGTGTATGTAAAGGTTACAGATCAATCTCAGATCAGCTCCTTGTGTGCCATCCACCTTGTTTTCTCATTGACCTGGAGTTTCTGTCTCGGCTTCACCAGCCTAGTCTTTTTACACAGGTTGTGAAGGTCAAGCTCAGGCTCTCTTTCTTATACAGAAAGTTACCTCCTAAGTTATTCCCTAGCCCTACTTCAATTATGGTTTTCTTTGTGCAGATAAAAACTATGAATTTTACTACGGTGCTGCTGACTACCCACTGGTGAAATTACTCCAAGATCCTATTTATGTGGAGGTTTCTATCCTTCACAGGGCAGACCCCTCCTTAGGGCTGCTGCTAGATCAGTGTTGGGCCACACACGGCCCTAACCCTTTTCATCAACCACAATGGCCAATCCTGGTGAAAGGGTAAGTAGATCCTCCCTGTAACTGTATGGGGGTGGGTCCCCCCAAATACTCCCATCCCAACTACTGTGTGTCCTGGTTTAGATGCCCATATGCTGGCGACGACTATCAGACTAAAAGGATTCCCGTCCAGGAAGCGTCGGGCCCCTTTCCTTCTCATCACCAACGCTTCAGCATCTCTACCTTCAGCTTTGGAAATGCTGTAAGGGAGAAGCAGGGTTTTAAGGGACAGGTATGGCATCTCATTCTGTGCCCTTGAAAGCTTTTAAAACCCTGAGAGCTCAGGACTGTTTTGTCCTTCCACCTCCTCTCTAAGCTCGCTCTTTGACCTGTGACACTGGCTCATGGTGTTAAGGGCAGCCTGAAGGCAGTCCCAAGAACATGAGCGCCATCTGTCACCTGGACTCTGGTTCTTCAGGACCGCAGTGACATTAACTTGGCCACATCAAGATGGCCTTAACACTGTCTCAACTTCTTGGGGAGATGAAGTATGTTTGGGGAATTTCTGATATGGAAGATGTTTTACAACATGACATCTACTTGTCAACCTCCAGGTGTATCTGCACTGCAGTGCATTGGTCTGCCAGCCTGCTGGGACACCATCCTGTGTGGCAATCTGCCCTGCTTCAAGGAGTGAGTACCTAAGCTGTCTGTCTACATCACAGACATACGTGAATACTCAATGTTAGCCTCAGCCATTGAACTAAGGGTTCATATTATCAATAAAGCTTCCAGGGTTGACTAGATTGCCAGAATCTTGAATTTTCAAAAATATAATCTATAAATCAACTTACACAATATTTGATTTTAAGCCAGAAGCCAACCATGGCCCAACATCTGGCTGAATTTAACATACATCAACACATCCAGAATTTTTTTAAATGGGAGAGTCTTTATGTTTATTTTTTATATTTTTTTTATTTAAGTAATTTATTCAGATAACATATCAATTGTTATCCCCTCACTTGTATCTTCCTGTTCCTGACTCCCTCTCTCTTTCACTATTGTACCAACCAAGGACAATGCATGCAGTAAACCTAGAACCCCTATCCAGATCTAGGCAATGGACAGCACATTCTCCACAGTTGTGTGGAGAGTGGGGACTGACCCTGACATCAACTCTGATGTTCCCTATTTGACCACTTCCCCTTGGTGGGGAGGCCTAGTGGCACACAGAGGAAAAGTAAGCAGGCTACCAGGATGAAACTTAATAGGTTGTAATCATATGGTGGGGGAGGAGGTCCCCTTCTGTCACAGACCTAGGGGAAGGGAATATATCCAGACTGTTAAACATGGGTTCTGGGATCAAACTCAGGTCTTCATGCTTGCATAGCAAGCACTTTACTGACTGAGCTATGTCAATTTTCTCCTTTTACATTTGGCCTGTTCTCAAAAGTAGATGTCTAGACCTACCTGAAGGCAGGTGGGTATTCAAGGTGCCCTAAGGTACACATAGACACAGAGTGATCTGAAGTTGGCCAAAGCCAGACCTCCATACATACACACGTGTGTGTGTGTGTGTGTGTGTGTGTGTGTGTGTGTGTGTATGCTTCTACTTGATCCACTCCTACTTGACTAGTCTCTGAAACATAATTCATGAATCCTTAAGTGTTTTATATTGAATAAATGAATATATTATATTATATTGAACAAAAATCAACTCCTAGTGTTTCAGTGTAGTCATGCTGTAAGACACAAGCGCAAGCCAATTCTCATTAGGCCCATTATTCCCACTTGTAAAGACAGTAGGTTGACTTTTCCCAGATCATTTAACTGACATAGATGTAGGAATGCAGCAGCTGTGTCTTTACTTCCTGTTTGAACATGTAGCCTCTGGAATAGAAAGGAAACTGAATGCGTCTTCAGTGTTCTTTCCAGGAGAGGGTGATGGTTGCAGAATAGGAGGGGCAGATCGCTGAATGTGTTTATCTATGTCCAAACCTCGGTGAAACTTTCCTATTTAACTTTTGTAGAGCTAAATAGAAAATTACAGGCTTGGCTGGGTTTGTATTAACACACAAACAGTTTTTCTGTTCAAGGTTTGGGATGGAGACTTGGCTTTGTACCTCACCACCCTCACCCTTGGCTTGTACACACAACTGAAAATTCCCAACAAATTACAAATTCCCATCTCTCCACCAGGAAGAAGAAAATCTGAGCTTTATTTTGAGAACAACACTGCCAGCATATCCAGCAAGGGCCCCTTGATCCTCGTCCATACCACCAAGGACCCTGCAGACATGCTTTATCGATACCCAAGTGAGTGGCAGGATACGGAATTGCTGACTACTTCCTAGCTCATTAGAAAGTCGCATGCTTGTAATCTCAGCACTTGAAAAGCTAAGGCAGGAGGGTGATTGCAAGGTCAAGGACAGCCTGTGTTACATAGCAAGACCTTCTTACTCCCCTTATCTTTAAAAGCTGTTCTCTTGACCTATTCCTTACTGTCCAATGTATGCCCCACTCCAGAAGAAATCACCATTCCTGCAGCAAGTGCTCCTGCCAATATCTAGAATGACTTGGAAGTTTCAGCTTATATACTAACCCACCTATCCACTCTGCAGGCACCCCCATGGATTCCTCTGCTCTCTGGGTAGCAGGACTTTCTGCAATCATGATCGTCATTGGAGTCTTGTTTGTATTCTACTTGGCCATAAGAAAACAGAGATGAATTGCCCAGGTCAAGTGTCTCAATAAAACTAACTACATGTTGGCATAGGCTGATTTTGTCATTTGAAAGATAGTCGAAGAGTTCATTTAGAATCAGTGTCTGAACATCTCACTTTTCTCACATAGGAAAGGGCAGTCCATCTCATCTGAGCAAAGAATAACACACTGCCTCTTATTCTAGCTCTCCTAGACAAGCAAAACAATGGTTTGGTAGATTACAATTGGGGGTTGGGGTGGGCTACCTACCTAACTGGCCAGGTGTTTATATGTTCGAGATACAGAACAAGCCTCGGGGCAAAGGACATATCAAGCAGAGAGAACTAGTCTTTGGGTCACTACAGTCCTCTGGGGCCACGTTTTTTTTAAAAGGGGCCAGCCAGCCAGATAACAGGGACAGGGGTTAGTTTAAAGCAATCACTGGAAGTCATGTCTTGTACATAGCTGCAGTCTCAGCACATGGGATTCCCAGGACAGACAAGCTAAAGGCCAGTTGAGGCTACACAAGAGACCCTGTCATTAAAAACAATGTCAGAAAGTAGCTCTGTGTTGGAGCACCTGCCTGGCTTGGGTAAAGCCATGGGCTTGAATCCTAACACCACCCTCACGTTTCTGTATTTACTTCTAGAGAGCGATTTAAGAGATCTGAGCCAAGGCTCAGCTGTGCTTCTAACTATTACAGCTTCTACCCCTAGGGGAAGAGCTGGGTGTTTGTGGTACTGAGAGGTCACTTTGTCTATTGATAGAACTGACCCATCTTGGCCATCATAAGCAGGCAGAACAAAGTAAGTGAGAATGTATCCATTTCAACAATACCCATAGCTGCAACTCCCACACTTGCTCCTGAAGGTGAGCATATTTCTATAGCGAATCCTGTGAACGTTCGTGGAAAGTACTATGTACTACCAGATGTTAGACTGAAGTTTTCTCTGGTTTTGTTGTTGCTCAGGCTGAATTCAAATTCTTAACATAACCAAGCGTCACAATAAATCTTAATCTGTCTGCCTTCTGTTCCAAAATTCTGGGATTGAAGGCAAGTGCAACCATTCTGTTTCTGATGTGCTGGGGACTGGACTCAGAAGTTGGTGAATTCTGGGAAAGCATCCTACCTATTTCTCTCCAGCATACCTGCATACATATAGGTAAATGTTAATAGTAGAGAGATATAACTAAGAACCTTAAGAGGAAGTTATAGAAAAAAACACTTCATAGCAAGCATTTACTTCAGGCTAACTAGTTTCAGTGAGTATAATGCATATCCTAAATTTGTTGAATGCAACACACAAAACTCCAGAGAAACGTTACCTAAACTAAGTTTGGCACTCACTTTTGTCCCTGTACCATGTTCTAATGCCCAACAACCTTTGACTCAGAGATGACAATATGATGCGTCAGTTTGTCAACTCAGTCAAGCTGTCTGTGCTATGTGACTATGCAATGCCCAGGGGTAAAAAACCAGAAAGTTGCCCAGAAACAGCAACAGACTCATAGGAAGGAGATACACAGAGAGTAAAGCCAAAGAAGGGGAGATTGGGAAGGGACAGTTGAGTGGCACTGACTCTTTAAGGGAATGCCGGGGGCTCACAGCTTCCCACACAAGCGAAGCAACCTTGGTGTGGGGATGTTGTAAATAGCATTGCCCAAGTAAGCAAGAAATCCAGGCTCCCACCGGAAAAGAAGGCTGGTCCAGCTCAGCCCTCATATGGAGTCATTTACTGGAGATAAGATTACCCTTTTTAAGCGTACAACTTTAAAATTGACCAGTTCAGGATCCATGTCCCCAGTTATTAGGGGTCTTCTTTGGTGTCACCCTCATAAATTCCATAGAGTTTCCAATGCAGTAGGTTTCTACTTCCCTCCCAAAACCCACCCCCTCCATCTGTTGACTCTCCCTCCATCTCGCCCCCCCCCAACCTGATCCCTCCTGTTCCCATCCCACCTACCTCCAGGCTACCTCTGAATTCTATTTCCCTTCCCCAGGAAAAGCCTTGTGTTAAGCCCTCCTTGTTACTTAGCCTCTCTAGGTCTGTGGTTTGTAGCAGGATTATCCTTTATTTTATAGCTAATATAAATATTCACTTGAAAGTGAATACATAGCACATTTGTCTTTCTGGTCTCGGTCACCTCACTCAGGATGATTTCTTTTTTTCTAGTTCCATTCATTTGGCAGCAAATTTCATGATGGCACTTTTTAACAGCTGAGTAATACTTCACTGTATAAAAATATCACTTTTTTATCCATTCTTGATTGAGGGACATCTAGATTGTTTCTAGTGTCTGGCTATTATGAAAAAAAAAAATCTGCTCTGAACATGGTTGAGCAAGTGTCCTCGTGGTAGGATGAAGCATCTTTTGGGTTATATGCCCAGGAGTTGTATGGATGAGTCTTGAGGGAAATCAATTCCCAATTTTCTGAGGAACCTCCATAGTGATTTCCAAAGTGGCTGTATATGTTTGCACTCTTACTAGCAATGGAGGGGAGTTCTCCTGGCTCTACATCCTCGACAGCATGAGCTGTCACTTGTTCTCAGCCATTCTGATGGGTGTAAGATGGTCTTTCAAAGGTGTTTTAATCTACATCTCCCTGATGGCTAAGAATGAAGATTTCTTTAAGTGTTTCTCAGCCATTTGATATTCCTCTGTTGAAAATTCTGTTTAGATCTGTACCCCACTTTAATTGGATTATTTAGTGTATTGTCTAGTTTCCTGAGTTTATTATATATTTTGGAGCTTTCAGATGTGGAGTTGGTGAATATCTTTTCCTTTTTCTCTACAGGCTGCTGTATTGTCCTATTGATGGTGTCCTTTGCCTTACAGAAGCTCATCAGTTTCTTGAGGTCCCATTTACTAATTGATTTTTAGTGCCTGCACCATTAGTGTTCTGTTTAGAAAGTTGTGTTCTATGCTACTGCATTAAGGCTATTCCCCACTTTCTTTTCTATTGGATTCAGAATTTATAGTTTTTTCTTTAATATTGCTTTATTTTTATTATGTTTCTTTTTTACATATACATTTTTATTATTACACATAAAAATAAACTACATACAACAAGAATAACCACAAAATAATCAGGAATTATATAAATGTTATATTCATAGTAATTTGGCTATTTGTATTTGGCAAACTTGAAGAAAACATCTTTCCTATCTTGGTGAGTCTAGAATGCTGAATTAAAATCAATATCTATCATTTCTCATCTCTATTAACTTAAAATATCTATCTAGACCTAAAAATATCTTAACCCCTAAACAACTAAGCTTAATTGTAAGACTAAACTAACTAACTGGTCTTCAACCCCATCAGAGACTTGAGAAGGTATAACACTTAACTACCTGGTGAACTGGAAGTGGAGGTTAGCAGCTTCTAAAATGAAAAAATTAGAGACAGTTTGCTGCTTGAACAGTCACACAAAACTCTCTGCAACGTTGGAACATCATCTTCAGCCTTCTGGCCCAATATATCTGACAGGCATATTTGTGAGCCAGAAACTATTCAGAACTTGCTTACCCTGTCTTGGCAGAGTTTGGACATCGACTCTGCCTACATCCAAGCTTGCCCTTTTTAGGCAGAATTCTGTCTGTGGCAGAAATGAGGACATCTTACCCAGTGTCTTGTTTGCCATAGTTGAAGCCATTTCCATAAGGAGGATCACTGATGTTCATTGTCTTCTTGGAGGTAGGCTGGGTCTTGTCAGGATTTAACCTATCGTGTTAAAGAATCTTTAAAATAATTTTTAAAAAATCTTCAAACGACATATTCTGTAGATCTCTGAGGCTTTTGAAGACCTTAACTATTTTACTTTCTATATCTATAGAATCATATCTAGCTGTTAAACTTGGGATATATATTCTTATGATAAAAAGAGACAAGTAATTGACATGACCGTGATTTGATCAACTAACAATTAGCTTGTATTACTTAATTATGCTAAACAGCCTGTAATAACCACTTATAAGGTATAAGGTATTGGAAGTAAACCTTGTATTATAATTTAGTTTTATGGGTACAATATGTCATATTAGAGTAGAACTATGTATAATGTGGTGGAAAATATCTTAAATTTGAATTCTATACCAATGTGTTAGTTGAACTTATTTTGCATCAATATACAAAATTCTATACTAATGAATTAGAAATAACCTTATTTGTGAATAACAAATAAGCACCATGAGGTGATGAAAAGAAGGTGTGTTGTCTTATATTTGGGTGAAATGTTCTGTAGATATCAGTTAGGTCCATTTGTTTCATGATGTCTATTAGTTTCCTTGTTTCTCCATTTAGTTTCTGTCTTGATGATCTGTCTGTTTTGGAAAGAGAGGTGTTGAAGTCTCCCACTATTAATGTGTGGGGTTTGATGTGTGATTTAAGCTTTAGTAACATTTCTTTTACAAATGTGGGTGCTCCTGCATTTGGGGCATATATGTTCAGAATTGAGACATCATCTTGGCATATATTTCCTTTGATGAGGATGTAGTGACCTTCCCCTTCTCTTTTGATTAGTTTTGGTTGAAAGTCTATTTTATCAGATAATGGAATAGCTACTCCCGCTTGCTTCTTGGATCTGTTTGCTTGGAATACAGTTTTCCAACCCTTTAATGTTTATCTTTATTGCTGAGGTGTGTTTCTTGTATGCACAGAATGATGGATCCTGTTTTCTCATCTATTCTGTCAGCCTGTGTCTTTTTACTGGGGAGTTGAGGCCATTGATGTTAAGAGATATTAATGACTAGCGGTTGTTAGTTCTTTTGTTTTGATGATGGTGGTGGTGGTAGTAGAGTATATGTGTTTCTGTGTTTTCAATTTGTGGCTGTGGAGTTATTTGTTTCCTGTGTTTTCCTGAGTGTAGTTAGCCATCTAGAATTGGAGTTTTCCTTCTAGTACCTTCTGTAGGGATGGATTTGTGGTTAGGTACTGATTAAAGTTGGTTTTCTCATGGAATATCTTGTTTTCTCCATCTATGGTGATTGAAAAGTGTGCTAGGTATGGTTGTCTGGGTTGGCACCTGTGGTCTCTTAATGTTTGCATGACTTCTGTCCAGGTCCTTCTAGCATTCATAGTCTCTGTTGAAAAGTCAGGTGTAATTCTGATGAGTTTGCCTTTATATGTGACTTGACCTTTTTTTCTTGTAGCTTTTAATATTCTTTCTTTGTTCTCTACATTTAATATTTTGATTATTATGTGGTGGGAGGATTTTCTTTCTGGTCGAATCTAATTGGAGTTCTGTAGGCTTCTTGTATGTTTATGGGCATTTCCTTCTTAGGTTGGGGAAGTTTTCTTCTATGATTTTGTTGAAAATGCTTTCTGGGCCTTGGAGCTTAGAGTCTTCTTCTATTCCTATTCTTATTTTTGGTCTTTTTATAGTGTCCCAGATTTCTTGGGTGTTTTGTGTCAGAAACTTTTTCATTTTAACATTTTCTTTGATTGATGTATTTATAATTGCAATTGTATCTTCCACACTTGAGATTTTCTCTTCCACCTATTGTATTTGGTTGGCATGGCTTGTGTCCATCATACCTGTTCTCTTCCCCGTTTTCCAACTCTAAGGTTGCTTCAGATGTGTTTTCTTTGTTGCTTCTAATTCCCTCTTTAGGTCTTGAATACTCTTATTCATTTCTTTCTCACATTTGATTGAATTTTCCTGTAATTATTTATAGAATTTATTCAATTTCTTCATTTGTTTGGATGTATTTTTCTGTAATTCTTTATAGGATATATTCAATTCCTTCATCTGTTTGAATGTATTTTCCTGTGTTTCTTTGGGTGATTTATTTTCCTCTTTCAAAGCTTCTATCAGTTTTATCACCTCAGATTTAAAGTCTTCTCCTTGCACTTCATGGGTATAAATATCTCCAGGGCTTGCTGTGTTAGAACCACTGGTTTCCAGTGTTGTTATATGGCTCTGAGTTTTGTTGCTTCTTGCGCTGTCCCCTAGGCATATGGTTGATTCTGGTGTTAGCAGGCCTAGGGGCTCGTCCAGTGAAGTTGCTGTCGGTGTCTCATGTTGGCCATGCAGGTTGGGAGCAACTAAAGAGAGCTCCAAGCCAAAGGTTGTTTGCTAGGGCTCCCCAGAGGCCTTCTCATGATGTTGGACAGTGGATATTCGAGCCTGCACCTAGCTCAGCTCATCTGGGTTCCCTAACTGTATCCCAGTTGGGTCAGGTTGGAAAGGAGTGGGCTGATAGATTTCCAAGCCCAAAGTTGCTCAGGTGCCCTATAGTCCTTTTCAAGATGGTGGGCCTCTGTCTATTTGCTGTGTTCCATATGGGCTAGGTCAGTAAGCAGCTGGGGTCTATGAGAGATTCAAGCTTGAAGCTGTTCAGGTGCCCCACAGACCTTTTTCAAATGGCAGCAAATGTGAGTCTTGGTCTGTGCCAGACTCAGCTCTGTTGATTTATTCTGTATCCCAGATGGGTTGGGCTAGAAAGCAGCTGGAGCGCTGAGGGGGACCACTGCTAATGTGTTCTACAGGCCTTCTTGATATGACAGGGCTCTGCTTATCTTCTCTGTGCCCTGGTTGGGCTAGGTCAGTAAGCTGCAATCTGACGGAGAGAGATTAGAGCTCAAAGCTTCTCACCAAACTGCAACTAATGTAGGGCTCTGCTCTGTGTGTCTGCTCTTTGACCTAGGTGGATCAAGCCAATAGGCTGTAGGTAGATGGAGTGATATCAGAGCCAGAAGCTGCTAGCAGGATAGCAACAAATGAGGATTATGGCCCAAGGAGGTCTCTGCTCAGCCTGTTTTCTTTGTGTCTTAGCTGTGACAGAGCAGTATGCTTCAGGCAAGCAGGCAAATATCAACCCAGGCATGAAGTTGCTCACAGGATAGCAGCTAATGTGGAATATGGCCTGCACAGGTCTTTGCTCAGCGTGTTTGCTTTGTGTCTTAGCTGTGCCTGAGCAGTATGCTTCAAGTGGGTGGGCAGAGACAGACCAAGGCCCAAAGTTGCTCATAGGATGGCGGCTAATGCAATTGTGGCCGAAGCCTGGGTTCGGTACTGCTGGTGTGCTCCTTGTTACAGATGGGCCTGGATGGTAAGAAGCTTGGGGAGGGGCTGTGAAAAATGGGAACTCCAAGCTGCTCAGAAGCTCCATAGACCCCCTTGAGATGGCAGGGCTATGCTTATCTGCTTTGTGACCCAGGTAGGCTAGGCCAGCAAGCAGCTGGGGGGCAGAGAGAAATCAGAGCTCTAAAGTGCTTGGGTGCCCCTCACTCTTTCTCGGGAGGAAGCTAATGTGGATTGTGTCCAGTGTCAGTACTCATATCTGCCTGTCTGCTCCAGGACTGATCTCTGCCTGCCCTCTCCCCATCCCAGATCCAGCAAGCAGTAGTCAGGTAGTGAGAGCCTGAAGCTGCACAGATATCCCACAGTACTTCCCAAGATGGCAGCTAATATGGGTTGTCCCCTGGGATTTTTCTGTGGGTTAGCTGGGTGTCCAGGGGTTGGACCCACCCATGCACCACAAAATGTGGATTCCCTCTCACCTGGGAATCAGCAGCACTGGTGTTTTGTAGCTCTCAGCTTGGTCTTTAGGTCACTGTGCAGTCCTGGTTTTCCTGCTAATCAGATGCAGTTTGCAGTAGGTGCTGCCATCTTGGATCTCCAATTAATCTGTGTCTTTTAACTGGGGAGTTGAGGCCATTAATATTGAGAGATATTAGTGACTGATGATTATTGGATCCTTTTATTGTGTCATTGGTGGTGATCTTATGTGGCTGTGCCTGTTTTGGTTTTGCTGTTGTGAGGTTATCTACATACTGTGTTCTTTTCTTGGGTGTAGTTGACCTCATTGTGTTGGGGTCTTCCTTCTAATATGTTCTGTAGAGCCAGGTTGGTGAATAGATACTGTTTAAATTTGTTTTTGTCGTGGAATATGTTGTTTTCTCCATCTATGGTGATTGAAAGTTTTGCTGGATATAGTAGTAGTCTGCGTTGGCATCTGTGGTCTCTTGGTATCTTCATGACATCAGCCCATACCCTTCTGGCTTTTATGGTCTCTGTTGAGAAGTCAGGTATACTTCTGATGTGTCTGCCTTTATATGTTTCTTGGCCTTTTTCCCTTGTTGCTTTTAATATCATTTCTTTGTTCTGTAGATTTAGTTTTGATCATTAGGAGGTGGAAGGAATATTTTTTTCTGGTCTAGCCTACTTGGTGTTCTGTAGGCCTCTGGCATGTTCAAAGGCATCTCTTGTTGGAGAAATTTTCTTCTATGATTTTCCTGAAAACATTTTCTTGTCCTCGGAACCTGGCATCTTCCTTTTTCATCTTTTCCTATAATGCTGAGGTTATGCCTTTTCATGGTGTATTTGATTTCTTGGATGCTTTGTGTCACAAATATTTCTCTTTTAATATTTTCTTTGAGATATGCATCAATTTCTTCTATTGTATCTTCAGTCCCTGAGATTCTCTCCTCCATTTGGTGAATTCTGCTGGCAATATTTATCTGTTCAATTCCTGATCTCTACTCTAAGTTTCCCATTTCCTGGGTTTTCCCAATATGTGTTTTCTTTTAATTGGTTCTAATTCTGTTTTCATGTCTTGACCAGCTTTGCTCAGTTCTGTCACCTGTTTGATTGTGGTTTCCTGTTTGTGGTTTCCTGTTTCTCCTCGATGACTCTATTAATTTGTTTGTATTTTCCTGTAACTTTTGGAAGGATCTATTCATTTCCTCTTTATAATTCTCAAATAACTGTATCAGCATAACTTTAAGGTCATGTTCCTGCATTAGCGTGTTTGTTGTCTGGGATTTCTGGCGGAGCCATGCTGTCCTAGTTTTTGATATGTCTTCTTACCCTTTCCTTAGGCATCCGCTGAGGGGGGCTGGGGATTTCTAAGCTGGCAATCGTAGCGGTGAGTCCCTTTGGAAGGCAGCTTCTTCATTTACTGGCTTGGCAGACATTGTCCTCCTGGAACTAGATCCCTTTGAGCTCTGCCACCTAGGATCTAGCATTCAGCAGGGTTCCTCTGAGTACTTTGTCTCCTCGGGGAATCAGCTGCAGAGTAGAGCAGTGGCTTGGAGGCCTGAATGCTGTATTGTTTCACTGTGATGACCCTTTGCTGCACAGGGGGACCACACTCACTCCAGTACTCAGAAGAGTGCAGAGTGTTTGGAGCTTGTGATTCCCAATCCTGGGGAATGTCCAGCCATGATGGGGGTGGGGGCTTCTTTTTTTCCTCCCCAACTGTTCTATCTGCAATGTCCCCTACACTGTATTTTGGATTAGTAGCCCATTTGCTCGCCTGTTTTTGCTGTGCCACCGCTTCTCTGTTCCCCAGGGCTCTGCACTCACTCCAGTATTTGGAGAAGCACAGGATGTTCAAAGTTCATGCCTTCCAGACTAGGAGTCATCTGGCTGAAATGAAGGGGGATCCTGGTGCTCCTGGGTTGTTCCCTTCAGTCCATTTCCCAGCCTTTGCTCCTCTGCGCTCTAGACATGGTAAACACTGTGTGATGCCATTTTGTCCCCCACCCCCACCTAACTGTTGAGTTCACAAAGCTAGAATCTTGAGCCAAAGAAGGCCTGTAGTCAGAAGAATTCATTAGACACCTCTATTCTGTTTCTAGAGATTTGTGTAGCTATATTACACATAGTCCTTTATGAATGGCTACCTTTATAATTTTCAAGTTCCCTTACATGGTAACAGACCTCAGTTCTTTATTCCTTTTTATAGCTTGGTTGATGAGGTGGATTCTTGTAACCTACTAGTCAGCTAGCCTAGCCCACAGGACAAGTTTTAGTCAGTGAGAGACTCTGCCTTAAAGAACAAAGTGGATGGCTCCTAATGAACAGCACACAAGTTTGAACTCTGATCTCTATACATTTGCACACAATACATCAACACCTGCCCCACAACCACTTAATGGAGAGAGGATTTATTTTGACTCAGTTTCATGGAAGACAGTCCATCACTGCAGAGATGCCAAGGTACAACTGCTTGGTACACTGTAGGGGGAGCTTATGGATGGCCAGCTCCTACATCTTGGTGGATCAGGAAGCAGAGAGACCTCTGGTCAGAACCAGAAGTAGACATTTCCTTCAATGCCCCCTTCCTGGCCCTGGTACTCCTTTCAGTGACCTAGATCACAGACCTAGATCATAGATCATAGTCCTACAACTGCCTACATCAGCACTACCAGCTAGGACCAAGTGTTTAAACACATAAGTATATGAGAGGGAGTTCACACCCAAACCATAAGAAATATCAAGCTGCATGAGCAAATTAAAACAACCAAACAAACATGAAAGCACATGTAAGAACTCTCCCTCCCTACTTCCAGCCCCTTCTCAAACAGTGCCCAAACAGGAATAAGCCTCATGTGTGTGGGCTCCTTAGTTTCCATAAAAGTCACAATTCTGCCCATAAAAGCCACCTTCCCTGTGTTCAGCTGTATGGTCACCTCCTTGTACATGCTTTTGGAATGTTTCTCACAGACAGAACTCTGGGGCCCCACCAGAGCAAGGTCACACTGACTAAAGATACTGAGTAAAGCCTTTCAGAGTCCTGAACACTTTCTCCTTTTGTGTCTTCTCACAGGACCTAGGAAAGTGCTCTTGACATAGGAGAAGCTACTTCTGCAAGAGGACTTTGATTTGATTATCATGGGATGGGGTAGCGTATGGTTGGGTTGCTTTTACTCAGCTCCCACAAGTATACACAGGAATGAGCAGAAGCCTGAGACCTGGGAAAAGAACCTTCTGTGTGCCGTGCCTGCTTCTGGCTCCAGGCTCTTGGTAATGTTGCATGCCCTCTCTCCTCCTCTCTCCTTCAGTTTTATGCCTGCAAGCATGTTGAGCCTGGCACTTGCTGACTGCTATCCAGAAGGCTTCAGAGAGATGATGGGAAGATGTCTATAAACAAGGCCTTTGATAATGAAAGCCAAGGAGGCAGCTGTCTGTCAAGGTCACATTTGAATTCCACAGGTCAACTGGTTTGGCAATTGCCATGCAGAGGCTGTTTTTAAGCAATCTACTGGAGTCACTTATGTGAGATGACACTGAAGCCCTGAATCACCTCTGCAATGACTCAGTGCCCTTACTTTGGGGTCAATTAGTTGGAGGTTCTGTATTTCCTGTGAAAAAGTCCGTCAGTTATTTCCTCTAATAGCCTTTACCTCATGACTTTTATTAGCATTCTAGCTTTTAAAAAGTATTGAAATTGTACATTGCAAATTGATACTCATAAGATACACACCCACCCACAGAGGGAGAGAGGGGGGAATAAAAGGTTCACAATCTTACCTGTAAAATTCTAAGCATTATCACTTGAGGCCATAAAAAGTAATTAAAACACATTACAAGAATTCCCCCAGCTCAGGTCAGATGGAAAAGAATACTAGAATCTGCTCCTGGAAACGCAGAGCACAAAAGCAGAATGATTTCAGTTATGCTTGTGACCAGTCCTTATGTCATGTTGACAGTGGACTGGATCTACCATCTTTCCTCTGTCTTCTAAGATGGCTGTAGACACAGCAGGTGTCTACAGAGCCTTGCTTGGTGGTGAGTGGATGCCTGGAGGAGTGTGCTCCTTACAGCGTTTCAGTTCCTGGTAGAAAGCCTGCAGGAAAAGTTGCACTCAGCCCAGCCAAGGATAAAACAACCCTGCTTCAAGTTCTCCATGGAGGGAATAGATTATGCTCTTCAGTGACCAGTTAAATCTGCTTTTCATGAGAAAGGCCCATTTACATAAGCCTCCTCGCTCTTTAAAACAAAGGAACAATAAACCAAGCTACTAAAGAACACACGGGATTTGAAAAGCAAACCATCTTCCTTTTACCTAAGGCAGGGTCTGGTACAAAGAGATAAGAGCCAAATCCTTCACTCTGACAGAGTTCCCAGGAGACAAATGAATCTTTTACTTACTGTCCCATTTTAAATAACTAGGCAGTGATTCCATAGGTTGAATCCAGTTCCACCAGAAACAGGGAAGAGAGAAAAAACACTTGTGGTGTCAAAGAACTCCTAGACAGGACACCCTCCCATGAGGGTGAGGACCAGTGTGTTCCCTACTGTCCCTGTAGCCTTGGTTTCTTGTGCTCCTCTGTGTGGGACTGGGCCATCATGGATACACAAATGCTCAGTGAGCCTATGTCACAGCAGATCCTTACCATAGATCTTTCCCCTCAGCTTGTCATGGGTCAAGCCACTCCTCGGTTTTCTATAACTGCTCTAGATATAGGCATCATGAGTTTGTTTCATAGTGAGTGGAGGGAACATGCCATGTGTTCATCCAGTGGTCCAGCTCATGGCAGAGCATGCAGTCCAAGTTATGTGAATTAGTTTGCTTCAGCCTCCATCTGCAACTTAAGCACGCCTCCCTTCTCCCAGCAAGCAAGATCGTAAGTAAACTTTCTAAGGCCATGTGTCTTCCAAAACTTAATCTCTGGGCCACAAGGATCCTCTTGACTTGTTGAGTAGTACAGACTTGAATAATCACTAACTGACAAAGGAGGGAAGGAATGACAGACACATACATACGTGGTTACAGAAATCACAAAGAAAATAGCAAATCTATCTATTTTAGAGCCTGATCTGGGCCTGACTCATGAAGGCCATCTATTCAAGTATAGTCATATTTAAAATCAGACATGGGTTGGTTTATATTACACATGGGAATATGCTTGCTGAGTAGTCAACTACTTCTAGGTTAGGAACATCAACTCCCTAGTTTTTTCTACAGAACACTAGTGCTTTAATAAAGCAAAAAAAGTATATTCTAGGGACCTTCCAGTTTCTTCTAGGGAATTCCTGTTAGGGATCAAATTGGTATTTTTACTTGTTCACATCTTAGGAAACAAAGACAGTGAGTAAAGCATTTGCTGCCAAAATGTGAGGACCGGAGTTCACATGCCAGTGCTGATGCGACATCGGGAGCTCTAGTGTCTACCCACAAACCCGAGTACTACAGGGAGACAGGAGAATCCTATGATCACACAGGCCTGGGAGCCTGGTGTGCTCTGCAGTAGACAGCAAAGAGAGCCTGATCCGAACAAGCTGGAAAGCAGGACCGAATCCCAGTGCTGCCTGGCCTCCAAACATGCACCATGGCACGCATGCACCCTCACTCAAACACAAATGCGTGCATGTTCATGTGTGCCTGTGTGCACACACAGCATCAAATAAACAACTCATTATAGAGACTAAAAACCAACTCAAAAAGACCAAGACCAAGGGACTTAACAAAAGCCATGCATTTTCCAGCTGCCAACATAATAGAGTCATTCCCTTCTTTCCTTTGGAATATTTATGACAGCAAATGAGGGTTTTTGCTGTTGCTGCTGTTGTTTTAAATATATTTATTTCACAACACGCATGGATAGAATGAAAGCTGTGAGATCAATACTTGTACAGGTACATGTTTCACTGGCTGCTGCTACCTTAGAGTTGACCTCATCAAGGAGACGTGAGGCAAAACGGTATGTACACCACAAGCATAGCAGCCAGTCCTAACCAAGTAACCAGGGTAAGCAAATGTGCCAGGCTCATCCCATCAAGCTGTGACCTGGGGACCACACACGGCATGGCAATCATGTGCCTCAGTAGCTAGCTAGCTCCCAGAGTGAAGCCTTAGCTCTGCTACCTGCTCCGTTGTCCTCAGGACTTCCTGTGGCTCCTGCTTCTTTACCAGTTCTCTGGCCTCATGATTCTCTGAGCAATCACAGATGTCCAGCTAATAAATTGAAAAGCTTACAGTACACAGGCCAGTGCATTTTGCATAGTTTGCAAGCCAGACACATGGCTTAATTCTATTTTTCTTTCTTTTGTTTATTGTGGGCCTCATGTAAGGCAGGCTGGCTTGGAAGTCAGGATCCTGCTGCCTCTCCCTCTGTTGAACTGCTAGGCTGTGGGCATGAGCCACCACCTGGCTCTACTTCTGTGTCTGCTCTTTTCACCTTTGGGGATTTGATCTGTTAGTCATTACTCTCCCCCTGTCCTTCCCTCCCACCAGGTGTGTGTGAACATGCGGAGCTGGAGAAGAAACTGTGGACTAATTTGGGGTGATCAGTAGAGCTCCTTTCTGGGGGCCAGGGTTGCTTTTCTGTTTGATCTAAAGGCAAGGAAGCTGCTTTGAGAGAAACTGGAAATGTTCAAGATCATGACCACCTTGACCTTCAGCTATCACTGCAGTGACTCTGAAGGACTTGAGGATTGGACTGAATCAGAGGACAGAGATATGGGGGCAGGAAGAGAGGCAGGAGAAAAGGGGTGGGGTGGAAGACAAAAGAAAGCAGAGCAGTGAAGTGAGGAGGGGACCAGAGAGGCAGGAGTGGGTAGGAGAGGAGTGGGAAGGAACGGAGAAAGAGGTAGGACTCACAACATGTCTGTTCTGTGCACCCTTGGGTCCTGGATTATATAACACATGCCACTTCCTTTTGCTTGAATAGTTCTGACTCATCTTCACTTGTAGCCAAAGGATTCTGTTTCCTCCACATCTTAAATCCAACTTATGACAACTAAGATAATTAACTAATTTAATTTATATAACATTGTGACGTACTGGGGGCTGGATGTCTGAGCCACATATTCCAAGGTTATTGCTGGATTTTTAAGGGACACTGTCAATGTGAAGTTCTCTTTCATTAACTCTGTCTGTATTATTGTACTATTTTTAAAATGTTTCTTTCTCCCTCTCCTTCTCCTCCTTTTTCTCTCTTTCCTACCTATCCCCTAATAGAGTTTACTATGGTTTTACATTAACAGAAAAATTAAGCAGTGTGATGGTTAGTTTGAACTGTCAACTTGACATCTAGGAAGAATTTTAAGGAGGGATTGTTGACATCATGTCAGTCTGTGAGCATGTGCTTGGTGGTTTGCCTTCCCTGTATTAGTTAAATGTTGTGGAAACACTCAATGCATTGTGGGTGGTATCATTCCCTGGGCTTGGGGTCTTGGACTATATAAGGGGGGATAAGGTTGGCTGAGCATGAGCAGGGGGGTATTTTTTCTCTCCGCTCTTGACTGTAAGTGTACCTAGCTACTTCAAGCTCCTACCACTGTGACCTCCTTACGATGATAGAAAATAAGCTAGAACTGTAATATGAACAAATCCTTTCTTCCTTCATTTGTTCTTTGTCAGAGTATTTTTATAATAGTAACAGGAAAGAAACAAAGTTAAACAGAGAGCATGGATATCTCAGATAGTCTCCCTCCTTGCCACGTATTAACATTTTCATTAGTTAAATATACAAAATGATAGATTAACCAATACTCATAATGTATTTTTAGCTGAAGTCTGTACTTAGATTAGGGTTTAGTGTCTCCCATTACAATACCATAGAAGAGAATTTCACTTCCCTAAAACATCCCCTGCACCCCACCAGTTCACACTTTTCTAGCAGCCTTCCCCCAGACCTCTCTAGTGTACCTTCCTGTACTTGCCTATGATGCTGCCTTTCCACAGCGCCATGCGGTTGGAACAACATAGTGTGGTCCACGTATCAGACTGGCTCCTTTCCCTGGAGGATATGCACTTTAAGGTCCTTCCATATTTGATCATGGCTGACAGCCCATTTCCTCCATTACTGATAGGACTGGATTCTAATGTCCCCTCAGCTGGAGACTATCACACTCACCCCAGTAGGGGGCAATGGAGAGCAAAGCTGCAGTGGATTAGATGACTCTTGTATGCTTAGCCTGTCCTGTTTCAAAAGCTCCTCTGATTTTTTAGAAACATTTCAGGTATCACTGCCTGAAGGTGCCTTCCACACTCATCACATCATCACACCTGGGCCCTCACTTCACGCTCAGTCACCTCCCACCTCCTCACATGAGTTCAATCATATCATCTATGGCTTCTTTGGATCAATTTCTCACCAGAGTGAAGAGGGATGTCCTAGCCTGCCCGCCAGAGATGATCAAGTGGCGGCGGCGGCTGCTGCTGCTGCTGTTGCTCATCCTCCTCCTCCTCCTCCTTTCCTCCTCTTCTTTTTCATCCTCCTCCTCCTTCGCCTTTTCCTCCTTCTTCATCCGAGTCTTCATCTGTAAAACGAAGACAAAAGAGTTACTGAGACAAAGACATCAAGAGAGAGGAACACTCCTTCATTGCTGGTGGGAATGCAAACTAGTACAACCACTTTGCAAATCTATCTGGTGCGATCTCAGAAAACTGGGAATAGGGCTTCCTCAAGACCCAGCTATTCCACTCCTTGGAATATACCCAGAAGATGCACCAGCACACAACAAGAAAATTTGCTCAACCATGTTCATAGCAGCCTTATCCATAATAGCCAGATCATGGAAACAGCCTAAATGTCCCTCAGTAGAAGAATGGATAAAGAAACTGTGGTACATATACACTATGGAATACTACTCAGCTATTAAAAACAAGGAATTCCCGAAATTTGTGGATAAATGGATTGAGCTAGAAATGATCATATTGAGTGAGTTAACCCAGAAGCAGAAAGACTCAAATGGTATATACTCACTTATATCTGCATGCCCAAGGGGCATGTCCCACGAAAGCCTTCACTTACCTGGAAACTGGGACAGAGGGGAGGACATCCTATTGGGACTCTAGATGAGAGAACCATGTGAGAATAGCAAGGTAGAAGGATCCAGTGGGTCCTAGAAACCTACAAGTAGAACATTATGATAGGCATATTTGGGCCCAGGGTCCCGCTCAAACTAAGGCACTAGCCAAGGACAATACAGGCGGTAAAATTTAAACCCCTACCCAGATCTAGCCAATGGTCAGAACAGTCTCCACACTTGAGTGGAGAGTGGGATATGACTTTCTCACGTACTCTGGTGCCTCACATTTGACTATGTCCCCAGGAGGGGGAGACCTGGTGGCACTCAGAGGAAGGACAGCAGGTTACCGAGAAGAGACTTGATACTCTATGAGCATATACAGGGGGAGGTAATCCCCTTCAGGAACAGTCATAGGGGAGGGGAATAAGGGGAAAATGGGAGGGAGGGAAGAATGGGAGGATACAAGGGATGGGATAACCATTGAGATGTAACAAGAATAAATTAATAAAAGAAAAAAAAAGAAATACACATGTGGTGTCCAGAAAGATGAAGCTTGTTGTACAAGCATAAGGTCCTGAGTTCAGATCTCCAGTAGCCGCATAAAAAGCTGAGCATGGCCATATACATAATGCTTGAGTGTTGCGGGGTAGAGGCAGAGAGTGATGGAGACAGGAGAACCACTGGGGCTTTATTACCACTAGTCAGTCAGCCTAGGGAACGCCTCTAACCACTAGTCAGCCTAGGGAACGCCTCTAACCACTAGTCAGCCCAGGGAACGCCTCAAACCACTAGTCAGCCTAGGGAACACCTCAAAACAATCAACCAAACAACAACCTCCCAAAGTCAAAAGAGAACACTGAAACCAAGGCTCAGAGAGAAATGATGTCTCTAGGAATGAGGTGGAGAGTGACAGAGGATGCTTGACATCCCCTTTCTGGCCTCTGCATGTGCAAACATGGGAACGCACACACGTGTACTTATAAACATACACCATATACAAACACACAAAATACAAAGAAAAAGAAGTGTATATGTAGTACCTGGCACACAGCAGCACATAGTGTGCTAATGGAACGATTGCTCTCTTTGTAGTTAAGCTTGATCGCTACACCTGTAACTGACCCCACTCAGCTAACGCTTTACATTGTTTTAATTATCCAGTTAGGGGCTTTGGTATAACATTTCCATTAGTGCCGCTAAAATAGTCTGCTTCGGTTTTTGCCCTCCATTGCTGTACCTTAAGCTCCCCTCCCTCCCTTTTTTTCTTAGTCTACACCCCTGACAGCCTTCCTTTTTGCTGCCCCACCTTGCCCCATCCTAGAGGTCATGCATGAGGGAAAAATGCAGGTGGTGTTTGCCTTTATGTTCAACGTCTAACCAGTCATTTCCTTCTGACCTTCGTTGATAAGTGCAGTTAAGTTCCATTTTATAATAACAAACCATGTGGGAATATCAGCTTCAATACCATTGCCAGGGGTCATGTATTACTGCAACATCAGGAATAGCCCGAGCCATTTCCATGGCCATGTGTCACTGTGAGGTTAAATGGAGAAGGCCTTGAAAGTGACTAGCACAGAGCCTACTGCCAGATCTTTTCTCTTCCTCTCACCCCTCACCTGCCAGGGCAAGAAAGGCCCCAGGGTACAGATGTGTTCTTCCAGCTGAGTACCCCCCCAAAAAAACCATCTGGGTTTCCAAATGCAGGGCTACATCCCTCATGGCTAACCTGCCCAGGGGGTTAAAAAAAGAGTCAAAGATTAAAGTAAAGTCCTTTGAGCAGTACTAGCACTTGGGATTTAATTATACTGTAATTGAGGTTTGATCTCACGGTCATGACAATTTCCCCCCTACACACACACACACACACACACACACACACACACACAAACACACACACACACACAAAGAGAGAGAGAGAGAGAGAGAGAGAGAGAGAGAGAGAGAGAGAGAGAGA
>OU015749.1:681048-693444 GCA_907169655.1 Acomys percivali | reverse complement strand
GAGAGAGAGAGAGAGAGAGAGAGAGAGAGAGAGAGAGAGAGAGAGAGGAACTTGTAGGAGGCAAGAGTGGGACATCTTCAAAGAAGATTCAGATTGAGGACTGAGAAAGCATACAATCAGAATTGAGTAACGTAGATAACGCCTGCTGTAACATCTATGTCCAGGAAATGCCCTTTTCTGTATTTATTTGTGTGTCTTGATCAACCAAGTAGTCGAACTGTCTCTAAATGTTGGATTCTGGTAACAGAATATGCCGTTCTGATAACAACGGAAGAGACAGCATCAGACAGGCATGAATGTCCTGAAAAGGTGAGGGCTCACTGATTCCCAGGGGCATGTGTGTTTTAAACTCATGGCCAAGGAAAGGCCTGTTCGTATCTTCTCGCTGCACAGTTGTTTTTCATGCAGGAGATAGTTATTCCTCCTTCAGTTGTTTCCATTAGGTTTGTAAGGCAGGGGAAAGTTTTCAGCACCATGGAGAGTTCTAATGGGCTCTTAACCATAGTGTGCAAACCCCAAGGCCTGAGGCATCAATGCACACAGGAAAGCAGCCAAAGCTAGGACCAATCTAATTGGCAGTGCCTTTGGAAGACAGCTAAAAAATCATAGCTAAGTAGAAAATATTTTGCTCAGGCACACTTTAAAATTTCATCACAAACTCAAACATAACTTTGCCAGTTGATGTGTTAGACTGGGTTTTGTAGAAAAACAGAACTGGTAACACACACACACACACACACACACACACACACTTTACAATAGCTTACATGATAGAGACTGAGAATGTGGTACCTGTTCAGTGCGTGGAGTGAGGTCTCGCAGCAGGAGAGATCTACCTGGACCAAGCTGGAGCCCGATGTCACCGATGGCTAGCTAAACTCGCCAGTAAGAAGCACAAGGTCAGACAGGCTTTTTCCATGAACCTCTCTATGTGTGGGCCACCCATCAGAAGGAATCACCTACTCATGGGAAGTGTCTTTCCTCCTAGTTAGTTCTTCTTGAAAATTCTCACAAGGATCTGTACAGAAGGATGGCTATTAGTTGACACTGATTCCATAAAGTTGATAATTCAGAGTAAACAATATTAATCAGCATAGCAAAAAAAATTTAAGGGCAAGTCAGAAACCAAAGTACCACTCCCCCTTCATTCCTCCCTTCCTTTTTCTTCTTTCCTAATGCAACAAAAGCAAACAAAAACAAAACAAAACAAAAACACCATCAAGCGAGTGTCCAGTTGCATAGATCTCAGTGGGAATTCCCCAATGTGGACACAGAAATCCAAGCATACCAAGAAGGGACTTCTCACAGGAAACATGAGAAAGAAGGTGTGGGAAGGCCCCGGGAAACAATAGTTATCAGACTAAAATGTGGTGTTGGCAGGGATAACTGTGTCTGTGTGGCTGCATGAGACATAGAAGCCCAGGGATGTAACTGCCTGGGGAAGGCAATGTGGATGTTCCAGTAGAGGACAGTGTGGTCATGGGCTCTAGGGTACATAATAAGGGGCATGAGACCAATTAGTAAATCTGTTGAGGACAAAAGGTTTCTAACTAAGGATGGCATTAAAGATAAGGATAAAAAAGTGAGACTAGGCTCTACAGAGTAAGTCTGTGGTTGGAGGGACCAGGAAAAAATCATTTAAAAAATATAGACATATAGAAATGTAAATGTATGCAGCCTAAAATATCCATTGGCTCTGTCTACTCTACGTAGTTTTACTTTAGATTTTGGTTACTGTTATTTATCTTGCAACATTTTCCTGCGCAGATTGTTGAGTATAAAGCACAAGAGGCTACAGTAACAGTTTGGGTGATTGTTTTCTCCACTGCTGCTGGCTATTGTGCATTTGTCAACATACAGTATTTTTATAATTTCTGTAGATTCTGTTTTAAGGCTGAGAAATTTCTTCACTTCTTTTGTTTCAATCACAAGAGGGTGTTTATATAGTGAGTGGGATTTTGGGGCATCTATTGAAGATTATTTTCTTATGCTTTGCTTATGTTTAAAAGAAATTCCCCATTTCATGGCATTTTATTTTCCCCTGTGTGTTTTGAGTAGCTTTCTTTTCTCCATCTTTTCAAGTGCATCTATGCAATCTAAACTTTCATTAGCTTTGTCTCATGTGTATTTCATTTCAGACACTGTACTGTTAGATCATTCCGTTCAATTTAGTTTTCTGTTGTTAGCACAATAAAGTAGCACATATATGGCATCTTGAAGCAATACTTATTTGTTATTTCATAGTTTTGGAGGGCAGGGACTCTACATCATCTATAGGGCTTGATGTAGGCATAGCTTGTCCCTTTCTGAAAGGCTCAGGGGTAAATCCATTTCCTGCCTATGCATGTCACAGTCGGAGTAGATCCCAGGAGCTACAAGACAAAGGTTTCTGTATCTTTTCTGGCTGTCAGCCAAAGTCATTCACACGTCCCACAGGTCAACTGGACATTCCATTTCCTGGCTCTCTTCCTCCATCTTCAAAGGTGACAACGATGGCTCACGTTTTATATTCTAAATCTCTTTGCCATCCCTTCCTGACTCATCTTTTCCTGCTTTTATCCTGATGAAGTGGCTTTAAGTGCTTCAGTGATGTCGAGCCACAGAGTGTTTTCTCTAATTGATTCTCTCTCTTCTTCTCCTCTCCTCCTTGGCCTCCCCTAAAAATAACCACCTTCTTGTTTCAATTTAAAAAACTAATCAGCAGGGACAATTTTGGTTGACTATGAAACAAAATACTAAAATTTAAAATCCTTTCAGAAAACTCACGGGCATCTGAGATTATATCTCTGCAGTAACTCACATTTTTCTGTGAACTCCTAGGTTCATAAGAGAATAAGAATTGCCTAGTAAAGACTTATGGTTTTAAAAAAAAAGACTTATGGTTTTCAGCAAGTTTCTTTTTTCAAATTTTATTTATTCTTTAGGCACTTTGTAGCTTTTAATATCTGCCACTAATAAGTTGTTTAATAAAACTATTTTTATTGTGCCACCCCTTTGACTCATGTTTAGTCTTTTTACAAGGCATATAGTTTTAGCTATACGTTTTCCATTTTTCTTTCATTCCAATGTTTACATCAGTTTTATTTTATTATTTTCTTGTCTTATTACACTAACAACAAATGTCTATCACACCTTGTGGAATGGGCAAGGTAAGCCATATGATAGTAGTAAATAAAGCATGGCCAAATTGTAAATCTATCTGTTCTTCTAAACATCTCAGTTTAGTTTGTAGACTTTCAAATACAGGACAAAGCAGTAGAGGGGACATTCCTCCTCCCTGTCATGGGCAAGAAAGTCAAGTATTAGTTTCCCCCTTGCTTTCAAAACACCTCTGTGACTTCGTCTTGAGAAATTATTTGATCTTCTGAAATCTTTAGTAATGTTGTCTAAAACTTTTAAGAAAACCTGAACTAAAACCATGATAATCATGATCAATGGTATAACCACAACAATGAAATACCTAATAATTCTGAAAACCAAATGTTCACTACAGAAATGGGTCCAACATGAAAGCAAACTATCTGATGGACACCCCTTATGGCACGGGATTGAAACAGAGCTTTTCTTGTCATTCCTAAAGAGTGTGTTCAATTGTGCATCCTGAAGCTGGTTATATTGACTCCCCTGAAAATCCCCTTGTCACAAAAGCAGAGTGTCAGTGAGCATCACTGATATTTACCTAAAACTTTCCTAATGCTTTCCCATTAAAGTCTATAAGGTCTTAAGGAGCTTGTGATTGATCACACTGTCCTGGTTAATATAGGATAAGAGGCTAAGAAGAAAGCTATATTTGGGGCAGATGAAATGGTTCAGTGGTTAGGAACACTAGTTGGGAATGAAAACAAGCTTCATCTTGTCCTTGAAAACAATGCCAGATGTACATCTAAGGAGGGCCATGTAGACTAGGATACCAAAGGACATTTGGAAAGCTTTAGCAAAAACCATTAATCTGAAATTTATTCTATGGATCACAGAGAAATTTGTTTTCAGGAAGAAAAAAAATTAGATGAAAATCTTAATGAATTTTGTATATGTTAAAGCTTGTGAAGGGATCCATGGATACCATGATAATGTTCCTGTTAATGTCTGAATGGGTGGGATAAAATATTTCTGAGATGATGACTCTCATGCTTTGAATTTAAACTGTCCCACAAAGGCTTGTGTTGAAAACTTGGTCCACAGCTGGTCATGCCAGTTTGAGAGACTATGGAACATTTTGGACATGGATCCAGCTGGCAGATGTGGAGCCATAGCACTCAGGGCTGATTTCTCTGAATCCTGGCTACCTGAAACATGAACAAACCACATAACAGCTTCCACCACTATGGATCCATTGCCACCACACCTTCCTGCCCTGATGGACTATGCCCCCTCAAGCCATGAGCTGAAATAAATCCTTTCTCCCATTAATTGCTTCAAGCATTTAATCATGGGGGTGAGAAAAAATACTCCACACAGTGACATCTCTTGAGTTTGAGTCAGGCAGCCTGGTGAATGAGAGAGGTAAAAAGTCACACTGGGTTTGAGATTCCCTGAGCTATTTCCTGGGAGAATAAACAATGGTGAAATGGTCAGTAAGTTCCTTTCTTCTTTGTTTTTCAGGCAGGGTCTCACTTATCACAGCCTGACCATGAATTCACTGTGTAGCCTGAGGATATGTTTAACTTCCAGCCCAGGGCTCCTACCTTGGAGCTGAAATTGCAGGCATGCACCACCATCTTTGCTTGTGCCCTCTTCTCTCTGATGGTCTTGGAGTGATGTCCTGCATGACTTGCACAAGTGGCCCACATTCTTTTCTACTTTTCTTCTAATACCGATGTGTCTTCCAAGCCCTATTTCCTCTTTTTTAATGTCTCTTTCCTTAAGGAGCTGTCAGCCAATAAAGTACACAAGACCTTGACAAGTCTATGACTTTATTTCCTTTGTCTCTTACCTGGACTGTTGTTTCATGTGACTCCAATATGGACATTATAAACAGAAGACTCTAATCTATTCACAGAATTATGTCTTGAATAATGAGTTATACTCCAGTGAACCTTCCTCTGCAGTGTTCATGGCACAGGGCTCTGTGTTCCTTGATGTGCTAAAGAGATGACCCGATCCTTTTGACTCAGACTCTAGGGTGTAAGATCCTGTCCCTGAGAAGGCTTGGAAGCAATTTCTACAGTGCAGCAAGATTTATCTCTTCTCCCAAACAAAAGTGACACAGAAAGACAAACACAAAAGCCAGGTTCTGTGGCTCAGATGCTGTGATGATAAGGCATAATTGAACAGGTGATGTGTAACTGACATGGAACGTAATGCATGTTTAGTTTATGTCTGTGTGTTTACTTATCATTTGTTTTCCACATCGCTTTCATATTAAGATATAAGTTGGATTGTAATTATTATAGAAAAATTCACTTCCATGAGCAAGAAAGAGTTCTTTAAAGTGAAAGGTATATGAACATTTTAAAAATGGAAAAAGATTTAGTTCTGTCATTGAATTATCAAAAAAGGTGGCAATGACAAGTGTAGAGTTGAGTACACGGTGAACTCAACTCTCCGTAGTCACAAATAATGCTACATGTGTCTGATTATAAAAGGTCTCAGTGGTGTCTGGGTTTGTCCTACACACAATTCAAGTAAAAGCTTGGGATTCTATGATTTCCTGGTATAAGTGAAATGGGGAAAGATAAAAGGAGGACAAGGATTTTAGTTAAATAGTTTAATTAGAGCCATTTTACAATTCTAAAATTAACAAGCAGACTTGTAATAAAAGATCTCCAATGTTCGCAGAATGACCCCGCTTCCATTCTGAGCCTGTCTTTTTAATTGTAAAGATTAGCATTACATTTAAAAGGACTCAAAATGAAAAAGAAAAAGAAAAGGGAAAATCAAAATGAATGAATTGATGTACATGGTCACCCATGTCTCATGACGCAACCAATGAAATCTCTGAATGGATATTGCTTCAGCTTGGTTATCAAAAAATGGCCCAACAAGGTGTCCTTACCCAACTGATCACAGGTGGCCAAAAGAAAGTGGAAAACCCAAGACTACTGTCACGTTGGTGATGGTTCCAACGGTCGGTGATGACACTGACTCCAGATATGTAAATAAGCCCACAGCACTTGTTACTATGGATGTAATTATCATGGAAGTTCTCCTGTGTTGATCAACTTGTTCCTGAAGGCTTTCTTTGTTCATTTAAACTTGCATAATAAACATGCAATGAATTATTTCTTTTGAAAGTTGTAATTTTTTTGCAGTCTGTTTGTTTTCATACAAAGATTTCATAAGTTGCCAAGTTGCATCAGTGTGTTTACCAAAGTGGGGAGGGTAAATGTGACGTAGCTGAATGAGAAGAGCCTCCTTCTGTCCTGAGACACACCACCCATCTTTTGAAAAAGGTGCAGACAGCTTTTCTTACCCTCTCCCACCAAAGAAAAGAATAAAGGGAAAAAAAAAAAACTAAAATCACAAAACCAATCTAGCTAAGAAAAAAAAAAGGTTGACATAAACAAAATAAAGGTATTTGTCATGCACTTTATCTTCTGCATAGCTCAACCCACTTATAGTAAGGCACTATTTCCCTTTGCAACTGGTGTCCATGGTAACCTGTTAAGTGCTACAGTGCTCTATGACCCTCAGACACTTCCTTCTGGGATGGCAAAATAAAGAGCCAGGGTGAGTATGGCTGCCATGCTTGGCTGCACAGGAGACTCTGGCAGTTCATGGAGACTCCATGACCCTCAGGGAAGCTGTCCGCACGTGGTATGGCAGATTGTCCATGATGAATTTCTTTCCAGAGTTCCTGTTTAGTCTGAGTGTGGATTTGGATTGTTCTTCGTTCTTTATTTCTCAATGAAGATACATGAGGTGGGGAGAACAGTCAGGTCCTCTGAGACTGAGCATTGGTGCTCTCAGCACAGAATGCTGGCTAATGGAAACTATGAGCAGGTGTTTCCCAGGGAACAGAGAGGGGAGAGAGAGAGAGAGAGAGAGAGAGAGATTGCTTTTGGTTTTCAGAGACAAGGTATGACGTTAATTTAACTGGTCTTCATACTGTTTCCGGAAGCAATCCCCCGCTGGGAAAAACTCCCAACACCTTTCTTGGTACATCTTCCAGACGTAAGATTCCTGTAAGGCAGAGGAAATTGATGTGTTTAACACAGCCTCCAAAGTCTGTATGACAACACAGGGCAGACTAGAAGAGGATGCGTGGCTCTGATGATAGATCACATAAAACTGGAAAAGTCCAGCTGCATTCACTGCGTTCAGATATCCCTACTTAAAGGGCCTTCAGTAATAAACTCTCTTCAAGTAAACAAAATGTCTAAGCTTAACTGTAATATAATACTGATAACAACATATTTATAAGTCTCTAAGGTTTTCACTTACTATCACTATTAATTGTATCCAAGTTTCAAACTGTCATCCATTTGTGGTGAGTAACCCAGAAGAGGAATTTCAAAATTTCCTGAAAACCTTAGACATAAACGTTTTCCCCAATTATAACATTGTAAGCAGAGGTTCTCATTAAAGTATAATAATAATAATAAATAATTATATAATAATAATTAATTATATAATTAAATAATAAATAATAATAAAGACAATTTTTACATAAGAAAGGAGATGTGATTCACAGGTAAACCCAGTGTTTTAGGTGAAAAGCTTAGTTTTAAATGTGAAATTAGAATTTTGCTGTTTCAAAGGAGGCAGTCTCTTCCATACTCATTTCATTCCACGGAATGTTATCTCAAAGTAACATAATTAACATTTAAAGCCATGTCTCTTTTGAATCAATATACATGTCCGCATGGTTATGAGCCAATGAGTTCAGTGCTCATGGAGGCCAGAAAAGGGCATGGGAGCCCCTGGATCTGGGGTCACAGGTGCTTGTGAGCTGCCCTGTGGGTGCTGGGAATTGAAGCTCAGTCTTCCAGCAGGCAGCAGGCACTCTTCACCGCTGACCCACCTCTCTGGCCCCTGAAAGCCATCCGCCCCTGAGTGTTGGACATCTACAGCTTGCTGTATTATCTACTGCCTCTTCCTATGGTTTCATCCTAAGGATGCTGCATATCTGCCCTTCACTCACCTGTCCTGTGTGTTCTGTTTCATCTTTGTTTATGAGATACATCAGAAAAAACCTACAGAGACAACAGAGAAACTGGTCAGGAATGGACTACATGAAAATACAAGCACAAGCAGGGAAGATGCTCACATTGTATATCTTGATTGCAGTGGATTATGGAAATAGACAATACATCACAAATTCAGGTTTTGAAAAGTTAATTACAATGTACCAGAAAGAAATATGCATGTTCTTTGAGATGGCCTGTCCAATTTTACACGTGATTTTATATCTATGTTACTTTTTTTTTTTTTTTTAACATGGGAGACTCATTATGTGACCCTGGCTGGCTTGTAACTCAGGATGTAAGTAGAGCTCCATCAACCTCTGCCTCCCCAGTCCTGGGATTAAAGGCACATACAGCCATGCCTGGCCCTTGGAGGTACATTGTTTTTGGTCAGGCTCAAATCAACACTGATGAGTTTTAATTGAAGACTAGCTTCATAAACTCTATTATTATCAGGTTAATTGAGTATATTTCAACCACTTTACTCACAATAATGTTACTTGATATAACTTGTCCATATGATACTAAAATTGCATCAAAAACTAAGAATAATATTTTGATAACTGTAGTTTGGATTAGTTATAAGGAAAGGCCATATTTTCATTTTACATGCATGTATACATATATACATACATACATACATACATACATACATGGTATACCTATATATACTTGTATACATATCATACATACATACATACATGTATGTAAAACCCAGTGCAAAACAAAAAAAAAGTTACATATAATTGTTATTGTAAACAACAAAGTAGTTTTTAAATGAATCTTCTGTAGTACCCAGAGAGACCTATAGTTCTTCTAAAAGGATAGAGATGAGCAAATAGGGATGTGGGATGAGTGAGGCTCCACACATCTCGGCCTTGCTTCCAGAGGCTTCCTGAATGAAACAGGAACATGGCCAGGCCTCTCTGGAGTGATTTACGCTGCCTCCACCCTGTCCTAGCTTCTTTGGTATCATTCACACAGATATAGACAGTCTAATTATTTAAGTCGGCCTATTCCAAGGGTGTTAGGGGCAGCCTTTCTCTCCCAGAGTGCAACCACTGCCCTGTTTCTGGAGTTTATAGGGATGGAGGTGGGGGCACTGGTCCTTGTGGGGACAGTGAGGGGAACTCACAAATAGTTGGCCAGGTTGTGCTCCTGTAGCGTATGGGTCTCAAAGCCGTGTGGCACTGTATCAAAGTAATCATTGCCTATCCCACAGATGAAGCACTTGGTCTAGAGGACAAAGGGAGACAGCAGGATGTCAGGGAAGGCATGGAGAGCAGAGGATTAAAACACAGTCCACTGGTTGTGTAACTGTTACCTCTGAACATCGCCAATCCTCCTGGAGGAAGAAGACATGCTCAAACAACTCAGGAAGCCCAGAAAAACCTACCAGAAACTTACAGGTCACAGACAAGCTGAGAGAGCTATGGGTTCGATAGGCCCCTCCCTTAGTGCTGTAAGTCACTCGTGAGCTTTTGAGCAACCCCTCAGCAACACTGCTATAAAAAAAAATTCCTCATCCATGCTTCTGCAGGTAACCTCCTTACACACAATCCTGTAAGCAACCCCTCACCCTTGCTCTCGTAAATAATCCCAATGCATTCACTGGTCCAAGTTAGATTTGGGTGGAGTCATTTCTTTGGCCTATGTGAGATGAACAAGCATTTTTTTCCCACTTCTCTCCAGAAAATGCCACCCAGCACATTGTTGGAAGAAAGCTCAATATATGACTTCCTCAAATATATGCCAAATATTGCCTTGTGTGGATATGGTTCCTGAGTACAAATTTAACTATCATAAACTAGATCTTGGTGTTTTCCAAAGTGATATGGGTTCTAGGAGAAAGATGGGATATTGATGAATAATCAGAGATGTCTTTTCTTTTTTTTTTTTCTGCAGCCTACATGCACCCCCCTTTAGACTTAGTGCCTGATCGGTTCATGACACTAACTAGCTAATCAGGGTTAACTGTGTCCTCTACTGAAATTGAAATTTTGCCAGCTATCCAAACACAGCCCACTACCCAAACAAAAGAGGTATAAATCTTAGACAATGATCAGGTGATCAGGTGTTTCATCTGTCATTTAGAAAAGCCTTTCCATGGTCAGGCGATGGTCCAGATACTAAATCAACCAATGGACGTATGTCGGAGTAGGCTAACACACACTGCCCTCCTCTGGATCTGTCTTTATGCACAGTCTATGCTTGTGACTGAAGGCCTGTACTGTGAGATAAAGTGAAGCAAGGCCTTCTTTCATGCCAGGATTTTAGACTTACAGTGAATTCAGTGACGCCCCGAGGAGCCTGGGCATCAATCACAGCACCCTACACAACCAAGCCACAAATGCCTCACCTCCATGTCTTCCTTCACTTGCTCCTGCTGGTCTCTGAGCTCTCCAAAAGCATCAATGATCAAACCTAGTATTGAAAAGAGAAACATCACCTATGTACAACCGTTCAACTCACAGCCCGTGGGATATTTCTTCTCTGGAAAGTGAGAATACACATTCACATTAAAAGACACTCTGGCTACTTCCTACTAGGAAAGTGATATTCTGGGATAAGAACACACAGTGACTGGGCCTAATGCTTACTGGAAACACATTGACAGGCTTGGAAAAAGGAAACAATGCTAATTGACTTGGTACATACACAAGCTATACTATTACCTACTGCAGGCCAAAAGGAGTAGTTGAGGTTTATGGTTGTAAACTACAAAGAGCCCCACGAAAAGAAAAGATATTCAGATAAACCATTACTATGTGGACTGAGAAATATGTACTAGCCTCATAAACTCTCTATAAGTCTATCAAATGTGAATGGATTTTTGGTAAGTAGAATTATTGGTATTTTGGCCCCTTTCTGTTCTGTGACTTTCTACTACATCTTCCAAATGTTTTGATTTTGTTTCCTTCCTAAAAATGAGTTATTTGACTGAGGTGCATGTGTGCATATGTATGAGTATATACATGCACATGTGGGCAAGCACCCACAGAGCCCAGAAGAAGGTGCTGGATCCACGGAGCTGGAGTTGCAAACAGTTGTGAGCTGCCCTTTGTGGCACTGAGAACTCAATTTCAATCTTCTGCAAGGGCAGCTCCTAACTGCTGAATCATCCCTGCAGCGAGAACTTGTTTCCTTCCATAAAGAACTGCAGATGGACCACGAGCCCTTTATACTTCTCTGTGTGCTTCACCAGTACCATGTCACACCTTCAGAACATACAGGATAATGCCATGTTTACAGGCATTTAACTTGAGCTGGGATAAATGTGCTAAATAGGAAACAAAAACAGGAGCATGTTTCTGAGTGAAAGGGATCTTCCTCTTAGCCATTGGAGGAGAAAACAGTTGTAATTGACAACACTCTGTGTTTTCAGAGGAAAGATTCTGAACCCAATCTGGCTATGGATTCCAACCCAAGCGTGGGCAGCTGCAAACTTTGGCCAAGTTACTTTGGCTTAGTTAGCTCCCATGTAAACTCTAAGTGCTGACATAGTCCTCATGATGTCAGGGGAAAGCAACATGAGTTACTAGACGTAACTGACACATTGTAGGTAATCGCCAATGAAACTTGATGTGGTTGTGCCTGCTAAAATAATCAGGCACCAAGTACTGTAGTGAGGACTTGAACTGATGCCCTTATTTGAAACCTCTCCACAACTGTAGAGCTTAGAGGTTTGAATAACCTGGGCTATTGCCTCAGACTAAATGCTTCACCCTCCTCCAAACCTTCAAAGCTGGTAACGTGGCAGGACTAGGAGTCAAACCCTGTAGAATACATTTTTTTTTCCATAAATAAAGATCAACTGGGCTGAAAGGATGACTCAGTCAGTGAAATGAATGTCATGCAAACATGAGGGCCCAAGATTGAGTCCTAGAAAGTAAAATGGTAGAGATGGTAAGAGTGAGTTTGTAATCCCAACACTTGGTGGAGTAATCCCAGAAAAGGTGGGGACAGGTGCCTGTCATTAACTGACCAGCCAAACTACTCTAATTGGAGAGCCACAGGTTACAGTAAAGCTTTTCTATAGGCCTCAGATGCTATCTGATTACATTCTTAGCTTTGGGGTTGGTGGAGGCTAGGGCGCCTGCTAAATTAAGAGATTCTAAAAGGTTTTCAATCTATTATTCATAGAATGTTAGTTCCCACATAAAAGCAGACAAGGAATGGGCTATTCAGGGGTCTAAAGCTAGCCCAAAATAATAATTAGCTCTGTGTGTGTGTGTGTGTGTGTGTGTGTGTGTGTGTGTGTGTGTGTGTG
>OU015749.1:643377-658377 GCA_907169655.1 Acomys percivali | reverse complement strand
CCCACTCAAAGAAAAGAACAAATTATAAACTAGAAGCCTGACCCTGTTTTGCTATAATGTTAGAGTCTTATTCCCCACTGGAAAACCCAAGCCCACTAGCTAACTTTTAAGAGTCAGTAATTTCAGGTCAGGGTACATGGCTCAGCCACAGAATGTTCACAGGGCATGGGCGAGGCCTTGGGTTCACTCCTCGGCACCACAGGAAAAAAGAAAAAAAGAAGTAAAAGTGAATAAACAAATTCAACAACGACAGTGTAGTATTTGACTCTTGAGGAACATAAACACTCAAAAATATACTGTCAGTAATTGTTTCTATGGTGGGAGTCATATGTTGGGATGGATTTATATGTGACACAGTAGCCATTTTTTTTTTTGTCTGTTTTTATCTTGACCCCCCACAGGCTAAATGATCACTGCATTAGTTTTTTTTTTTTTAAGTGTTTGTTTCTTCTCTTACAAGTAGCATCACATTGTAACATTCACTAGGCTCCTGTGAGGCCAGTAGGTACTGCCCTCTGGAAGTTCAGACACATTAGCAGTGTGAACCCAACATGCCGGTCTTTCACATTCTGCCTCCTTCCTTGATAAGCAATTTCTGTTTCCTCTGTATTTGGATGAGACAGGATGGGTGTGTGCTCCCATCAGCACTGTGGAAATGGCCTCAGAACACCCTTTGATTAAGAGAGACAGACTCAGACCAGAGGGCAGAAATTGTGGCATCCATTGGTTGATTCAGTTTTTTCTTGGCTGAATACATGAATGTTATTCACTTGGGATAAACTTTTAACAAACCTTCAGAAACTCTAGCAGAGAATTTCTTTTAACATCTTGAAATTCCTGAGGCAAGGAACGCCTCCCACAGCCCCTGACTCACTGTGTGTTGATCACGAGCCTGTCCCACTGGCCTTTAATATCATCCTCTGATGGCTGCTCAGTGATGTAAAGCCCATCAAACTCCAGCTTTCGTGCCACCTCCTTCTCTCGCTTGAAAATAACCAATGGCACCTGCAGATGGGAATAAGCACGTCGGCATCCACTTAGCTGGACTGACGGGTCTCACAGCCACTGTCTCTACAAAACAGCTTTTGGGGAGATCCATTTCTTTGTGTAGTTGCAGGAAGGCAAAAGTTGAGTGGAAGTGAATCAACTATATTCAGACAGAAAGAAGCATCTACAAGGTTTAGGGAAAGCAGCACACATGTGCATATGCTTTAAAGACATGGGGGTTACTGTTATAACTGGATTAATGACAGCATTGTAAACACTAAAAGAGACAAGAATTACAAATATTCAATATATATTTAAAAACACATTATTTTTAAATTTTTTTTATTATTTAATTAATTTATTCAGAATACATTTAAATTGTTTTCCCCTCACTTTTATCCACCTGTTCCTCCCTCCCTCCGTTTTCACTCTATTCCCCTCCCCTAGGTCTGTGACAGAGGGGGACCTCCTCTCTCACTATAAGGTCATAGACTATCTATCAAGGCTCATCTTGGTAGCCTGCTTATCCTTTCTTTGAATGCCACCAGGCCTCCCCATCATGCGGAAGTGGTCAAATATGGGGCACCAGAGTTTATGTCTGAGTAGATCCCCACTCTCCACATACTGAGGAGAATGTCCTGTCCATTGGCTATATTTGAGTAGGGGTTCAATGTTTACTACATGTATTGTCCTTGGTTGGTGCAGTAGTTTGAGCAGATCATGCTGGGTCTAGATCCACCCATCACGATGTTCTTCTTGTAGGTTTCTAGGACCCTCTGGGTCCTTCTATTTTCCCATTTTCCCATACCTCTCTCACCTAGGGTCCCAGTAGGATGTCCTCACATCTATCCCAATCCCCTGGTAAGTGAAGACTTTCATGAGACATCCCTTTTGGGCTAGTGTCCAATTATAAGTGAGTATATACCATGTGAGTCTTTCAGCTTCTGGGTTAACTCACTCAGTATGATCATTTCTAGTTCCATCCATTTGTCCACACATTTCGGGATTTCCTTGTTTTTAATAGCTGAGTAGTAGTCCATAGTGAAAATGTACCACAGTAAAAATATATTACCTTAATTCATCAATATGAACAGATGTGAAAAAAATCTTATATCCCCAAAATGCATGTTTTTAAAATCTCTTTAATAACTCCATGCACAGTATGCATATATTATAGAGAGGTAAATTCAAGTTTCAACATTGGCAAAAATATTGGTGAGAAAAACAAGATGTCTCTGTCATCTGCTGGTGATTCCCTTTTCACATGGACAGAGTCCGTGCAGGTACAGGTGGAAGCTATTGACACTGAGGAAATATCCAGGAATATTTACCTCTATGATGAAAGGGGGACAAGGGGTAGAAAAATTCCTATATCTCACACTTCAGTCTTTTATTCTAAGCCCTAGCTTTTCAAATATCTTATGAGGCTTCATAGCCAGAGGCACAGGGCAGTGAAATAAAAAAATAAACATATCTGCCCAGGTGAAGACACCCCCAAAGGCTGACTGTTACCCCCAGCAGAGACATGGGGATAAAGGAAACTTATGTTCTGGGTGAAATAGTAGGGGCTGTGAGTCTTCTGTCACAAACGGTGAGAGATACATACCTAATACCAGAACAGTCATGTCTGCCAGGTACTTAACTGTGAGAGACTGGGT
Source organism: Acomys percivali (assembly GCA_907169655.1). Taxonomy (NCBI): domain Eukaryota; kingdom Metazoa; phylum Chordata; class Mammalia; order Rodentia; family Muridae; genus Acomys; species Acomys percivali. The sequence continues at coordinate 655,732 of OU015749.1, read as the reverse complement.
GCTGGGGCCGGGTGGGAAGGCGGCTCACTTCTACGTGGTCAAATTGTACATGAAGATGTTGGCTGTATGAATAATTGTCAATAGGCAAAGGCATACTTGCAATCAATGACCGATCAATGGAAACTCAGAAAGGTCAGGGCCTCTGGTCCTAGCTTCAGAGATGGACGCCCATGACCACAGTTTGCTCTTCTTCCTTCTGCCCCAGAGGTGTGAATTCCTAGAGTATTCTAAATAAACACCACACTTGCAACCACCTCAACACTGGCCTGTCCAGAAGTCCGAACTACAAACAGGCATTGTAAACGCACAGGTACCTGTAGACTTACTTTTAAGCAGTAGTATCCAATGATGCAAAAGAAAGAGATGACAGTGTGGAGGATGGCTAAGATGCGCAGGGTGGGTTCCATGTAGCCGCTGCTCTCCTCCAGGACGTAGTGGACCGCGATGATTCTGTGTGGGTTGCTGTCCAGGCTGGTGGTCACTTTAGCTGTGTCACTGGAAGTTCGGGTGGGCAGCTCCTTTCCTTCAACCACAGAAGAAGTGGAGACCTGATTCAAACCATTTAAAATACAGTCAGTCCTCTGTGTGCCACATCATCACAAACAGAAGGAAATGGAAAGACAGCCTCTGTACAGAGCTGGATGTGACATCCGTGCATAATGGTACCATAGAAGAATTATCAGGAAAGGATAAAGAAACAACTTCCCAAACAGCAAACACAAGTAATAAACATGCTTCTAAAATTCGTGTGTGTGTGTGTGTGTGTGTGTGTGTGTGTGTGTGTGTGTGTGTTGAGAGATGGCTCACAATCAAGTTTTATGACGTGAGTCCAATCTCCAAGGAAGAATAGACTTTTGCGAGGTGTTCTCTGACCTCCATATGCATACCATGACATACTTATGTACACGCACACACACACACACACACACACACACACACTAAATGTTTTGTTTTGTTTCGTTTGTTTTTTGAGACAGGGTTTCTCTGTGTAGCCTTGGCTGTCCCGAGTTCACTTTGTAGAACAGGCTGGCCTCGAACTCGCAGCAATCCACCTACCTGCCTCTGCCTCCTGAGTGCTGGAATTAAAGGCATGAGCCCCCACGCCTAGCTTGGTTTTGTTTGTTTTGTTTTTAATTCATGCTAACCAAGAGTTATAAGGGTTCCAATCTGTGCAGAAAACACTAGATACTTGTGCTCTCGATTATCCAAATAATGTCTTGTTAGGGGGTTGATCTGTCACCTCCAGGTATCAAAACAAGTAAGAAATTCTGCTGAGTCATCCTGAGAACAAGGGGGTGGACCTTCTATAACATCCAGTCCCAGGCAGCTGAGGTTCCCGCCCACTCACTTCCCAGGCATGCATGCACCCAGCCTTCCTGGGCATCTGTGGCAGGACGAAGCGTTGGTTTGTCTCTTCTGTCAAGATGCAATTTAGAATTGGTATAAATGTCCACACTCACAGCTCATGGGGGAATCTATGCATTGGTGTCAGTCGCCTTGGGCTTTTAGAATGGCCTTTAACCCAGCGGAGCACACATGCGTACCTTGTAGAAGAGCAGGATGAAATTGATGGCGAAGGCGACAAACAAGGCCAGCATTCTCATGTTGTAAAAGTTGCGAGCAAAATAGTTCTGGAGGGAAAAGGAGTTAAGAACAGGCCATCCAGTAAGAGATCAGAAACGTGGAAACCATTTTAAACAAGGCATTCATTCATTTACTGTGGACCACAGATTGGCAGCCTGCTGTGTCCCTCAGTGCTAGTGGCTGACACATAGCAAAGGGCAAAGTTTCTACCACCACCAGTGACACAACTAATTATAACTACATCCTCAGATACAAAATATCATTCAAGAACTCCAAATGGCACATTGATACATCGGTGAGGGTTTCAGTTGGGGTGGTAGTTTGGAAGAGTGCCTAGGAAAGACTTGTCAGGAGGCCAGCTTAAGCACAGGCCTGGGGGGTGGCAAGGGAGCTAACTGAGCCAACACAGGGCCGAGGTGTATAAGAGACATGGATAGTGAGGACAGGGCCCTGAGTCAACAGTGATGGTGTAAGGCTGGGGAGAGAGTTAACAGCACTGGTTGCTCTTAAAGAAGATCTGGGATCTGTTTTTAATACCCACATAGAAGGTCACAAGTACCTTTAAGTCCAATTATGGGAGATCTGATGCCCTCTTCTGGCCTCCAGAGGTACTACTAAAAAGTAATGGTGTGTGTGCGTGTGTGTGTGTGTGTGTGTGTGTGTGTGTGTGTGTGTGAGACGTGGGCTCTGGTGGGTGAGCAGAGGTTAAGTTCTGAAGGCTTCTGATGAAGATTGAGTGGTCTGTCACAGTAAACTGATGCAGTGATCTCCAAAATGGCATATACATATATATATATATATATATGTATATATATATACATATGATACTTCATGTGCTGTCGCTGTTATAGTTGGTATTTCATTCTAGATGGGGTAAGATGATGTTGGAGAACTAAAAAGGATAGGATGCAACTAGTTATGACTTAGAAATTCCTCTGTGGAAACAGTAGGTGCAACGGGAGCCGGTGAGTAGGCACGGCTGACAAAAGCGAGGTGATGTGGGCAGTGGCCTGGCCTCTGTGGTAGCTGTAGACATGGAAAGAACTGGGTAGACCCTCAAGGCACTTTGAAGGAAGAAGTGAATTTTTTTCTGTATTATATTAGATCTAAGAGAGAAAGTGATCAAAGATGAGCAGCCAAGTGACTGGGTGGTATGCTATACTGAACTGGAAGAGACCAATGCAACCCAGCGGAAGAGAGTGACCACACTGGAAGCAACTGTTTCTTATAGCAGGAAGTGAGCCTTAGCGTGATAAAGCATAACCGTAGCAACTAGCCTCTCACTAACCTCTCCATGGACATAACCCCTCTCTGTTGGGGTCTTTGCCCTACAACGGATGCTGGCTTCACTGCCATACCAGACTGGACTAAGACTTAACCACATACTCAAACTGGTTCAGTTATACTATCTCTCCTAGAAAGTAATAAAATAGGCCACAGAGACTGAGTTATCTATCTGTGGCTGTTGGATGGGACTCCAACGACACGGGGGACAGGGATCTGGGGCAGGGGAGCACCATGGCCATGAATGGTCTTATGTGTGCAAATTGGCAACCAAATGTCAAAGATGCCAAAGCAAGAAAAAAAAAAAAAGAAAAAAAAAAGAGAAAGGTGGAAGGGTTACACAGAGAAAGGGAACATGGGCAGAGATGGAAGGCCAACCTCTGTTGCTTTCCTTATGCAACTGCAGAGACAGGCTCTTCAGGACTACTAGAGGGCACTGCAGAGCCTACCCAACCTCTAGAGCATCTACAAATAGAGATGCCTGCTGTCATGGCAACTACTGATGCATACCAAATTAACACTTATACAGAATTATCTCAGAAATCTTTATGTTCAACGGACTCTGTAGCAAACAACATAGGGAAAAAAAAAACACAAGATTTGGGAAATACTATAAAAACCCTATCAAGAACTATCTTTTTTTCTCTCCATTTCTTCATTTTCTTTCAGTTGTCTCTAAAGAATAATTTTGAATTATCATCACTGAGAAGCTGGCTCCTTAAGTTTACACATATAACATATATTTATGTTTTTCTTATAGAAGTCTATATTCTTTTTAGTAAAAAGTGGCAAGATAGACTTATTTGGTTCCGGGCTGAAATATAAATTCCATGGACCCTGGAGGCTGTTTTCTGTGCCTGTTTTCTAGTCACCTATTTGGGACCTTGAAAATATGCCTGATAGGTTATAGAGCATCTGTGGGAAGACTCTGGAGCTGCTGTGGCATCTGTTACTCTGTCAAAGGACGTCAAGACAGCGTGGACATATGCAGAGCCCTTGGTGGTGTCAGACCATGTGAAGGTGTATGCAGGTCATGGGGTGTCAGGCAGTGTGGATTGTGTAAAAGCAGTACCTCAGAAAAATAGACATTTGCTATATAAACAACAAACAAACAAACTGGGCTGTAGAGATGGCTCAGCAGTTAAGAGAACCGGCTGCTCTTTCAGAGGATCTGGGTTTGGTTCCCACACACATGTAGTTCACAGCTGTCTGTCCCAGAGTATCAGATGCCCTCTTCTGGTCCCCTTAGGCACTGCATACCCATGGTACACACCAATCCATATGCACACTCACATGTACACATAAAATAGAGATGAACTGTTTCAAAAATCCAAATACACTAAAATGAGTGGATAAAATATCTGCTTATCCCTCTCATTCTGAAGGCTCTGCCTCGTATACCAAACCAATTGCTAGGAGAAAATATTAGGAAAAGAATTTGTCCTAAATGAATACAGACTATGTTTTTCTCTTGCTATCAGTCCCTAAATAATACACTATAAGGAACATTTCCATAACATTCACATTGCAGTAGAGATTGTAAATAACCTAGATAGGCCTAAATACACTGAAGAAAATGTGCTGTTTACACACAAGCACTCCACCACTCTTATTTGGGGGACTTGAATCCTCTCCGATGTGGATTTTCTGGGACCAACTGCTACACATAGCCAGGGACAATCAGTCACTACCAAAGCCATCCCCAGAAGTCTCACCAGCAGCTTCTGTTGGTAGGCTATGATTTTCTTCCAGAATGCTGACTCGGGCACCTCCGGCTCCCCATAGCGATGTGTGTGAAGCTGCCTCAACTTCTGTTTGCCTTTGTCATCTTTGGCCTTTTCTTCTTTTTCTCCATCCTCCCCCCTGTGAAAACAAAGGAGACACAGGCTATATAGAAGACTAAGAACCAAGCAGGTACTTTGCAAAAGACAAAGTGAGAAAAAAAAATCACAATAGCCATTTGGTAACTAAATTATGTGTGTGTGTGTGTGTGTGTATTTGTGTGTAAGCATGTACATGCATGTGCATATATGTGCATCTACACACGGAAGCCAGGAGATGCCTTGTGTGCACCATTCTTCCTTGGGTACTATCCACATTGTTTTGTGAGAGAGTCTCAGACTGGTTTACCCATTAGCCTGGGCTGACTGACCAGCAAGTCCTGGGAATTTGGCCATCTCTACCTCCTAGGGCCAGGATTTCTAGAGCAGGCCATCACACCCAGCCTTCTGTGTGGGCTTCTGAGGGCAAACTCGTGTGGCAATTTATGAACTGAGCCATTCCCTTTAGCTCACAAACTAAGTTCTACCCCAGTGAATTGTAGCATTCTAGATTTTAGATTGAGGAAAAGGATTTCTTGACCTCCCCACAGATGAATAATTATGTGGAATTCTAATAAAAAAAAAAAAAGACATTTTTCAGACCGGAAAGCTTTCTGTACTCACAATTTAGCAGATTCTTTTTACTTGTACGGTAAAACACTTGGTTGCAAAGTGTTATGACAACAAAGGCATTTCTTGCTCCACCCCCTTTTCAACACACCTTACTTTCTTTTTTAAAATATAATATTATGGACCAAAGCTAAGGCCTCTTGCATGCTAGGCAAGCAATCTGCCATCAAATTACATCTTCAGCCCTCTTTGTCACCATTTAATTTGAGACAAGGTCTAAATTGCTTAGGTTGGCCTTGAACTTCCTCTGTATAACCCAAGTCATCCTTGACCAATCTTCCTGCTCCAGCCTCCCAAATTGCCGCAATAACAGGATTACACCACCAAGCCCGGCAACATCATCTGCTTTTACATTTTGATTATTATATCATAATTCTATTTTTATTACCGTGGTATCAGGCCACAGACTGAGTAGTGACTGTTTTATTTGTGTGTTGGGGGTGGGGCATGCCACTGTGGGGAGCATGCCATTGGGTGGGGGCATGCTATTTGTGGGGTAAACGCCATTTGTGTGTATGTGGAGGAGGGATGGGGCATGCCACAGTGCACCAGTGAAGATGCAAGGGCGATTTGCAGGAATAAGTTCTCACCATGTGGATCCTGGGGATAAAACTCAAATCCTCAGGCTTGGCAGCAAATGCCTTTACCTGCTGAGCCATCCTGCTGACCCATGATTCAAATTTTAACAGTCTCTAGCCACTGAGACTTAAAATAAAAGTCCTGTACATTTGGTATTTCTCACATATAAAGGGCACTGATAGGCTAACATGCTGATACAGATAATTGTATTCATTTAACTTTGTTAGGGAAAATATATCAATTTTAATATCAATATGATCATATTATATTAATTTCAAGTAACAATGGAATTAGAACTATAACTTTAGTACTTTTTAAGAATTAGAGTTGTTTATTTATGTTATGTGCACTTGCACATGTGTGTGTTGTCAGAGGACAAGTCAAAGAAATTAGCTTTCTTCTTCTAACACGTGGGTCCTGGGAATCACACTCAGGTCTCCAGACTTGGCAACAAGCATATTTATCTGCTAAACCATCTCTCCAGTCCCAGGGCTAGAAGTTTATATAAAAAAAATGCTTTATGCTGGGTGTGGTGGTGCACGCCTGTAATCCCAGCACTCAGTGAGACAGAGGCAGGCTGACCTCTGTGAGTTCAAGGCCAACCTGGTTTACAAAGCAAGTTCAGGATAGCCAAGGGCTACACAGAGAAACCCTGTCTTGAAAAAAAAAAAAACCTAAAAAATAAAACAAAGCAACAACAAGATAGCTTTAACTCTAAAGTAAGAATCTGTCCTGTGAGGGCACAGATGCTGCACTCAGCCCACACCAGGTCCAACCGACAGCAGGTAAGAACTGTATGCCTGCTGTACCCTGTCACACGTGCCACCTTTTCTACTCTAAATGTCATTTATCTGGCCATATTTACAACAGATCCAAGATCTAAGATGATGTAAACCAGCTAATGAAATAGTAAAACAGTCGGGGGAAAGTGGTTAAGTGATTGTCCTGTGAGAACACTAATGGGACAGGAACCTAAGATTTTCATTTTTGCTTAAGCTTTTTCTAGCTGAACATATGAGATTAGGTATATTTGGGGGTGAGAGAAGGGTTTTCTATTGCTGATGTAAAGACATTGTGGACAAGGAGCTGGACATTTCCCCTGCTTCGTGTTCCCCTCTCTATTGCCTGCCTCTGTGTTTATAACTGCGGTCCACAACACCAGCTGCGCTCATGAAGATGAAGACCCCTAGGCCCACACCACAGCAGGAACGGTGCACCTGCACTCCTGTGTGCATGTGTGCAGGTGGGACAGGGCTCGGGAGTCTGCACTGTGTGTTTGTGAGTAGGTGGGTGTATGCCTGTGTGCCACAAGGTAACCTCAGGTGTCCCTTCTTCAGTAGCCATCCACCAAATATTTTTTAGACAAAGTCTCTTACTAGCCCAGAGCTCTTTGATTAGGCTAATGTGGCTGCCCAGGGAGCCCCAGGGATCTGCTCATCTTTACCTCCTCAGGACTGAGATTACAAATCTGCACTTTATACCAAGGATTTTATGTGGTCTCTGGGGATTGAACCCAGGTCTTCACGCTTATGCAGCAAGCACTTTACTAGCTAACCTCCCTCTCCAGTCTGAAACTTCTGTCTTTTTTTAAAAAACAATTTCTAAGAGATTTCTATGCATGTGGCGTCAGACATACCGACTCCAGAACACACTAAGCTGATTTTGCCACTATCTTTTCACACATAAGCTTTCTCTATCAGCCCCTTTATAGATAAAGAAGAACCACACACAGGGAATGCACACAGGAAAGATGAGGAAGACCCTGGGTCCGGTAATCCAGGTGACCCTGCATGGAGTGAGATGTTGGCTTTCACATGGATGGAAGGCTGGGTCATGTGACACCTTTGCAGGGTAAAAGCCTCTATCCCAAAGAGCAGGGGCCAAGCCAAGATGTCCACAGACACAGAGGAAAGCACGGGGCAGGGGCGGGGGAGGGTACGTACTCCGCTTTCTCAGGTTCAGACTTGCTTTCTTCTTTCTCTTCCTTTTCTTCTTTTGCCTTCTGTTCCTTGAACATGTCAATAGGGAACAGAAAGACGGGATTATTTTATTATTATTGTTGTGTGTGTATGTACATAGGTGTAAGCGCACCTGAGGGTGTGTGCATGTGTGGCCATGCTCATAGACATCAGAGGACAACCTAAGTCTAAGTCTTCAGAGGACTTAGACCTTGTTTTATTGTATTTTAGGGAGGAAAGGATTTAATTCGCCTCGAGGCTAATAGTCCATCGCTGGGGACGTCAGGGCAGGAACCTGGAGGCAGGAACGGAAGCCAAAGCAACACTGCTTCCTGGCTTCATCCTCGCTGCTTTCTCATACAACCCAGGACTATCTGCCCAGATGTGGCACCACCCACAGCGGGCTGTACCCTCCCACATCAACCATTAATCGAGGAAATGCCTGACATACTTCCTACAGGCAGTCCTATGGAGAAAAAAAATTTTTTTATTTCAATTGAGAGTTTCTCTTCTCAATTGACTCTAGCATTGTCAACTGGACAAAAATAAAAATAAAAATAAAAAATAACCAGGACACAAAGCAAGCACTATAGTGACAGAGATTTCTCAGCTCTCTAAGCAGGATAGCATATCACCACTGAGCACATTTGGGGAGCTGTGTAGGCACCTGCCAGTTCATAATCCATACAGGAGCCCTTTTTTTGTTCACACTGAGATAGAAGTTCCATGAGCAAGTCTCCTCCCATCCCCCACATTTGTGCGCACCCTCCTCGCCAAGAGCACTGGGTTAAGTACTCTCTAGGTTCCTTGCCACTGGCTTTTCTCATTTCAGAAACAACTCAACTGCCTTCATCTTATCCACTGGCTTAACTCTTTCTTATCTCTCAAGGCCAATGCAAGTCTTATCCCTTATTATCTCCATTTCACTACTGGTGTTTGCACTATAGCAGCACCTAAACTCCACCCACTGACAAGCCTTTTATCTTTGACTATCATGTCCACTCAGTGTTCTCACACACTTGGAAAATAAGCACAAAGATTAGGGGATAGAAAGATGGTACAAACTGACTGTCACCATCACAACATGATTTTATCACCATGAAACATACATCTCAATAACAATTTATATAGATTCCTTACAGGAATCTTTCTTTTGCTTTCCAGAGGTCATTATTCCACTCCCCCTCAAAAAAAAAATCAAGATGAGAGGAAGAGTGAGAGAGAGAGAGAGAGAGAGAGAGAGAGAGAGAGAGAGAGAGAGAGAGAGAGAGGGAGGGAGAGCCCTTAATGGCATTAATAATGATGACTTAAAGTACCTGAAACTTCTCTGGTACCTCAGGGACAGGGATGGGGTTGGTCATGAGGTCACTGAGGCCGGCATTTGGATTGTGAGGAATCAGTTTGTACTGGCCTCCTTCCCTCTTCAGATCCAACCCAAATATGTCTGAAAGAAGGTCACTTTCCTCTGTCAGCTCCTTTAAGTCTGTCAGGTCTTCAGCGGGCAGAGCTGACTCTAAGGGCTTCCTCTCTCCCTCCTCCTCCTCTCCCCGCACCTCATCCTGAGTGGGGTCTGGCATGTTGGCTAGAAGCTCCGCCACTTTGATTTTCTTAGCACCCTCCACCAGGCTCCCCCCCAGCAGCAGGCTGGAGACGATGCGGAAAAAGCCCCTGCAGACACTGGCCACGAAGTGTAAGAGGGTCGCAAATACGCTCCAGTAGGAGGAGAAGAATGCTGTGAGCATGTCCTTCATGGTCATCTTCTTCATCCTCTTCATCTGCTTCTTCAGGCTCTTGAGGCTGAGCATCCTGACGAGGGTGAGGACATTGTACCTCAGAGCCAACAGGGCCGACTGGATGGTGAGGAAGGAGAAGAAGCCCACCCGTGGGGCTTGCTCTTCAGGCCTCTCCTTCTCGCTCTCTTCTTTATTGGCCAGCCTCTCACTCAGATCAGACTCTGAGATCTGGGCCGCCAGCTGCATCTCAAAGATGGTGTCCTCACAGAAGTTCACAAACAGCTCCATCTTCTCCTTCTCCCCGCCCTCGTTAACCACGTCGAATATGAACTGCCTTTTGGACTCCTTGACCTGCGGCTTCTCCCACTGGGTTCGGCTGGATTCGCTGATCTCAAAATAGACCCTCTCAATGCGCTTGGCGCTGCCCATGATCTCAATGCGACCTAGGAAAGGCTGGAAGTAGTTGAGGACGCTCTCGGCCAACTCCAAGAAGGTCTGCAGCCTCGTGTCATTGGGCATGTGCTCCGAGAGGTTGGTCAGCAGAACAGCGACGTTGAAGCCGATGTCCTTTGCGGGCTCGTGGAACCTCTTGACAAACTCTTCGTAGTCCAGTGTTTCATTCTCATCCGTCTCTGCACAGGAGAGCAGAAACTCGGTCTCGGACTGGGTGTAGTGCTTGTGGCTCTCCATGGCTTTGTGGAAGTCTCTCTTGGAAATGACCCCTTTGCCATCGGGGTCATACTCCTTAAATGTGTCAGAGGACGTCAAGTCCTTTAGTTTCAAAAACATGTCGAAGAACTTGAGAATCATCTCCACGTTGTTGGATGACTCCACAAGCATGTCCACCATCTGCTTGCCTATTGTCCCATTCACAACGTTACCTGGTGGGAAGGCATTTGCAGTTGTTTAAAAATGAGTGTTTCTGACAAGGAAATTTACAGGGAAAAAAAAAACTGATCATACAGACCTGGGATTAAACACAGACCAGTGTCATTGATTTAAATTTCATCCCAAATGTGTGAGGCCTCAAAAACAGATGGATAATTATCTCTAACCTAACATCTCAGAAAGTGATTATACAAACACTGGGAAAGCCTTAATCAAAAAGCAATTAGATTTCGTGCATAAAATCATATTTCTGGGCCTGTTAGCTGGCTCATCAGATAAGGGCACTTGCTGCTATGACTGACGACTTGAGTTCCCTCTCTCTCCACTCTTTTTCTTCTTCTCCCTCCCTCTCTCTCTCTCTCTCTCTCTCTCTCTTTCTCTCTCTTTCTCTTCCTCCTTCCCTCCCTCCATCACTGATTTACAATGAAAACCACCATCTTGCCTCTCCCCAAGATGCAGTATTTGGAGTTAGAAATAGAGAGATTACTGACAAGCCTCAGAAAATGAGGCTATTTCCTCAATTGAGTCCCACAGAAGGCTGTATTCCTAAAACAGAGAGAACCTCCAGACAGATAGAATGCTGTGCCTGGCAAAGGGGTTTGTAACATCTGTTTGTGAAGTAGACATGTGTGATAAAGAGCCTGGGGTGGGCTTTTGGGATGGCTTGTGAAGAATTATTTTAATTGCATTAACTGGTGGTAGAAGACCCATCTTTTTTCCCATTAATTAATTACTTTATTATTTTATTAACTTATTTATTCACTTTAAATTCCACTCATAGCTCCCTCCCTCCATCCCCTCCTCCCAATCCCACCCTTGATCTCCTCCTCCAGATTCTACCCTCCTTCCCTCTTCCCTCCTCCCCTACCCCTCAGGGAAGAGGAGCACCCCCTACCAACCCACCACAGCCCATGAAGTTGCATCAGGACTGAGCACATCCTCTTCCATGGTGGCCTGGCAAGGCAGCCCCATCAGGGAAAAGTGATCTAAAAGCATGCAACAGAGTCCTTGCCAGAGACAGTCCCGCTCCCCTTACTAAGGGACTCACATGCTGATCAAGCTGTTTATTGAATGCATATGTGTAAAGGGCCTAGGTCTAGTCCATGCATGGTCCTTGGCTGGTATAAAAGACCCATATTACTTGTGGGCAGGTCTTTACTCTGGGAAGGGGATCCTGGTGCATATAAAGTGGAGAAGGGAGCTGAGCATTATGATGTATCCATTGCTCTCTGCTCTCTGAATTGTGGCTGCAACAAAACCAGCTGCTTCAAGCTCCGTCCACCTTAACTTCTCCACCAGAACAGAATGTGCCCCAGAAACAACTATTTCTCCATTAAGTTGCTTTTATCAGGAACGTTGAGCACAGCAACAAGAAAAGAAACTAAGAAACGCAGCAACTCATCAGCGCTGCTGGCCATTGCTTCCTGGTGTTATGTCTTGCTACATGGTGATGCCAAATCTGAGCACAGATTTGTATGAGAAGAGCAAAAGAGACCTTCAGAATACACATGTGAAGTCCTACCTTCTAGCATGGACAGCAGCATGACCACCATGTCCTTCTGGAGATCCATCAGCTCTTTTAAGAGCTCAATTTGGCTGGAATCCTGGAAACATTAACATATTGCATTCCGAGATTGCATTCAAGGAGAAAAGCGCATCCTCACAAAAAATGTCTGGTTGCCTACACTAAGCCGCTTGAGGCATTGTAGAACATAGTATGTCAAATATAAACACGTGGCTTACTGAAAATAGATACACTGATGAAGTAAAGAACACTTACTGCTAACCTGATGTGTGTTTGCTCAAGTGCCTGCAAGGACATGTGCCCAACAGGTGTGCAGAGCAATCCAAGTCCTGGGGAACATGCTAATGCTAGGGA
>OU015749.1:626280-643367 GCA_907169655.1 Acomys percivali | reverse complement strand
CTAATGCTAGGGAACATGCTAATGCTAGGGAACATGTTAATGCTAGGAAACATGCTAATGCTAGGGAACATGTTAATGCTAGGGAATATGTTAAGGCTAGGGAACATGCTAATGTATAGGGAGCTTGTAATGCTAGGGAAGGTCCGGCTGTTTTGGACACAGTTTTCACTTGAAAAGACTATATTTTTCTTCTCTCTGACTTCTTTATTCTTACTCTTTTTTACATGTTTTTGTTTTAAGAGTGTGTGTGCATGGATGTACATGTGCATGTGTGCATGCTCATGTGCCACTGCAAGCATGTGGAGGCTATAGGACAATTTACATTGAGTGGCTCTCTCCTTCCATCATCCGGGTTCTTGGGATCAGACTTGGTCTCCAGCCTTTGCAGCTAGTAGGACCTTTATCTCTGAGTCAGCTTCCTCTGACTCAACTCTTTCATTCATTCTTTTCTTTTTTTTTTTTTCTATCATGTAATGGACACCCATTACCAATAGATATGGTAGGTCATTAGATTCCACCCAGATGCCCTGCGCCAAAGAGGTGCATTTACCCAGGGATTTTGTTTGTTTGTTTGTTTGTTTTTGGTTGTTGTTTGTTTTCTATTCATGTACCTTTAGTTTGAAATGGGACATGCAACTGTAGTAGGGAAGCAAGACGCTGATGCTTCCAACAGACTTTGTGAATTAACATCAAAACACACACGTTCCTTGTTTATCTTTACAACTATTCTCTTCGACTTTCAGAAAGCTACTTTCCTGGCAGTTGGGTGAATGTCATCTTCGCTTGTGTGTGACCCTGTAAGAACTTCCTGTCCTTGACAAATTTATCACAGGTTTCAAATCCCTTTTCAATATCCGTAAGTGGGAAGAAAATTCCCAATGAACAAACGCCCGGAGAGTGAGCCAGAAGGCTGTGGTGTGACAGTGTCTGCTGTCTCCTCGGTCCTCTGTATCCTTTGCTCTCTCCCCGTGCTCCACGTGCATGAGGTGCTTTGGGTTTGGCTTTGATGCTGGGGTGCTCAGCCGTAGCACATCTGCTCTAAGTTTGTGGGGTCTCTTTAGCTGTGCTGCTTTCGTGCTCCATGTCACAGGTGGGAGCCTTCAGCGGTATAGCTGTCCATAAATGTCATCCCCTGGCCTTTCTGATGATGTAGTCAATGTTGAGTCCCCGTCCTCCTATAGGAACTCCAATCAAGTCGCTGGTTCCCTCAAGTCAAAATCTGATAGAATGCTTTCTTTGGTCAGTGGGTGCTATCTCCATCAGGGGCATAAACTGTTTTTAGTAAAATACTTGACATGTGGGACAGAGAAATGGCTCTGTGTTTAAGAACACTTGCTGCTCTTGCCCAGAAACTAAGTTTAGCTCACAGCACCCACATCAGGTGTCTCATTACCATCTAAAACTCTAGCTGCACAGGAGCCAATGCTCTCTTTTGGACTTTATGGGCACCTGCAATCACGTGTACATACCCAACGCACGCACGCACGCACGCACGCACGCACACACTATCTTAAAAATCATCTACCATAATTAGCTTCATGATATTTCATTTGTGATTTCATTACATTAAAGTGATTTTATTTAAAAATTAAAATAAAGAAATTAAAATAAAAAAAAAATAAAATATTTGACATAGAGTAAAAAGACCCATAGGGAAGTAATGTAAAAAAGATAATATCAAAACATAAGAAAGCAAGTGTGGCCCTGGTGGTGACGGTTCATGTTGTACCCACTCAGTTAAAGGCCACTGACTTACCTGAGACAACTTCATCTGCATATGGGCAAACACATGAAGGAAGCCCACAACAGCATCCCATAGCCTGCTGTGCGCCAAGCTCTGCTGGTTTCCGGTACAAGGACCCTGTGGCAGGAATGGAGGGACGATGATCATTTTAGATGACTTATTTGTCCAAATAAGCTTTAGGGAAAGAAGAAATTTAACTCGCAGCTTGTATATCTTATTGCCAGCTCCTTACCTAAGAAGAGGGAGACACAAAATGACAGAGACATGGTAGGGATAAAGTGCCCTTGACTGTTAGTGTCCTACCTGGGATTGTCTAGTTAAGTGCCTCTAAAAATGTCTTAGGGACTTTGATAGTTTGTTTCTGGATGAACATTAAAACACTGGGGACACTGATTATTTCTGCTGTTTATAGGAAAAATGGAGGGTACTGATGGTTTAGTTGTTGAGTCAAATCAATAGTTGCTACTGTGTGTAAAAAGAATTTTTAAAGCACACGCCTACGATACCTACAGCAGGAGGAGCTTAATGTCATCTCTGGCCATTTAGTAGCTAAAGACTAGCCTGGTCTACATGAGGCCCCCTTTCAAAGCAACAACAACAAATATATATATATATGAATATGCTTAGAAGAAAACTTGTTTCTTATTCCTAAGTAGTAACATGGATACAATGCTCACAGAGGAAAGAACTCCCCTTTGATGCTTTAATTGTACAACTATTTAGCAAACAGTATAACCAATGACAATTTTTAAATTAACCCTTGATCATTAATTTTATAAATCTTGGATCCAAAGGAACTGAATCTGTCTTTAAAAATGTTTTTGTTTTGTTTATTTTTAAGCTATTGGCTGAAAGAGCTCTAGCTCTGGGCTCCTTCATAACCAAAGCCAAGCCACATCATTACAACATGACCTCAACCATCAAAGACAAACAACCTCTTATTAGGAGCCTTATTAATTCAGCAGTCATCTATTATATGTACATGTACAAAAGAAGTAGTTCCTTAAATATATATTATATTTTAGATGCATTATTTAAAGTATGATTACTTCCAGAAGCACAGAATAAAAGTTCTCCCACCCTCACCCCTTGGTGGAGCACTGAACCACTTGCAGGCTGGCTGAGCCTGCTTTACAAATGGGTAATATACTAAACTCACAAGTAATTCTCACAAATACGATTTGATGGTCGTTAAAGTAAACTCTTGGATTTTAATATGGGGCCAGGGAGATGGTTTGGTGGATGAAAAGCACTTGTGTAAGTTTGATGAGATGAACTCAGTCTCTATGACCCACATTGAAAAAAAAAAAAGCCAAATTCAGTGGTGTCCATCTGAAATCCAGGCCTCCTACATCAAGGTGGGAAGCGGAGACAGGAGGATTACAGGGAAGTTTGCAGGCCAGCTAGACTAGAGTACCTTGCACAGAAGCAAGAGAAAGTGTTTGAACAAGGTAGAAGGCTATGCTAAGGCCTCTGTAGGGTTTTATGGCTGCTGAAGTGCAGCTGCAATACACTAATGCATGGTGCAGGTATCAGACAGCAGGTCACCGCAACTTGACCTTTGTTTAGTGACAATTTACTTCAGGAGATAGTTAAGGTTTTAATTCAAAGAAAGAGTTAACCCCTTTGTATGGGCAGCCCTGATAAGACAGTTGCAAGTTTAAGGCTGAACACCCACTGTTCCCTTACCAAATACAAACTGGAGGGAGGCTTTTTTTTTTTTTTTTAACTAAAACTGAGCTTAAAATCAAAATAGGGTCACTCATGGTTAAGATTCCAGGTTACCAAGTCAAAAGCCAAACTGTTAATGTGACCTTCGAATGACCAGGAAAGAAAAAGATTTTAATGCCTATATCTGGTCCAGTTGGGAAGACAATGAAAGTGCCTCCTTGCTCCACAAGGAAACCAACGGAGCAAACAAATCTGGGTGGAGGAGGGGATGCAGCAGAGACTGATGCACCAAACGAGGACCATGCACAGTGAGGACCTGGACCCTCAGCAGCACAGTCTCCTTAGGGTCCCGTAATATGGGGAGTAGGGATTACTTCTGACATGGACTCTGGGCCCCACATGTAGATCACTTCCCCTGGGCGGGGGTGATGTGGGGTGCTTTCCAGGCCACAGAGGAAGAGGATACAGGCAGTGCATATGAGACTCAATAGGCTGAGGTCAGAGGTTAGGGGAGGAGGGCCTGGGTATATGAGGGAGGGAGGGTAGAATCAGGAGGTGACGAGGGAGGGGGCTACAGTCGGGATGTAAAGCAAACGAATTAAAAAAAAAAATTTTTTTTTAATTTTTAAAAAATTCTAAAAAATAAAGAGCCTCCTTAACACAATCCTGACACAAAAATAAAATATAAGTCTGATCATTCATCCTGATGTTGACCAGTCAACTACTGTTTGTAGATTGCTTTGCCTCCCTGGCCCTGCAGACAGGGAGAGCAACTCTGAGTGGCCAGCCTGCCATCGTCAGCTTCTGCAGCTCTTTCTGCCAGCTTATTGATGGACACCTTCTATTTTAGGAAATGAGAAATAACGGTAATTAAGATGGAAAATGACATTATGCAATGTCACCTATATACACCCTTTAAAGCTAAAAGGAAAGCAGAGTACATGCTAGAACCTGTTCACCCCTTAGGCTGTTGGCTTGTGGGGGCTGGTAGCCAATCTGAACACAGGTTCTTAAATGCTATGGTTTAATTGTTTCTATGCAACTTCAGCCTCACTGTCACTGGGACACTATAAAATGTGTGCTGATGACCCAGGTTCTCTTTTCTTTCTGTTCCCTTGTATTTCCTGAGTTCCCAACAGTTACTCCAGGCCCTAGAAATACAATCTGACCAAACCACTCCTGTAGAGGGTAAGTCATATCTAGGTCTCCTTAATGACCACTTTCACTGTGTATAACTGTATGCCTCCACCTCATACCTTAGTACAGATACTGGTAAAGAGAATGCAAAGAATGAATAGAGGGGCTGAGGAGATAAGAGGCTAAGAATGCTTGCTGCTATTCCAGAGGGCCCAGGTTCAATTCCCAGCACCCACATGGTAGCTCACAATTCCTTGTAACTCCAGCTCCAGGGGATCTGACATCCTTTTCTGGCTTCCTTGGGCACCTCCCCAGGCATAAAAAAAATAAATACAGAAATTTAAAATATATATATATATAATACATATATATACACAAATAAAAATGTATTTTTTAAGTCAATAGGAATATGGAGTATATTTTAGGTACAATACATTTTCTATGGAATTCAGTGGTAACTGGTTAAGTTCCCTCTCTCTCTCTCTGTTTCTCTCTCTCTCTCCCTCTCTCTTTCTCTCTCACCTATCTATCTTTTCATCTATCTATAACTACTTGAGTTTGAACCTTGAGCTTCATACATACTAGGCATATGTTTTACCTTTGAGCTATATTCTCGTCCCTTTTTGATTTCTTATTTTGAGACAGGGCCTCACTAAGTTGCCCAGGTTAGCCCAGAACTCACTCTGCAGCCCAGGCAGGCCTTGAGTTTGAGATTTTTCTACCTCATTGTTGGGTTTCAGACCTGGGATAAGTGGCTGAGGTGCCATTCAACATAGCAAAGCAGACCTGGCCTCTGGGTTCTCCCAGCATCCCTACCTGTTTGCAAGGTAAGGCTGGCACACCCCACCCTCTGCCCTGAACTCCCCAGCCCAGGGGATGGCCTGCCCCTCCCCCAGAAGCTCTTCCCTATACAATCCAGACATTTTGGTCTCTCTCTGCATTTCTCTCTCCTTTGCCTGTGCACACTCTCCCTTTCTCTCTCTGCTCACCCCACCACCTCTGATCTCCCTGGTCTCATTCCTTGAGACCAATGAACCCTCTGCCTGAGAGCTGCCTCCAAATAAAGCTGCTTTTATATTTTTAACTCAGCTTGAATTCTCTTATTTCATTGGCGGAGAAAACCCCACAGCCTGATTAGCTGGAATGACAGGTCTGTGCCACCAGGCCCAGTTCAGAAGTGCCTCTTTAAAACAGGTTTGCTTTGCTTGTTTGTTTTCCTTTCTTTAAATAGGGGAAATGTTTGGGTGTTTACCTGGATGTACTCCGTGAGCGTGTTAAACACCTGCTTCGCCACTTGGATGGCTTTGGAGAAGTTGCGCTGGCCCTGCTCGTCTATGACGTCTTTCCCAGAGTAGTACCAATAGAAGTCACTAATGGACTCCTGGAAAGCAGAGACCGTGTGTGCAAGGGCACCAGCACAGACAGAGAGCTTAGATACATCAGCAGCCTTCCCACGTGCACAGTGCAGAAAACCCCCCACCACGCCCAGCAACACCTCCATCCAAATAACAAGCAGAAAACTTAGCTTTGGGAATTATTTTCTGAGGACCTTGAATTTGACAAGTTAACAATTCAGGCCGGCTGACGTATTTGTCCACTGAGTGAAATGAAACGTTTATAGCGTGAGCCTGGCAAGAAGACAGGCCACGGAACAATGTTTTCAGGGTCACAGACGCCAGCCCTCCTTTTTCTCCAGAGGAGCCAGGAGTATTTCAGCAAGGGGACTCCACGGTGGTGCTCCTAGCCTCTGTAGCTAAGGACAGTGGCTGGCCTGCTCATGTCACTGAGAGCTGAAAACCAACTCCTGTGAGACTGATATTCACTGATACATTCCGCATCAGCTCACACTTTGGCGAGGTCGTCACTGACTAAACGGATGAAATAATTTAGTTGAACCTATGAATTACATTTGAGTTCTGTGATATAGTCTTAAAGAACTTACAAATATGTGTGTGTGTGTGTGTGTGTGTGTGTACACATATATTAAATGACTTTTGATATTTGCCTCATAATGGACTTTTCTCCCAACAAGGAGAGGAAGGATGGAAAGAAGGAAGGAAGGAAAGAAAGAAAGAAGGAGAGACTAAGGGACAGTGGGAGGGAGGAAGAGAGAAAAAGAGAGGGGAAGAGCAAAAGAAGGGATGAAGATGAAGAAAAGAATACAGGAGAATAGAGGAGAAGAGAAGACAGGAGAGGAGAGGAGAGAAAAGAGATTAAAATGGCCATACATTTTTATTTTCAGAGGAAGATAGGCCTGGTTTGGTAATGCTATGTTATAATCCCAGCTATTGGGCCATTTTAATCCCTTGTCCCTTCCTTCCTACTTCCCATCCTTCCTCTCTTTGGTGGGAGAAAATTCCGTTATGAAGCAAATATATCAAAATGCATTAGTAAATACATACCTGTAAGTTCTTTAAGACTATGTGCTTTTTCCTTAATGCCTAAGGCAAAAATCACAAGTTTAAGGGTTTTCTGGGATATAGCATAAGTTCAAGGCTTCGGGTTAGAATACTGGTAACATAGGGAGAATAATTTGTTTTAAACATTAAGGAAAAATCTGGAAGTTTGAACTTCTTTATTTTCATGCATTTGTTTGTTTAATACTGGGCCTGACTCTCTTACAGGAAAGTGAGAAAAATAAAACCTTGACGGAGCTGCTGTCGTTGCACAGCTGCGCCCCTTCAGCTCCAGCCTGGTAAACAGGCGAAATGTAATTATAGTGGCTGAAGAATTTTTAAGTAGCAAGGTATTAAGGTAAAATGTAAGTCAGTGAAAATATTAAGACAATTGTAAAACTGAGCTTGGAAGATCAGGGTTGGGTGCACAGTGGCAATGAGATGAACTCTCTTTCCTATTTTCTAGGAATGTCTCAAATGCTCTCCCCAGACATGTCTCAACTGAAGACTCAGGAACCATGTGTCAGAGTGCTTCATAAAAGGAATCTAACATTCTACTGACCTCAAAATGAGAGGTGGCAAGACAACACTCTCTGTTTTCCAGAGATAAAACAATGAGTATTTCAGGGGTCAGGGTCAGAGGTCAAGGTATGGCCCACATCCCCCTAAGAATTGTGGGAAGGCTATAATCAGAGATAAAGCCTCCACCATATCTAGCCATACATCTACACACAGTCAAACTCATGCACTAGCACGCCTGCAGCTGGCCAGCTGACCCCAGTGGTTGGCAGCTGTGCCACTTACCTGAACTCGGAGGAGGTAGTCCACGGTAGAGATGATGATGTTAACAGTTGTGTTGTTACCAGTCTGAGTTCTCAGGTAATTTTGAAAATCTACATAAAAGCAAAACTCCTTATTAAGACCCTCTCAGAAGTGCAAAATAAGGTGACTCTACAAGTCAATGACACACCTAACCGTACATTAGGGTGGCCAAAGGTAGCATTGTGTCTGATCCTTTGAGCGTAAAATTGCTAGCATCTCCTATGAACCACTGGTTAACTAGGGGCAGAGAGCCTGCCTCACATGTGTAAGACTCGGGCTTGATTTCCAAGCACATAAATGAAAACCAAAGTGGATGGTCATCCTCCAAAACAAGCTCCACAGAACGCCAATGCTCAACTCACGCTAAGGCACTGCTAGCCTCAGCTTATCCTCACATCCCAGAGCTCCAGATCTGCAAGTGACTGACAAGGCTTCCATTGTTGAGGACATGAAACAGAATCATTTATTCAGGCATTTTATGTTCTCAAGTACTACACAAAGTATTTGGAAAACAAAGACAGGAGTGAGTCCTGCCTTTTTGGACCTGCAATCCGGATAAGAGCTGGGCCTGGAAATTAGAAATAGAAATCCGCCAAGCAAGCTGGGCACGGTGGTGCACGCCTTTAATCCCAGCACTCAGGGAGGCAGAGGCTGGCAGATCTCTGGGAGTTTGAAGACAGCCTGGTCTACAAAGTGAGTCCATAATCGCCAAGGCTATATAGAGAAGCAATATCTTGAAAAACAAAATCAAAAAAAAAAAAGGGAAAGAAAAAAGACACCAAGCAATGTAAGCAAGTGTCTACCCAATGTCAATAAAACTAGTACAAAGAGACAGCAACCCACATTACTGTAAAGATATTATTGTTGTTATTATTAGTAGTAACTATTATTTATTAATTTTCACATCCTTTTGTTTTCACTAACATCACAATAAGGGGAATAATCAAGCAAAGCTGGGCACATGGTGCACACCTGTAATCTCAACACTTGGGTGGAGGAGGTTGAAGGAGGCTGGCGTACACGGCCAGTTTGGGGACAGCCAGGTTATGTAGTGAGACTTTGTCTCACAAACTGGACAGGAGAGAGGGAGGAGAAGTATAGGGACTCAGGGAAGGGAGTGATTAAGAGTGGAGGAGGGAGAGAAAGGAGAGGGAGAGAGAGGAGAGAGAAGGCAAAGGAGGAGAGAAAGGGGGAGGGGGGGCGAATGAGCTATCTAAAGATGCTGAAAGCATCAGTGGCACCTACCGACTGCACGGCACAGTGCTCAGTGCCTGCAAAACAATGCTCAAGAGAGCCCCACCAACTCATAAGATGAACCCCAGTTGGCATCATCAGCTGGGGCTGCAGATCACCCACCTGAGTTGTGGCCCTCACAGAGCAGCTGTAGGAACCGGAAGAGGTCACAGGTGAACTCGTCATCCTGCAGCACCTTCTCTCCTGTGGGAAGGGCGGAGGATGGACGTGACCATCCCAGGCGGCCTCCCTCTTGCCCCCACCTCCAGCACTTGCATATCCAGCTGGTAGCTTTCTGCACCCAGAACAGAACCAAGTCCCAGCTACTACGCTTCTATCTGAAGCTCCCGGGATCATGCACTTGGCAGATAGATGTACTTTTTCTTTATCAGAAAAAAAAAAAAACAGGTAGGTCTTAAAACTCAGGGTTCCCTCTTTTGGAGGCAGCAGCATGGGTTGGCAACATTTTACAAATAACCCAAAGGTTGAAACTTCCTTCCCCGCTACCCTGTGTTATGAACAGCCATGGACTCTACATCTTTTATAAACATTACACTCGCTTTGCTCCCAAGACTTGATCACTCACATGGCTCATGACAAAGCCATTAACATATCCACAGAACAGCACCAAGGGCTTCTTTTAATAAATCACAATTAAAAGGTCTTCGTGAATGCTGTCAACTGCTAGAGATGGTCAACTCACTTTATTTTTTCATCAAATTGGTAACTGAAAAAATCAGTACCTCAGGTGTCTCACATAGAGATAAGTCTATTGAGTGGTGTTTTCAGAGGACGGGGAGCATAGTCCATGTGAAACCCCCCAAAAGACTTGGGGGCTCAGCTGGGGGGGGTAGCTGATCACTAACATAGAAAGGTAAAAAAAGACAAGATGGACAGCCCCTGGGCAGAAGCCACGTTGAATTATAAAAACTACAAATACTTCATGACTCAGGATGAGGACTCAGGGAAGGGCTTGACAACTTACTTATTTTGCAATTCACAATCACAGTTTTCTTCAAGACACAAAAACACAAGGAAAGAAACAAACACAAAACAGCATCACACAAATGCAAACCGATTGTTAAAGCAAAAATGTGCAACTAGGAAAAAAATGTCAAAGTTATGAATGCCTTCTTGAGAATGTATATTTATTTAGAAAGCAAAAGGACCAAAAACGAAAAAAAAAAAAAGCTGTTTCGCCAGTGAATGGATGTACTGATGTATTTAAATAAAATAATAACTTCACGGGCTGGAAATAGTTTAGGTTGAGAAAGAACACTATGCAACTAATGCTCATGTGCTTAGCTAGAAAAATGAAGGGTCATGGGGACAAGAGAGCTGATGGACTTACCAGTCCGTAGTCTGTGACTTTCAAAGTGAGAGGCTTCGTATAATGGTAGGGGTAGGAAGCAAAACCATTTTGATAACTAATGTAAACATTAAAAAAGTATATATAATCATTGTACTTATTTCCCTGTTCACCCCCAAGATATGATAAAATTGCCAAGTATACCAATCTAATGATGCAGCAAGTTCAAAGATTAAAAGGAACCTCCACACATGGCTGATAAGTCCATTCCTCCTCAAGGCTTCGGTCCATGATAGGAGAACAGTTTAGGCTGATAGACAAGCTAAACTCTCCACTGATGATTCTGGGTATCATTTTTCATGAGCCATATAAATCAGAAGACTCTTCAAAATGATATCAAAATGAAAAAAAAAAGCCATGAGTTCATTCAGACATATTGATTCTTTCCCTGTGAGCCCATTGATATATTTTTATTTCAGAAAATGGAAAATAGCATATGTACATATGTTCAAAATGTCAACGGCAAATATTTAAGCCTTGTGGCAAGTATTCAGAAAAATGAGCTCTAAAGTAAAAATATGGAGGTAGTCTACTTGTGTGCCTAGTGTGCAATAAATTATAACCAAACTCATTATTGTTGGCATAATCGTGTTTTCTTGACTGTAAGCTGAAATACATACAAAAAAAGTCATTTATTTAAGGACACTGCACACAGCAGAGGACTGGGGAAGAGGGGGGAAGGATGGGAGGGAATGGCTGAAGCCTCTGCTCACTGTCAGTGATGCCAAGTGTGTGCCAGGATGCTCCTGCTTCACGAACTCACTACCTGTCAACTAAAATGCTGCCATCGCCCATGCTGCCAACATGTGGTCTAGTAACGGAGACAGAAGACGGCTTTATGTCTGCAGGTGGTGTACAATCAACAAGTCTGTTTTGTGATCTATGCAAAAGAAATCCCTCTGTCAGCAGCAAACTAAGATAAATAAATAAAAAGTAATATAGTGGGGGAGTTAGATGGAGTTGAAAGTGCTTTTACAGTCTTGAGATATCTGCAAGGGTCACATGAGGGATGATGTGAATATGATGAAAAATATCCCTCTGCTTAAGATGTCCGATATCATCACACAGAGGGACCTGTTTAGATGCTGCTGTTTGTGAGGAGTCTGTTCCATGCATCTCAGTTCTTTCCATCTATAAAACAAGGCTACCAGGTACCCTGCCAGCAGCTCTTCGTCTGCACTATGCTTATAAACTGTAAAAAGGAAAAAATTTTAAAGGTTGCCACGAGGAACAGTGGTGATGACATAGTAAAGAATGGGAACAACACACCTTTACAAGAGATTATTATTTGTCTACATTTAATTGTATGTATAGCTTATGAAAATTTCCCTCATTGAAAGGGGGCTACATATTCATAACATTATACATTTTTACTGTGATGAAGAAACTACACAGACCTCCTTCATGTAAATTAAGACTGAAACAGTGATTCCACTTTTAGGTGACCTAATAAAGACAACACACTCTCATTCTTATAGGTGCTTTGCCTGGGTTATTCAACAAATGAGTATCTGTTAAGTTCAGTAAGGCATGTGTGCTAAGGGCTGAGAGGTGTGTCTGTGTCTGTGTGTATAAGTAGGGAATTATCCAAAATCACCATGACACAGTTTGAGGTTCTTAGCCTCTTTTAGCTTGGTTCAGTTGTTACTAACATTAATGAATAATTAATTGGCAATACTTATAAATAGAGGCATAAATTTAATGACGTATGTGAAAATTCTATTTAGTATGCACATAAAAATAACTGAAAAGGGATAGATCCCAAAGAATAGTGTTCCCATTGTGGTAGGATTCTGTCACATCAATGTATCTAATAATGAGTACCATAACATTGTCTGCATCAAAGGAATTTCCCCACAATCTCTCATTTAAATGAATCTCAGAAATGCCCCGTGGCAATGGAGAAAATTACATTCAAATTGGTTTTCAGAGGACTTAAGTATCTTTTTGTGTGATGTCAAAGCTGAAGAATTAATACTGAAAATATTATTAAGTAGTAGAAACTTGGGTCTTTTATTGCATGGTTTCAGTTCTAATATCACCTTTTAAGCAGCTTATTCATAATGTCTGTAGTTACCTTACAGTTCAGCTAGCAAATAACTCCTTAAAAATGGATTAACAGTTCACATTTTTAGTGACCACGGTTTGTGCTAGAAATATGATTCCATTTGAGGCTTATAATAATATAAATTAGGTAGGTATAATCTTTTCTGTAATTCAAGAGAACACTTGGAATGTAGGGAACTTGACTACCACCATATAGCCATTAGCTGGTAAAAGATCTGGGCCCAGTGGTTGCCAATAAGCATCCACAGGTCTCTTCTAGGCCAGATGCCCTTTCAGATGAACAGTGCCTCAACCTGAATAGCCCACAGTCTAGTGGAAGAGGCAGGGAACAGTGTATTTCCAGATTACATGGTCTTCCTGAATCTAGTGCATCAGCCCATCTAGACTTTGTAAAGTTAATGTCAATAACAACTAAAATCTTTGACTGGCAATCATCATGTATACTGTATGCTCTTCATATTATGAACTTATCCCAAGGAAACTGTCTTCAATTTGTGGCTTTGGGGGAATGAGATGGTTTGCACTGACTGTCAATCGGGCAGTCTGAAATCACCTAGAGGATGGATGCTGGGCATGCCTATGGGGGATTATCTTGATTACATGGGAAGACCTGTCTTGACTGTGCACAGTAGTGTTTCCTGAGTAACAGATCCTAGACTGTAAACATAAAACAAGAGATTGAACTATGCATAACACCCATTGTGCTGTCTCTTGACCATGGACAGCTTTAAAGTAACCAGAAATTCAAGCTCCTGCTCCCTTGACTTCCCATCATGATGGACTGCGCCAATGAACTGTGAACCAAAAGTGAGCCCTTTCTCCCTTAAGTTGCCCCTGTAAGGATATTTGATCACAGCAAAAGGA
Organism: Acomys percivali; assembly: GCA_907169655.1. Lineage (NCBI taxonomy): Eukaryota > Metazoa > Chordata > Mammalia > Rodentia > Muridae > Acomys > Acomys percivali. Next base: position 630,064 of record OU015749.1, on the reverse strand, counting down.
AAATAAACCAATACAAGGAGTCTCTTGCATTTTTTTTATCCTACTTTGCTATGGAGAAGAACAAACTCCTCATTCTCCTTTTGTGTCTGGGCAATCAAGTTGGCTGAAACTCATAAAGGAGCTTTGAAATTTACAAAGCACAGAAGGAGTGTGCTGGTTGATTTATGTCAACTTGACACAGCTAGAGTTATTTTTAGAAAAGGGAGACTCAGTTGAAAAAAAAAAAACTATCCCCACAAGACTGGCCTATGACAAGCCTGTGGTATGTTTTCTTGATTGATGATTGATTATGGGTAGGCACACTGGACTGTGGGAAGTACTGCCTATGAGCAGATGGTGATGGGTGCATAAGAAAGGAGGTTGAGCAGGTAGTCAGGCAACAAGCCAGCAAGCAGCATTCCTCCATGGCATCTGATTCGGTTTCCACCTAGGTTCCTGCTGTCAGTCCCTGCTCTGACTTTCCTCAGTGATAGAGTGTGGATTGTAAACACTTTCTTCCCCGAGCTGTTTTGGTCATGGTGTTCAATTACAGCAAGAGAAACCTTCGTCAGGGAGCAAATGTAAAGCTTCAAAGCGATAAAGCCATAGGCCACACAGCTTAAGCTCTTAAAACAGTGTATTTTAGTAGGATGTCATCTGTAACAACCTATAAGTTCCACAGACCCATGAACTAGAACTGAGTTAGTGAGAGACTGTGTGCACAAGAAGTTCCTATTTCAGAGGCCAGGACAATAAAAAAAGACAGCAGGCTATCTGAGCATTTAGCTACTCAAGTGGATTGAAGTAGCGGCAGGCAATTGGGAGATTGCTTCTCTTATACCCAGAACTCTGACATTTCGGTGGCCACTTTTTCCCCCTGAAATTCTTACTTCATTATTTTTATTCATCAGCATGCTAGCTCATTTCCCTCCCTTTAGACAGTGATTACCTTCATCCACAATGTTGCTTTAAAATCCAAAAGCACCAACCCAATGAAAACAGTCTCTAGATAAACAGTTCTATTCCTTTAATGATGAAAAGTCTGCCCTGAGGATGCTACTATATTCTGTCACTGGACATACCTCAGGGCTCTCTAACAGACAGGAAAGAATAAATGACAGCCACTATCTCTGGAGGAGCCATGGCTCGCTTATAGAGAAATCTGTGTACTTTAATGTCAGGGCGGACCTCTAGATACATACTTCTACGGGTTATGTTAGGCCCTTCATGCCAGGTGGATCTTCTAACCCTGCACACAACATCACTTATTTAAGGGTCTGTTATGATGCTAGGAAGAAACAAAAATGTCTTGGCAGGGTAGAGAAGATCTTCTGTGGTTTCCCATTTTTTTCCTGAAACCCACCTACTTGATGTTTCTACCAATGTATTTAAAATACTTTTATTTATGATGTCCTTTGTTCTGTTAACTATTTAAAAAAAACTTCATGAAACTGTTACCAATACTGGAGTATGGTACTTGGAGTGACCTAAATCTGTGATCCCAGATCACATTCTCTCAAGGTTGGCTCAAGAATCAGCTCTCTCCTATTCTTTTTGAGGTATACCTTAGGTTTTTTAAAATTCTGATATCATTAACACTCTTTCTACTGTGTATAGTAATCAAGTGATCTCTTCAATCTGACTAGATCATTCACAATCTTCAGAAACTAAACTCTTGTGTGTTGTCCTCTACAAGGAGTCCTGGCTTTCCAGACTCCCACTTCAGGTTAGATTTTATCCCTATTGTGACAAGTGATGAGCCCAGCTGAAGGGGTTTCCAGTAAGTTCACTCATACCAAAAGACTGCTCTGAAGTTGTATGCTTGTAAATATCTATATAACATGGAATTCTCAAAAGCTTCCCCTCCAGTGCCTGTGACACCGGCCAGCACATCTCAGGCATTCAGATTCCAATAGGTGCCTCAAGATTTAAAAGAAAACTTACTTGGTTCTATGAACCAAGATCAAAGTCTTTCCCAAAGACAAAGGGCAGAATAAAGTGTATGGGGCATCAAGATTCATGTGTGGATGGAATCTGAAAAGAAAGAAAACTAGTACATGGTGAAACAATAAGACAAATTTTATATAAGAGTCAAGGTAGTCAGTCCTTCAAGATTAATACACTCTTCCATTTAATTAATTAAAAGTTAATTTTTGTTGCTTTAACCTCATATGAATTTCGCAGTTTCAATAAATATTAAAACTTCAGGGTAAAATGAATTTTAATTAGAGCTGAGATTGGAGAGGTTTGTTTGCAATTTAATGTTTGTGGGGGAATTTAGTTTTAATCAAACAAATTCTATAGTATCAGATCAACTTCAAAGTTTTATTTTGCCTATGACATCCACATGACAATCAAAAGCACAGTTTCATCTGATAATCTCCACAAGAGTTTTTCAAAGAATCAAACCTACACTTTTAAGTTCCTGATAATGAGGTCAAATGCTTCTGATAAAGAACAATCTACAATTCCAAAGATGGAATAAAAATAGTTACATAGGCATTGCCTATTTATTCATCTGTTTGTTTGTTTGTTTGTTTGTTTCTGAGACAGAGTCTCACTGTATAGCCCCAGCTATCCTGGAACTCAGGATGTGGAACAGCGTAGCCTTGAACTCACAGACATATGCTTGCCTCTGCCTCCCAAGAGCTGGGATTAAAGGCATGCACCACTATGCCAAGCTGGCATAATGTGATTTGTAAGAACCTATATGAATATAAAAAATACAGAGAGGCAGAAAGAGCAATACTGAGTATACCACACAGCCACCAAATACAGTTGCTGAAGGCTTTCTGCTTTTTCTCTGGGTTTTAGTTTGGTTGTTCTCTTTTTTGTGTTTGTTTGGGGTTTTGCTTTGTTTTGTTTTGTTTGATAGATTGATTTTAATTGGGGAGTAGATGCTGTTGTCAGAATCAGAGACATTTGGTAGAGAGCAGGAGCATCAGAGCAGATGGGAGCAAACTAACATGGCAACGACTACAGTAAAAAAACAAACAAACAAACAAACAAAAAAACAAAAAACAAGAATATACATCATGAGTCCAGAATGTTGATACACAACCCTGAAACTAACCCCTGGTTCCTAATGGCATTTTCCTTATCTGACTAGGAATAGAAAAAGAAAGATTTTGAAGCTTTGCACAGGAAGCGCAAAAATTGGCTCCACTCACAGAATTCACCGGCTCACCGGAATGAAGCAGCATGCCATATTTCCACCTTGGCCTTGCAGCACAGCTGTGTGGTGTCCACTAAGTCAGGCCACCTTCCTGATGCCTCTGCCTCCACACCCATAAGAACCGGCCCACAGCTTCTCTGATTGATGGAGCTGTGGGCACCAGATACTCCATTCGTGTGAGTTGGTGAATTCTGGTCATATTATCGCCACACCAGGAACAGGCACCATTCTGTGAAAATTGTTATCAGGCTGAGAAAATGTGAGCTGGTCATCGCTTCCCTAGTGCTCAGCCTGGGTGGTGTGAGCCTTGAATGGAGACTGGAGATTTTTCAAAAGGATGACAAATTTTCCTTCCCTGAAGAGGTATGAGCTTTTCTTAATTTTTATATAAGTTTAAAGAAACTAGTGGGCTGAGCACAGCAATGATGGACACACACCCAAAGTGAGTCACTACAAGAACTCTTAAAGCAGAGTTGGAGATGGGGTAGTACTTCTGGGGATTTGGGGTCAGTGGAATGTTCCAGTATGTCTTTTTGTTCAAAAGGCCTTGTTGACATACTAGGCACCACTAAATAATAATAATAATAATAATAATAATAATAATAATAATAATAATAATAATAATAATAA
>OU015749.1:590040-626270 GCA_907169655.1 Acomys percivali | reverse complement strand
AATAATAATAATAATAATAATAATAATAATAATAATAATAATAATAAATAACCTCACCCCCCTTTTCTTCCATTGTTCCTGAGCTTTTCCCTTCAGGGGTCACAAACACTGTCTCTTTGAAGAGTAAAATGGTGGGATGACACTGCTTTGAGTTGTTCTTTAAATTTATTCCCAAGGACAAAAATTAGCTTTTATGCCAAAGGACTTTTTAAATCCATGAAATTTTCAAAGGAAGAGAAAAAGACTCTGTAGACTATGGGAAGGCCAGTGACAGAGGACGCTTGGCTGGTCCTAAGCTACTACTCCATATGTGTCACAGATTGCCATGCACTTGGTACAGTCATAAAGCCACAACATGTTCATGATGGACACGCCACAGGGGGATGGGCACACCCATCCTAGGGCCCCTTCATTCACACGGCAGTTGCAAACACTGCACCCTCGAGGGCCATTGTGTAAATGAAAGACAGACTAGGGAACAAATTAAAACAATGTTATTTAAACCACGTGGCTCCTTCATATCTTGTATATGAATAATTGTCCAACTAAGTAAGACAAAAAGAAAGGAAGACAGCTGGGTTTATAAATGTTAAACAAAGCAACAGGATGCAGGATAGACATTAAGTAATCTAGTCACCGAAATGGACAATATGAAGGGAAAAAAAAATGGACAACACATTCACTACCAAGTAAGTACACACAGGTAACCCCAGACAAAAAGCAAGTAAACAGACAGCAGCCTGGTTTGGATAGTTACCACGCTCATGAGTGATGACTGAGGAAAGGAAGGTGGTACATGACAGTGTTGAAAGAAAAGGAAATGGAAAAGAGAGAGAGGGGTTTTTCATTTACTACTTGTAAGGAAATAGAATAGAAAAGAGGTTCATTAATCCAGGTAATCTTGTGTGTGATATGGAAAATAACGCAGAGACAAAGCAAACCTCTAAATGAGGCATGTACATAACAGCCGCACCCAAGTGGCTACTGTCATGGCCTTTCTGCTTGGGAACTAAAACCCTGTTCATCTAATCCACAGGAGGAAGCCCCTCTGTGTCAAGTCCACATCTGGCTAACCCAGGGGGAAGCTCCCTGTAGTCTGTTTTTCTTTTGTTGGAAATGATTGATTTTTTTCTTTTCCCACTTCCTGTTCTGTATGTGTACAGTGAATGCAGTGTATGTGTGTGTGTGTGTGTGTGTGCGTGTGTGCGTGTGCACGCGCACGCACACATTCAGTCTTGTGTATGCAGAGGTTTGAAGTTGATGTTGGCAATCGTCTTCAATCACAAGTCCATTTTATTCACTGATGCAAGCCCTCTGAGTCAAACCCAGTGATCACCTATAGGGCCTGTCTTGTTAGCCAGAGTGTTCCAGGGAGGCCCTGTCTTGCCCTTTAAGGCTAGACTTACAGGTGTACCACTATGCTCACCCAGGATGTATGTGGGTTCTGGGTATCAAACCATGGTCCTCACACTTGTGAGGTAAGCACTTTAGCCAATGAGCCATCTCCCAGGTCCCTGAGATGGATATAAACAGAAGACAATAAGACTGAAGAACTAGATTTTGTTCAGGGGATGAAACCAGTAAGTTCAGGAGAAACTAAATTAATTTAAAATCCAAACCCAGGGAGTGAAATTTGGACAGAAAATTCGTTTACTTATTGGCATTATACAACCCAGGATTCTGAGATGCTAAAGGCTGGGAGGGAATTGCCCTTGAGGTTTCTACTATCCCTTTTTTTTCCCATGTAGCCCTGGGGCAAGACATCATTAGAAGGTTTAGAATGGTGCTGGTGATCTTCTTGAAAGAAGGGAACTACATTAAAGGACCAGAACTCTTGAAGGTGATGGCTGGACCTACCTATGAAAATGTAACAGATTAAATAATACGGAAGCCGCATGGGCTTTTCGAGATTACAATTTGTCTCAGAGACAAAAGCTGGGGTATATTAGAAAAGAAGTGGCTCTTTTTCCTATTGCTGAGAACAAAAATACAGAGACATAAAAGGGTTAGTTCATACAACAATATTTCAGAATGGCTGGGGGAAAGCTACAAAAGACAGGTGGCACAACATGTATTTTCTGAAATAGAATTAATTCAAGAAAGGATGCAATGTTCCAAAACTAATCTGCTGCCACTGCGCCAAGTCTGGGTCAGAACAAGCAAACAGAAGCAGAAAATCAGGCAAGGTCCCACAGACACTAAAATGGCTTAAACATCAGACATAAAAGAATTAAAAAAAATCAACTGAAACAAAAAATTGATGATGATTTTTTCTTAATAAACATTCTTAAAATAAATGGGATATACCACTGGTGACTCCTGCCTTCAGGGCATTACATGGAAATCTTTCTATTGATAGAAACATCCTATAGTGGCATGAATTCTGGGGCATGTCTGAATAAAGCAAACACAATTATTCAAATATAAAAACAACTCTGATTTAAAAAAAAAAATCAAACAAGATCTGGACTTGAAAAGATGAGAGAAGGATAAATGTGCCAGGTATGGGGGAGGGGAGTGGAGGGAGGGGAGAGATTGAAGGAGATGAGTGGGGGATTATCCTAAGGAGGAAGAAAATGAGCCTAGAGCTTGCTAAAATGGCCAAAGAAATTGAAATGTTATTTCTTCTTGCAGGCACTTTGATTTTGCTGACAGTTCTCCAATACGGGTTGTTATCTCTTCTTAGTCTTTTATCTCTTTGTGACTATCCAAAGGGCATCGACAGTAGTGTCAGAATTATTGTGGAATATAGGTCTTAGACATATGGCCCGTGCGAACTTTGAAGTGAGTTCTTCAGCATGTTATTGGAAAGCGTGTTATTTGAAAACATCCCTGGCTTTCCCTGCTTGAAAACATAGTAGCAAATGAACACACAGGCGGAGAAGCAGAGGCGGGGGGGACCCTCCCATTGGAGCGATCAATACCTGATCCTTCCTCAGTCACCATGCCAAGTCCTTCTGCTTTGTTTTGCCTCTCAAAGGCATTCAGGTCGAGGACGCTAAAACAAAAGGGAAGAAGACATTTGGACAAATAGGTCACTTTCTTTGTCCAGGAGGGCAAATGCCTTCATGGCAGAAGGCCTTCAAATGTGTGCTACATGGTAACCTATGCTTAATACAATCCACTGTGCTCCATCCTCTTTTTCCTAGAGTTAGACCACCCAGCCTCTTTCCAGGGCCCACAATGGATCATCTCTGTGAAAACCATGTACAAGGCTCATAGATTTCAGCTCAGAGAGAACACTATTGCTAACAAATGTGCAGAAATGCAATGGCTGTGTTTCCGCAGTTGGAACTGCTTGCATTAAGCTTGTATCTGGCGTGTCAATCAAATGTTCTCTGAATTTCTAAATAATGTAAAAAATAGAAAATGACTGTTGCAGTGAGATGATTAAAGATTAATAAGAAAAAAAGGAAAAACATCCCAACAGAAACTGGCCCTCAAAGTTCACAAATAATACTCAGCAGAATAATCTGTTTTCCCTTGCCTAAAAACAAACTAAAACTGTTAACGTTTATTTTCTTTAAAAAATATTTTATTAATTAGTTCCTATTACATCTCAATAGTTATCCCATCCCTTGTATCCTCCCATTCCTCCCTCCCTTCTGCTTTCCCCCTACTCCCCTCCCCTATGTCTGTGACTGAGGGGGACCTCCTCCCACTGTATATGCTCATAGGTATCAAGTCTCTTCTTGGTAACCTGTTATCCTTCCTCTGAGTGCCACCAGGCCATCCCATCAAGGGGATATGGTCAAAAATGGGGCACTAGAGTTCGTGTGAAAGTCAGTTCCCACTCTCCACTCAACTGTGGAGAATGTCCTGTCCATTGGCTAGATCTGGGTAGGGGTTTGAAGTTTACTGCACATATTGTCCTTGGCTGGTGCCATAGTTTGAGCAGGACCCCTGGACCCAGATCCACACATCATAATGTTCTTCTTGTAGGTTTCTAGGACCATCTGGATCCTTCTATTTCCCCATTCTCCCATGCTTCTCTCACCTAAAGTCCCAATAGGATGTCCTCCCCTCTGACCCACTTTGCTGGTACATGAAGACTTTCATGGGACATGCCCCTTGAGCTAGTGTCTCAATATAAGTGAGTATATACCATTTGTCTCTTTTTGCTTCTGGGTAAATTTACTCATTATGATAATTTCTAGTTCAATCCATTTGTCCACAAGTTTCGGGAATTCCTTGTTTTTAATAGCTGAGTAGTATTCTATAGTGTAAATGTATCGAATCGAAGACCCAGAGATGAAACCACACACATTTGGTTAAGGCTTATTTTCAAGTATGGAAGATGTGATTCATTCTCAAACTCACTATTTTAGCCCATAGATCCTGAAAACACCTACTAAAGTGCTACTTAAGACATTACTAACACTCTGAAAACTAGAGGGTCCATAAGACACTACCTGCCAATCTCTTAAAGTCACATGAACAATTCTGGTCTATCAAATATCTGTCCTCCATGCCAAACAAACACCTTGAATTATAGCCACTGGGTAAGCCAGGACCAAGCAGCCACCACCCTCACCTGCAGGACTGCATGAGGCCCGCCAAGCTCTGGAAGAAGCCCACATCCTTCTTCTCCTTCAGGTAATCCAGCATCTTCTACAGAAACAGAGAAGCCACATGGCTGCTGAGCACAAACGTGCTGTTAGATTTTTAAGTAAAAAACATGCAGAGAATCATAACTGGCTGAAGTCCTGAGAATATGTGACTTTTGGACACTTGGCCGTCAGTGAGACATCACAGAAGAGGGGACAGAGAGACTGTAAGAGCCATAGGAAAGGGTGGAGCATTGTGGAGAGCCATCTCCTGGCTAAGATCTAGTCTTGCACTCTGGCTCCCAGCTGCTGCGATGACTTACACAAGCCGCGCACAAAATTGGGACAGTCAACATTCCACCATGGAGGATGCTAGGGGCTGGCAAAGCCCCACCCTTCTGAATGGATCTTTAGGTAGTTAATGGTGGCTAGAGGAGGAGGAGTCATTTTCTTCACTGGTGTAGCCACTGGCTAGTGGTCTGTGTTCCTGTGAGCAATAAGCTCCAAATAAACTACTGGGCCATCAAAAGAAAAGGATAGAAAAGCAGAAAGGAAACTTATTGGGAAGAAGAAGGGGAACAGAGGAAATGGGAGTGGGACAGGAGAGGGTAATGGTGCTGAATATGATAAAGTATATATTATACATGTATGCAAATGTCATAATGAAACCCACCATTATGTATAAATAACATGCACTAATAAAGCTTATATAAATAATCAATCAAATTATGCTTTATAGTCTCAAACAAAGGGAGGCCTTGCACACAAATATTAGTATGGCTGTCTTTCTAATGAAATAATATAACCATTTAGAGTAAAATCTGATGCACACTGGCAGGCGTGGATGAAACTGAACAGGAGCAACAGTGAGCGCCATGTTGGGAGAATGATCCTGGTAAGTCTTTCTCGCCTCTGCTTAAGGATTTCTAGCACACATAGGCTGCACGTGGACACCATACAGGCAAAAGTTGGTTCCGTAAGCAGCATCAGCAATGGGCAGCTAGAGTAGACTCATGCTGGTGTGGTGGAGACTCAAGTTTTTACCATCTCAGTCTTAGGATCTGAAGTACAGCAGAAACCAGTGGCCCATTCGGTGATTCTTCTACATTCCCAGAGGGATGTTCAAAGTCCATAATCAATATTTTGGCTAATTGTGAACTCAAAACATGCCAAAGCAATGCCTACATCTGTCTCCTCCAGCAGGATATCACACAGCATCAGAAACCAGCTACGTCAAACAAGGTTATTATGTCTGAGGGGTCTCCAATAAAAAGCATAGATTGGATATTTCAATATTACGATGCTGCAATAGAGTTACACATTCCATAGAATGCATACCCTGAATTTGATAATTGTATTATTTTCCCAGGATTGTTATGTGCAGTGAGATGCTCCCACACAAATCTAGGGGCAACAAGGAACTATGGTTCTGAATCCAAGGAACTGGGAGATTAGAGGACAAATAGCCCAGTCTAACCACATGCTGGGTTGTGGGGCCATAGAACTGGGGTAGTAAACAATGCCACTTCAACACATGGTTTCAATATGTGGTCAATTTATCAAGCAAAATCCCACTTCTAGCTGGGAAGCATCTTCATATGTGAGATAACAGAGGCACACTCAAGGATTTAGGGGAGGGTAGTGATTGCTACATAAAAGTCAAAGGGAAGAGAGGGGACAGGAGGGGCCAATGAGGGCAAACACTGTCAGATAGCATGAAGTATTTGAATGAAAGTTTGTACTTTGTACAAGGGACGTGTGCTAATAAAGTTTTGAAGGCAAATAGAGAACCATATCATGGGGCTTCCTCAGTGACGTCCGTTACCTGCTGTACCGTGGAGTTCCCGCCATTTAAAATAGCAATGCCCAGTTTCAGAGTAGCTGCCACCATTGGTCCAGTTTCACCTTAAAAATACAGAAGCAATAGAATTCCTATAATTTCTCTTATGGTATTATCTCATGTTACCACAAAAACAACAACAACAACAACAACAACAACATGTTTTAAGTCCTCATTACCCTACATAAATCGCTGCTATGGAAAGGGGCTGGTTGATGTGTGTACCAGAAGGCATAAATGCAACCACACCAATCTTCTGCTGCTAACACTTTTACTATATTCTGTGTAATGTACTGAAGAAGGTGTGTGTGTGTGTGTGTGTGTGTGTGTGTGTGTGTGTGTGTGTGTGTGTATGGAATGAGAAGAAAACTTGGTTCTGAAATACTGAGACTTGAAAGTACTAAGGTTCAAAACTTACGATTTTAAGATAACATTTAAATGAATACGAGCCGCTTAAAGCTCACCTGAAGGAAAATGTCCCATATACAAGGGAGAACATGTGCTTGCTTGTTCATTTCCTGAGATGAGTATACCTCACTCAATGGTATACATTCTAACTCCTCCCATGGACGTAAGTTATGAAAAAGGATATAAAATGAATTGTTTTACCACTTCTAATTCTGCTGTGTGTTTTTGTCTTTTTGCTAATAGATAAGTGCATAAAAATATATCTGATAGTAAAGTGTAAAAGTGTGATGATCCACACTTCTGTTCCAAGTGCGTATTCTAACTATACAGAAATTCATTGAGTTGTATGGTCTTTGTATCTGGCTAATTTTATTATAAGTTTTGCAACCTGTTTTTGTTTTTGTGTTTGTTTGTTTGTTTGTTTGTTTGTTTGTTTTTGAAACAGGGTTTCTCTGGGTATCCCTGGCTGTCCTGGAATTCACTCTGTAGACCAGGCTGGCCTCAAACTCTCAGAGATCCACCTGCCTTTGCCATCCAAGTGCTAGGATTAAAGGCATGTGCCACCACTCAGCTAATTTTTGCAACTTTTAAATTATATTTAAAAATGTAAAAATGTTTTCACAAAGACGTTACTAACATAAAGAAATAGCCTTGCAATGACTAGTTAATGAGGTGGGCAATCTCTTACTAATTTTAAAATTATTCATTATAAAATGTCTAACTATTTCCATAAAAATTCAGCAAATTATGGCCTGAAGACCAAGTATGGCCTCAATCTGAACATGTAAATAAAGTTTTATTAGAACACAGACTGTGTTTATTACAGTATCTAGAGAATGGCTCATAGGATAGGGGTGTGAACCTCACTCTTGCTGCCCCTGAGTAGCTGCCCTCATGGGACTTGAATCACCCTCACCTTCCCTGAGCTGAGTGATGCCCCTTGGGGGACAGAGGCCAACCTTACCTTTGCTAGCACTGATGGTCTGAAGAACCATCTCAGCTGCCCCGCGGCCATGCAGTCTGGCTTGCTGGTAGAGAAGTTTCTGCTTTTCCATTTCCTTTTCCTGAACACAAATCCCAATCATTTATGTAGTGGCTGTCAGACATCACAGCAGGTCTCTACAGACCACATTTCTAGTTATCTCTTCATGTATGGGCTCTATGACAACATTATGGACCATTTCAACACCAACAATGTTATCAAACAGATAGGCACATATTCAACTCATGGTTTTGTTTTGTTTGTTTTTTTTTTTCCCTTGATATTTTTCCCGATATACTTTTGGTATTGGTTTATCAGGATGCATTTTTTTTCTCAATTATAATTGGCTGTTCAGTCCAAAGCCTGTATCACACTTCGTCTTTGAAACTTGCACGTTCCGATTGATACATCTGTGCATAGAGTTGGTCATGTATTTTTGGCAATCTCCTAGTTCATGGCCATAACTTGATACTGCTCAGCAAATGGCTCGAGTTGCAAGTTACCAGTGAATCACAGAAAAACAAAAGAACAAAAAGAACATTAACTTAGACGTCTTGGAGTTTAAGCAAAATTGAAAGCTGATATGGATTAAAAAAGGTAGGCTTCAACTGAGTCGTGGATTTATGATACAGATCACCCCGATTGCCCCCCCCAAAGAATAAGAGAAGCAATGTGCCTTTATATTTTTGTATTCTCGGGAGGTAACACAAGAGACTACATGGTGCCGCTAGAGCAATGGCTGGTGTTTGTTCTTTTCCACTTAAGCTACCGCTGTGAACATAAAGAAGGAAACCAAAAGGAAAATATAAAGGCACAGCGAGTTCAAGGCTGGTATGATCATTCACTTGAGCAATCCAGTTCGCTGGAGAATTGAGACGGAACTAAGCAGTATAAGTTGCAGAATGCAAGTTGCATAGAGCCCTGTGACAGCGCGTCCATCAAATGGCGTGGTAGAGAAGCTTAGTCAATGGGACATGAAACGCTCAATTAGTATCATGTCCGTTAACACAACGGCCAAAACATACGTGACCTAGGGCAGTAGGCGCCGCAGCAGTAGCCAGGATGACAACTGTGCTGCCGTCAACTTTCCATCCAAAGTACGGAAAATAGACATTGAAAGATGGAAGAGGTTTAAAAAATGAAGGCTTGCTCATTACAGAATATGAGAAATAAAGTGAACTAAAAGGAGGGGGCAGGGGAGAAATGGGCTCAAACAAATGAAAAAAGAAAGAAAGAAAGAAAAGAAACCTTCAAATCAAAAGCAACCGACACAGACATTTATGCTGTTACCAGAGAGTTCTCGCCGAGGCTGGCAAATTTGTTTCTTAAATCTTTGATAATATCGTGCTGCAAAAACAAAATTGATCAGGTGTTTTTGTTGGTTTTTTTCCATACTTTAGTTAAGAGCTCCTGTGATAAAAATTTTGTTTCTTAAATTATGTGATTAGGCCTAAATGGAAGCAGAGAAAAAGAAAAAGAAAAGAGGCTGCTGTGCTTCGTCTGTAGCCATGCTAACGCCTGAAAGGGTTGCCTTCATGTTTAAACCTCTTCCTGAGAAATCAAGAACAGAACATAAACGAAACCACACAGACACACAAAACCATACTGTCATTACAACACGGGTTTGAGAAAACAGAAAAAAAAGAAAAGACCCTTTTGTCTGCTCTTCAGCCATGGTTTAAAATTCATGATCAACATGTGATTCCTCCCTTTGGAACCAACAACCTTTTACTTTTCTCCTGCCACCAGAGCTGAAAACAGAACCTGTATTTCACAAAAGCCTAACCAACTCCATCTGCAGAAGAAGCACAGGAAGACAACAATAGAAATGATCACTTTGGGGGAACTGTCCCCCTAATATTTTCACTAACCAAAGGAGGCCCAGGGAGTCGGAAAGAACCACCCTTCTACCAAACGACAAAGACAACCCTCAGTCCTGAAGAAGAGCGATGGTGTCCAGACAAGGGCTGAGGAAAACGGGCCCAGCCCTCTGATGTCTGTGCTTCCAGCGTGGGTAGGCTAGCTCAGAGACCTGCTCAGACAACTCACAGAGCAAATCACGCTGCTACCGCTGTCATTCTCATAGAAGTCACACAGATACTTGAGCTCAAGGAAACCCGGGAGTTGACAGGAGAGCAAATCAACTTCTCTTAAAAATACACTTCCTAGGCATGACCTATCTCACATTGTCCGTATCTGACAACAAAACTTCAGTATATATTCAGTAATATAAATACATATGTATATATGTACTGGGGAAAAACTGAAAAACCACCCTAAAAATTTTGAAAAAAGACTGGACAAGTCAGAAATACTGAAGTAGAAGCAAAACCAACCAACCAACAAAACCAACCAACCAACCAACCAACAGCAACAACAAAAGCAATCCTGCTTGGTGAAGAAAGTTGCAAATTTTCTCTTGGTTCCACTGAGCTTGGGGGTTCTCTCTTCAGGTCCATGTCTTTGAGAACTGCTTTGAGGTGCATCACTTTAATTTTTTTTAATGAGGTCATAAAAGAAACAAAATCTAGATAATTAAGACAGGAAGATGGATTGCATGGGAAGAAATAATGTTTTTCCTTCAAATTGATTGCATGTGAACTTCGCTAAGCAAATTGTAAATTCAAAATATAGTTTTTATTCTTTCCTTCCTTCCCTTGTTCCTCCCTTTCTTTCTTTTCTTTCATACAGTACCCTGACATATATACCAATCACAGCTGCCCTGGAGCTTGAGATCCCCTGCCTCAGTTTATTAAAATCATGGATTCTAGGTGTGCTCCGACACCTCCAGCATTTGAGGTAGGCGTTGTAAAACTCTCATACTCAGAGACAGAGAATCTCATGTTTGCCACCCATGTTTGCAGATTCCATTTGCCTCCCTAAGGGTCTTGCAGAAACACCACTGCAGTTTTGCCCTTAATTATTCCCAGGTTCCCAGTGACTGGAGGAGAAAACCGGCACCACAACCTGAATGTTCTCTGAGGCAGAACATTCTGGATGCCAAAAGCTACCAAAAATCACCATCTTCCAGCCATTCAAACCTAACCGGTGCCTTTCCAAGATCCATTGGTGTCATAAACTGGACCCCCTGATCAAACTGCACGCCTTGAAGGGAAACACCAGGTTTTGGGGACATTGCACTCCTTGAAGGGAAACACCAGGTATCGGGGACATTTCCTTCCTGCGTAACTTCAGCTCATGGCAAAACGACATCTTTCAGAGACCCTCAAGCCTCCTCCTCTGATGGGAAAATAAAACCTTCTGAAAAGGAAATGAAGATACACACATTTCTTCAGCAAATTTTCTTAGTTGATAATCGAAATAATAATGAACTTCAACTGTTTCTTGACGCTCGAGTGAGAAAATGGCACATCTCCGAAGATGTAGATGAGAGCATATTTTAACCTGAAGACAGCAAGGACCAGAGTGCTTAAAAAGAAGCTTCTCAGTTGCCTGGACATGAGGCAGCAGAGGCTGCAGCTGAGCAATACGCAACCCATGCATCGAAGCAAAGAGCTCAGTGGCATTGATTTTTCCCCCTCTGTATTTCAAAGATTCCAGTAGGTCTTCAAGTGTTCCTCTTTAAATAGCATGAGAGAGGTATTTATAATCTAAGCAAAGATAAATTTCCAGAAACTGAATTCTTCTTAAGAATGCCTCTTAGCATTTAGTAATGTTCCAACTGCAAATATCCTCTGGTGTCTTAAAACGTAAGATAAGGTAGAATATATCACAATCACTAGCAACTAAAAGAAAAGATGGAAACCAGGAGATCAGTTGTACACACAAAGTGACAAAGACAAAGGGGTTGAAAAGCATAGAGATACATTGGTTTGCTACGCAAACGAGCCAGATTAGCTTAAAGGAAACCACCACCACAAGTGAGAGTCTTAGGCTACTCTGCAGCTAATTGGGTTGCTGTCCAGCTTTAGGTTGGCCTTTATATAGGGCTGATTTATAGTTATTTTTAAAAAGCACTTAAAAGGTTACAGCTTTACTTAATTATATAAGGAGGGGGCCTATTGATACATGTTTTCCAATTAACAAAAAACCTGTATGCATTTGCCAATAAAAGAAGTCTATAAGGATGGAATCTGTTGTAACCACAAAACCATCAAATAATCATCATATTATACTTGATGATAGGAATTTGGAAGTATTGAAACATTTTGAATGAATGACAGACAGGATGAAATAGTGTAACAGCATGGTACCATGTAGGTGAGATCATAATATGAAATACAAGGGATATCATCTAGTGTGAAAGCTAAGTGACTGGTGCATCGTGAAACTATATTCAGTGACTTTCAGCGCAAAGCCAAATGGGGCCTCAGAATTATATTAACGCAAGTAAATAATAATTATCAGATGGTATGCTTTGGTTCATTTGATATTGTCTTTCTAACTTGCATTCTCTTCATGGCTGAACTTTCAAAACATTGTTAACAATTTCACAGAATCCTGCTTCTCTACGGGATGGGCATAATTTCTAAGGTTCTCTATTTAACTAAAAACATAAAGGAAAAAATATATGTTGTGTTTCAAAGCATATTTTGCTGAAATAAAAGGTTAAGTCAAAGTCTCGCTAACATCTTCAGACAAGAGAAGCACCAAGCCAGAAGCCAATGTTCCAGCCAGTGTCCTCGAGGTTCTGGGCCAAGGTTTATTGCATGGTGTTTTCTAACAGTTCACTTCTTTCGGTTTCATTTGTACCTGAATCATAGGATGAATCATGTTTCCCCCGTGAGTCAGCATTTTTAGAACAGTTTAGAACAGATGTGTTAACCAATACAAACCAGCTCAGTTAAAACAGTTTCTAGCATATCTAGCTAGTATAATTTATTTTCTACCACAAAAAGCTCCATTAATGGGCCATTGAACACTAGGGAAAGAATAACTCTAAAGTCAAAACTTAACCAAATTGACAAGATTAAGCCAGTATGGGTTATCCTGAGCACAAAATTAATTTAAAACTACCTTCATTTCCTACTTGCATTTGTTTAAAGTACTTGAATACAGAAAGGAAACAACACACAACCCTTTCTCTACTGACCAAGCCTGACAAAAGTAGAAAATATAAAATAATATAAAACCATGGATGGATCATGTGATGGTTCTTCTCTACTGTCAACTTAAAGGGATTTAGAGTTACCCAGGAGACAAGACCAAAGACTTACGTGTCTCTGGGAAGCTTACCACAGGGTTTACTGAGAAGGGAAGGCACACCCTGAATGTAGACAGCATCACCCATGGGATCCCAAGTTGAATAAAAAGACAAAATGAGCTGCGCACTAACATTTATCTCTTTATGCTTCATGAGTGGAGATGCGATGTGGCTGGCTGCCTCTATGCCTGCCCTTCCTGACGGACTGTGCCCTTCAATTGTAAGACACAATAAACCCTTCCTTCCACAAGTTCCTCTTGACAGAGCCATGGGCAAAGAGCCTAATACAGATCGTGAAGGTATGGATATCCTATTAATTTTTGGGAAGTTGGGAGTTAAAATACCTTTCAGCATTGAATGCCTCTACAGCTTATCCCTTGATTTTTTTTTTTTTTTAGAGACCATAGTTTTATCACCTAAGAGTCCATGGTTCTCACTTCTCAAATATGGTTCTTAATTCTAACCTAGACTGAGTCTGTACAGACAGTGGCATCTTAGATTCTTAGTGGAGTCTCCAGTTCCCTTCACCTTAGAGAAGTTTTCTACAGACTATCTTAGTGATGTGCATGTTCCTTCCATTCTTACAAACCTAGTACTTAGCCTCAGTTGGTACACACAGCCATAATAACCCTGACAGGACTGTTCAGGACATTTTCATTATGTCACAACTTGTCCTCAAGGAATAAATTCTACTGTATCATTAAATGTGAAAATTCTGTTTCTCTCTAAAGACTTTCTGTTTATTGTTCTAATTAACACTTACTGCAATGTCAATTTGGCTCCCAGAAAGCTTGGAATCGAATGTGCCGACAGTCACAGCATACTGGCCAGATTATGGCATGGGTTTGTTTGTGAATAAAATTTATTGTTGGGATTCTTTCCTTCATGATGTACAATATTTTGTCTGTCTTACTGTATTATATATAATTACATGATATTTTAAGTATCAAATGAGGAAAAATAAGGATGCATATGTATATACTCAAGTTAAATGTTTTTCATATAATATTTTTACCAGGAAATATCTGTATTCCTACCAGCAGAAATTCATCCTCTTTTCAACCTTTTCCAAGTGCTCAGATAAAGAATAATAAATAATTTGCTGCCTTGACCAAGTACTTATGTGTTAGTAATTGTGAAACTGTCCTCAGAAATGAAAAGAACATGTATGTACAAATAAAAAACCCAGACAAAAACTAAAAATATATATGACCCTCAGAAATCCAGGACAAAGGTCTTTATTTTAAGAAGCTGAGACACAGAGCAGGCCAGGGTGACCTGCTGAAGGCCACCTAGCACCCAGGTGAGCAGTCAGGTCTCTGGCACTGTATAGACTAGTCTGTAGTCTCTGGCAGTTTATAGACTGTACAGCAGGCTCCCTATGTTGTGAAAGTTTCTCTCCATGGATTTCTATGGACTTCTATGATTTTCTTTAGAGAAAGGAATATCTATAAAACACAACACTAACACCAAACCCTTACAGAGTTAGCCACATGATAGGCAGTGTTTTTAGAGTTCTGCATGTGTTGACTAACTTAATGCTTAAAGCACCCATGTGAGGTAATAGCTGTAATTTGTTCCATTTTGTAGACAGGGAAATTGAGGATCGAGCTTACATAGGTAGGAAGTGTAGCTGGGATTCAAACGACAGCGTTTCACCCAAGGGTCTGCACTCTTATTAACTCTGTTCTTTCTTATTTACTCTCCATAACTTAGTCAAGGAAAAGCTTTACCCAAGATTATTCTATAAAAAGCCTAGACATGAGGTCAAATTATTATACATATGAAAAACTGGCCACTTCAGCTTCAAGCATGTGTTGTCTACAGTGTGGAAGGAGTACACATTTACATGCCCAAGTTATATAAAGTGTGAAGGACTGTACTTCCTGGGAGCTTTCTAGTATGAGGTTTAGCAAGCAATATTCACCTAACAACTCTCTCTCTCTCTCTCTCTCTCTCTCTCTCTCTCTCTCTCTCTCTCTCTCTTTCTCAAAGCCTTGAACTTGACTGTAAACCCTAAAGGCCCTATAAGTGACTGTGATTATGAAATCTGGATGCTAGCACAGCAAGCATCCACCAAGGAGACTCCTTCCTGATGGAAAAGGGCAGGCTTCAGGGTTGGGCTCTAGATAAGCTGGGGCTAAGAAAGCTCCAGCTTCCTGGGGGTCAACAAGAAAAGTTTGTGAATACCAGGAGGCATGGATAGATGAACTTCTGCTGCCATGTGGGGTTACTGGGAATTAAACTTAGGTCCTCTGGAAGAACAGCCACTTAACTGCTGAGCCATCTCTCCAGCCCCTAACTTATATTACTAAAAGAAATCACTCTAGACATCTTTTTTATTCCTATCCTACAGAAGCAACTGATCCATATTCCCATGGCCTCTTTGGAGGCATCCCACCACTAAACAGCCAGTGCTACTGCTCAGTGGCTACGGTTACTTCTTATATTTCCTTTCTTCCCTCTATCATTTTCCCTGGATCCATGATAGTTCCAACCCAAATGACATGTAAGCACACAAGCCTGTGGTTTCTGTTTATTGGGAACCCTGGGCTAGCAACACATTGTATGGGAACGGCAAGTTGACGGTTGGCTACATCAGTGCTCTACCAAACTCCCAGCCACGGGCCTTCTAAAAGGTCATTTGTGATGCTCTAATCTGTATAGTAGATGTGTGCAGCTACCATTGGTAGGAGTTAAAGATTTACAATTTTCTTGATAAAAGAATTGCTAGATCAATATTTTATATTCACAATCCTACGTCTGACTCTTAGGTATTTCAGGATTCTTATGGCTAAATAAATCGACTCAGAATTCAAATTATGTAGTTACTTGAAGCAGAACATCCTATATCCAATTCAACTTTTTAAAACTACTAAGCCATGGAGTTCTTCAAAATCACATCTTCAGAGGGGCCCAGCATACATTATGTCATCACTGGGAAGAATTATTAGCCAATTAGACATTTGTCTCTAAATTGATTCCTGCATTGTTTGTGTCATTCTCTAAACCATGAGATAGGGACTGGTTCAGGTATTATAGCACAAAAGACATATCTTTAGCTGCATACAAGGCACAACCAGAAGAGAACATTCAAAGCTCCCTAAACCCTTTTGAGAATGCCAGATCTTCACAGGCTAATTGAATTGTTAGGATTCAAGAAATTGTCCTCAATCCAAATTTAATAATAACAACAATAATAGGACCTCTGGAGATACCTGAGAAATTTAAATATGAATTGGAACTCAGGAAAAAAAATGGAAACGGGGATGCAACTTACTTAGCGTGTAAGAAAGACAGCCTAGAAAATAAGTCCATGCTCCGCCCTTCTCACTCACCAGTTCACTTAGGCTTTTCCAATGGGTTGTAAAACTGTATTTTAGAACCTAACTACTCCACAGAAGTGGGCTTACTGAATTATCTTACTGATTATGAAGACTTTATTTGTAGTCATGTGCACCTGAATGCACACGCCCATGGAGGCCAGGTGAGGGTGGTTGTGAACCACCTGTCATGAATGCTGGGAACCCGACTTGGGTCCTCCGCAGTAAGAGGAGCAGTATGCCTTCTTAGAAAAGGAGTTATCCCTCAAGCCCAGACGATTCCCAAGTCCTATCATAAATTGCTTCATGAGAGCAACAGAGCAGTCAGCATCCGAATGCGTTTCCATGGAATTTGATAAATCTCAGAAAGTAAATAAAGCATTCAGCTAGAATAGCTGACCTCTCGGGTGGACCTGAAAAAGGATACTTCTCCCTTTTCAATTAATATTGCCCACTTTCTAAGATTTAATTGCCCTTTTTATGATTTTAATATTGAAGAACCCACAGCCCTAAAGATAAGAATTAAGTTTGCTTTTATGGTACTAAATAGGCAGCTGCAAAGCAAACAGTTTTGTATTGTGTTAGGAAACAGGGAGCTCATAGTCAGACTTGACAGTTAAAGCAGCTGAACTTCAGCAGGACCACACCAATAAAGCACATTGGTGAAGAGCAGAAAAGAAAAATAGTTGGCATTTTAATCCCCATTTGCTATTTTCCATGATTTCTGAATTTTCTTGTATGAGCCACTGAGGAATTTTCTTACAATACATTTCTCAGCATAGCTATTTCTGCACTCTCCTTGACATGTTTGCTAAGTACATTATAAAGAGCTTGAGTAGAAACTACAGCTAGTCTTGACAGCCCACCAGTGCCTGGGACAAAATTCATGTCCTACACACTTTTTGTTATTTCTATGATCATGCAACACAGTTTGATGTATGTTATCAAAACTTTCAGTCAGTATAGCTTAAAGACAAAGTCCCACAATTTGATTACACAGAAATTATGCCAATCAACCAGCCACCTCGGTGTACACAGTCTGATAGATCACTAAATGGGTCAAGAAAATAACTGACCAGCTGTCTAGTTAAACTATTTTCCTGGGTTTTTTTTTGGGGGGGAGGGTTGTTTTTTGTTTTTATTTTTTGTTTTACCTCACATGGTCAACCTCAGAATAAATGGTTTTCATAGGTGAAAGACTGTATACAACTTATTTTTAAACTCTAAAAAGAGATAGCAACATTTACTCATACAGTATGCATTTTTAGAAAGAGCAGCATGTTGCTAAATTAGATGTAAATCTTTACAATCACATAGACATCATAAAACTACTAGCGTGTAAGTGAAAAATCCCCAAACACAGATGTTTTACTTATGAATGTGTAGCATTCCAGAAGCTTTAAAATCCTGTGTTGGGCTGGTCAGAGCTGCTGGCCCACTTCTCCTATTTGGAGATTAACGACTGGGTCTTACTGTCAGATCAACTTGACCATTGCTCTAACCCTAAAGGCAGCCTTCCTTTCTATCTGCCCCAGCTCTGTCACATGGTTGGTTCAGCTCTACAGCTTGACCCACATCCTACACTCTGAACATCATCACATGATGATGTCAACCCTTCTGAGGAACATCTCCGAAGCCTCTAAGATTGGGCCTCTACATTAATCCCATTGGCTTTAAGATCTCTAAGTTTGGGCCTGTGCATCAATCCCACTGGCTTTCAGGGTTCTCCAAGACTGCATTCAGCCTTCCCAATAATTTCTCTGCTCAGAAACTCCTTATCCTGCTCCATCCTATCCACACCTCTTTGTGCACCGGACCCTTGTGCCAACCAGGAAATCAAGTATTTGGTTAATGTTAGAAGGTTCCTTCCTGTTTCCATCACTTAATAACTCATAGGTGTTCCACCTAAGGGGAAAGTCAAAATGTAAGAGGTTAGGATTGGAGCCACCGCTACCTGTTATGAAAGCATACTGTGTTTTAAAATGTGATGTCCACTATGTGCCATGGGCCATGGTGCCAATCTGATATTGTCTCTCCCCTTGGACTTTTAATATTACAAGGATCCAGATATGTTATAAGAACATCATATTTCAGAGCCAAAGAACTGCAGTTTGTTTCTTCTCGATAGAGCCTTTATAACAGTCATTTGAAAAATAAAGCCACTAAGAGCATTGCCTCCTGGGATGTTTAGGATCAACTTTCCTATTAAAAATAGCCACGTGAAAATAAATTTCAAACTTCACAAAAGTCATACAAAACGAAAACATTTTGTAACTCTAGGTCACAGCGTCTCTTATTTGCTAAATTTTCAGATGAAGTATTTAAAATGCCAAGAGGTAGGAACAGTCATCTAGAGCCTCTTTCTTTTAATGAAGTACCAAAAATCAGTCTTAAAATTATGATACATAGACTCCAGGTGCTAATTAAAGGACAAAAAACAGGGGGAAAAAGAAAGGGGAAAAGAAAAATCCAACCTCACTAAGTGCACCAGCGATACCAGTTACCATGTCTGCTTTAAGAAGACCAGTATGAGTAACACAAACGTGACGAGGCTCACCGGGGCCCTTCCTATATGAGACAGTCCCTACTTACACATTTACCCACTGAACAGCTGGACTTACCCAGCACAGTATGCAACTCGGAATCAGTCCAGAGGACACAATTTCAAATCATGAGTCATTTACATGACAAGAAGAATAAACCCAAAGAAGGGTCACTACACACTACAAACCCACAGAGAGACTCTGAAGGCCTTTTCTCACAAAAGAGTCCAAGATTTTGGGTCTAATACACAGGTAAATGCCACAAGAAACTGAAACTCAGACCCAGACAGATACACACATACACATGTCTTTACCTTGCTGCGTTGGGATCCTGTGACCTTAAGGAAGGATGAGGACAAGAAGCAAAATAGCAATAAACAGCTGCTCTGGAGACAGTGGGTACCCGCGGAGGAAAACAGTATCATTGGCTGCTGGTGAACTGGCCTAAGTCACCTGTCTCCTTACGGGGAGGATGGATTGAAGACTAGAACTCACGCATGCTAACAAGGACCGTATAGGGAATTAAACAGGGCATTTTTTTTCTCAGCCAGCAATAGTCATATGTCATTCTCAAATTAAGTTGTTTGTTTGTTTGTTTGTTTGCTTGTTTTTTTAATACACCGATTTCAGTGCTGCAGAGATGGTCACAATGATGATTTACAGAAGTGCCATGGAATGGTCTAAATTTATTCCTTGGTTCTGTGTGCTGTGTTTCCACTGTGAATAAAGAACTCATTGCTGGCTACTTATATTTTTCCAGACTTCTAGCTCAAAGTCCATATGTCTATATAAACTAACAGGAAGAATCTACTCTCCACTTCCTTCTACTTTATTTCTATTTCTAAAAAAAAATAAAATAAAATACAGTAAATCAGAAAGTGGTATTTAGCAACTGCTAGCTAATCTCCTAAAGAAGCAAAAGTACACCGTAAGCAAAGTGGGGAATGAAATTAACTTTCTTTGAAGCGAATTAACATTAAGCAGTAATTCAAATCATAAGGCACTACTTAAAGGTTGAGAATGGTTGAGAAAAATAATCATGGAATGGAATCTATCCTAGAAAAGATGCGCCTCTACTTCATGCAAGCAAACTGCACCATGGCAACCACTTACATATGTATACCGAATGAGTGACCTAATTGGGCAGATGTCAAGAGGTAAATTGATTCAGGAAAGAACGCACAGATCCAATACCAATACCAATGGAATCATTAAAAACTTGATGCTATGTTGCTATTCAGTACGCATCTTCCTCATGTGTCTATTGGCAAACTGTAGACCACAGCATCCCTGAGATGCAAGAAATTTGAAGTGGCCTCATGTCTGTGGCCTGCCAGGTACACTCATTCTGAACATATGGGCTTTACTGTAGTGTTCAACTGCTCTACGCTCCTTGCTTTTGTCTTGCAGACACTAGAGCTCAGGTCTGTCCATCAGGCGCTGACATGCAATTCTTGGACAGATAAGCTGCAATAAGCCATGAAGCAAGAAACACAAAAGTCCAGTTGTAAGCTATGAAACAACGCCTCCAAATGGTGAAAAGGCAAGTCTAGAAAGATCTATCTTACTTCAAAGCTCTTCACTTCTTCTTCACCATCATCATCTTCTTCATCGTGACAACTCTGATTAGAGAGAGAAAAAGGAGAGGAGAATGTGAGAGAGAAATATACAAAACATTTGTTCAACCTGAACTCCAAGCGGTTTGTATTAATGTTTCATGAGCACTATTGAATCAGAGTGGACGTAAAATATGACAGCATCGGTGAGTTGCCGAGCTAAAATAAAGCTGTGTTTTACTTACAAGACTTGACTTTTGAAAAATTCAAGGACCAAATGGCCAATTTCATCCCCATCAGGGATGACTAAGAGGTTCATATGAAGGTTCCTACACTGTGCACTTGTCTCAAGTAAACTCAAGTACAATCCCTAAGTACAGGGAACCATCTTCCACTTTGTAGTTGCCGTTACGTGCATTAATTAACACAGACACATATCGGTGCTGCTATTTAAAATTAGCACAAAGAGTATCCATTGACTATAGTAATGCATTGCATTAGCAAGGCTATTACAATCCTTTTAAGTTCATTTTTATCATATTTCACCCAAGGAAGGAATATTTTATTAATAAGATTATTATCTACACACAAAACATACACACGTTGACTATTCCATTCTACTGAGCCACAGGCATATTCTTAGGTAAGTCGCATCACAGAGACTGCTGTAGGTTGAGGAGGCAAAGGGCGTGGTGTCCAGGAGCAGCACCCACAGGGAAGAGGGAAGGCAGAGGCTGGTGCTACCAGCCACTTGCTAGTCCGGCTAACAAGTCACTTCTCTCCATATGTCTCATTTTCTTCATACTGAACACAAGGAAAAGCATGTGGTTCTTAAGGAAGCAGTATGCTTCGATATTTGTAAGAATATTTGCCACTTGGAAAAACTATCTGAAAACAATCCGCATTTAATAAATCACAGCCAGGAATTCAGAACACAATGGCCATCAGAAGAAGCTGGTCACTAACCGATGCCCGTGACAGGAAGAAACTCACCACCCGCTGGTGCTAGATAATCCACTTGTTCTACAGGGTTTCTTAAATTTGGCCAGTGCTCAGTAACATGTGTGGTTCACAGAGGCAAATGGTGAAGTAGGAGTGATAAATTATGAAAATCACTTGCAATTTGAGGAGTTACTGCACTTTGGGGCACAGAGACAGAGATGGAAGGAAGGGTGCCAAATGGGATCTCACCCCTGACTACAGGCTAAGTTTGCAAAGGCTTTGTCATGGTCTCTGGAAATTACAGCAGCCATGAGTGAAACTTCACCCTTTCTGTTTGGGGCAGCGGACATGAGAATAGAGTTTATGAGGGGAATGTGGGTGTGTGCACAGGCTTGGGACCCTTGGGACAGTCTCACACAGAGATCTAGCTCAGGAGCCCAAGCACTTTCCCTGTTGATAGGAAAAGAAGGAGAACTTCCTCACTCCCTCTCACACTTGAGACTGTACACACTTCCCACGGTCTGGCGCTTTCTCCTGCCCCTGGTTCCGCTTCATCTCCTGAGTCCTCTGAGGTGGTCACTACACTTACAAATATTTTCAGTGAAGTTCAGACCTACTCCTCTATAAGCTCACATTAAGACTCCGTCCCTTCCTTTTTTCTCTTGTTCTTACAGACTTGATCATAAGCTTGAGTTGGCTGCCTTCCTCTCTGCAGTGACACCACTGAAGCCCATAGCTTCAGCTGCCATCTGATGCTGATGAAGTGGAAGAGTGTACTTAGAAGGCGGTACTCTTAACACTTTTAACCATGGAACCAACTCTTTAACCCTAATTAGCAGTTTTAATAAAACTGTTTCCATTTTCAAGGATTTACTTTATTGTTTGTTTGTTTTTTAATTATTTTATTAATTTATTCTTGTTACATCTCAGTGGTTATCCCATCCCTTGTATTTTCCCATTCTTCCCTCCCTCCCATTTTCCCCTTATTCTCCTCCCCTATGACTGTGACTAAGGAGGACCTCCTCCCCCTGTATATGCTCATAGGGTATCAAATCTCTTTTTTGGTAGGCTGTTATCCTTCCTCTGAGTGCCACCAGGCCTCCCCATCCAGGGGACGTGGTCAAATATGGGGCACCAGAGTACATGAGAAAGTCATACCCCACTCTCCACTCAACTGTGGAGCATGTTCTGTCCATTGGCTATGTGAATGTATGTGCATGCAGGTCCCCATAGAGGGCAGAAGTGAGCTAGAGTTACAGGTAACTGTTAGCTGCCAGATAGACGTGGGGACTGGGGCTGAACTCAGGGCCCCCCCGGAAGAACAGCAAGTGAGCGTAACTGCCGAGCCATCTCTCCAGCCCCTTATTCTACTCCTGTTATTTCCATCACATATTAAACTCTACAAATACATAATGTAAAGCTTTGGTTTTTTTCATTATGCCATCTCCATGTCCTTAATGGCTAATGAATGAAAGCCAAATAAAAGAATGTTAGGAAACTGCTGATTCCCTGTTCCTAAAGTGCTCAGCAGGAAACCATCTTGACCTATCAAGGAAGTCAGTCGGAGCAGAAGTTCCTGAAATCTATGCAATGCTGGGATCTATGCACTTCATGTTTCCAAAATTTAACAACCGCTTTTATGTAGATTCCCATTTTTTGACAAATAAAAATAGTTTACCTTTATTAAATGTGAAAATCAAGAAAGATTTATATTTACCTTGGCCATAATATCTGCATATGCCATATATAGGAAATCTTCTTCCAGTTTGCTATGAAACCAAAGGGGGAAAGATCAAGTCTTAAGTGGAAGGCGTGTCAAACCTACGTAGACAGACTATTCCTATGTGAAGTAACTGTTTGCCGTTCTTCAACACATATTCTTTACAATTAAATGAACACAAAACTTAGACAACAGTAAGTATTCACAAACAAACCCTTTTATAATCAGAAAACAAAGGCCTTAGAGGTCTTCAGGAAATGCCTTTCCTGACCTTAGAAAACAGGTGCCCTATTGTGTACATGCAAACAAACAGAAGAACTAATCTTCTTCAAACCACAAAGTGTGAAGAAATCAAAGGCAAACTTATTTGGCACAGAGCTTTTGCCAGCAGAGTAATATTTGACATCTAGTGGAGGACCCAGCAAGTTATAATGTTATTGTTAAAAATAATAAGGTGTCCAGAAACAATAGCTTTTAAAATTAAGAACAAGACAAAATATATTTATTGTTATTTGTCCAAACAAATATGGAAACTATCTATGTGAACAATATAGTTTCCAGGAGGAACGTCTATCATTTACAAATGTATTCTAGAAGGTCTCAACTTCACTTATGAGAAATACCTCATTACCTGACCAGGCCAGACAGCTGTTCTATGCTTATAGGATGAGATGGTTTTGTTAGTGGGAATAATAAGAGAGAGAAAACGTGAGTGAAAAGATGAACCACATTCAGTGTTAGGAGGGAGAGGCCCAGATTGCAGTGGCATGCAGAGACCACACACGTGTGGGTGTGTATTGACAACTAAACAATTTCCTGGAGTCTGAGGAGAAAGGATGAGACCTAGGGCCAAGGGCAGGAAATCAGAGACGTGTTCTGCGACCTCCACCACATCCCACCCGCAGAGCCTTCGCCCTTCAGCGCCCCAAGTAGGGAGAAGAAGCCAAATCCTCTTCATTGCAACTTCTGAGGTTGAATTTGTCATGCAACTCTTCTGGAGTTTGGTTTCTAATGCTTCAGTGCAGTGGTAGGACCGGGAGTGAAGGCAAGAAAAGTGGGCAGTAACCTTGAAACAGATCTGAGAGATGCTACCAAAGGCCTCCTCAGCACCTAAGGGCTTCTTAAACCTCATTTAGATAGGAGATGCTCTCTAAAGGAACGCTGAAAGTCACCCTCACTAGTTTCCATGCATTCTTGCAATGGATTTTGCTTTCTTTGAGCTATTTTGTTTTGTTTATAACGACAGCTTTTGATGAAGAAAAACCTTTGGC
Source organism: Acomys percivali (assembly GCA_907169655.1). Taxonomy (NCBI): domain Eukaryota; kingdom Metazoa; phylum Chordata; class Mammalia; order Rodentia; family Muridae; genus Acomys; species Acomys percivali. The sequence goes on along the minus strand of OU015749.1, from coordinate 601,974 downwards.
AAGAATCAGGCATAATACAGAGTTAAGAAAAGCCAGAATTCCTTGATAGTTTGGCGGGAGGAGGTGGTGGTGGTGATTGGTGGGAGAACACTTATGCACAGATGGGTGTGTGCATGCAGAGGTCAGAGGTCAGGTTTGCTAGTCAGTGAACCCCAGGAAACAGCCTGTTTCTCCTCCACTAGTGCTGGGACTACATACATACATCATTATGTCTTTTTTTTTTTTTTTAATGTGAGTTATGAAATAGAGTTTAGGTGCTTGTGACTGCAAGGCAAACACTTTATTGACTGAGTCATCATCTTTCCAGCTCCTCACTGGTAGGGTTTAAAGATAAAAAAAAAAAAGAAAACAGAAAATAAAAAAAAAAAAGAAAAACACCAAACCAAAACAAAAATGGATGCTGATCTATGGGTTTATGTCAGACAGATCAAATGATGTGTGAATGATTCCCTATTTGTTGACAAGGACAGGATGTAAATGAGACATAAGGAAGTGACAGATGAGACACAGATGTGGATTTCTCTATTGGTGCCTCCCAGGTCTGTTCTTAACCTTCCCCACCATACCATTTCTCCGTTAAGGCCGTGCGGCTGAAGAGGAGAATGAGCTGATGGAGAGGGTCGACTCTTTTCGTGGCTTCATCTTCTTCTGGGGGTTCAGCCCCTGGTTTCTGGCGGGGGTGGGGTGGGCAGGAGGGAGGAAGAGAAAAGAAAAAAGAGAAGAGAAGAAGCAGGTAAATACATAGCATTTCTCATTTAAGACAAGTGTTTAAGACCAGCATTGTGTCTTACATCTGCAATCCCAGCTCTTAAGAGGTGGAGGCAGAAGGACCAGGATGAGCTAAATAGCACGACAGCATTTCAATAACTAAAAACCAAAATGAAGAAAATGTAAGTGTTCACCAAATGCAGGAGCAATAGGATGGATGGCAGAGAAAACAAAAGAAACATCCTTGTTTCCTTGGTGAGTTGTATGTGTGCATATGTGTACTTTGCATAATATATGATTGGGAGGGGTTGATGTATGTGTGAGGACACATATGCACACTATGGGTGTGTGTGTGCAGAGGTCAGAGGTCAACCTCACGTATCATCATTTCTTAGAAGGCATCCACTTTGGGTTTTGAGACAGGGTGTCTCTTATTGAACCTGGAGCTTATTGATTAGACTAGGCTTCATGGCCAGCAAATCAGCAGATAATATATATGTATATAATGTGTGCTGGTTACACTACTAGTGTAAAACAGAAAAAAGCATTTAACAATTTGATAAAAAAAACAGTTGAACAAGGATAACCCACAAAATTTTTAAAGAAAACACTATTCTTATAAGTAGGATTTAAAACTAACAGAAAGAATATTTGTGACCGAGGAGAGTTCAGCTTTATAAAGAGCAAAGCATAGGGGCTGGAGAGATGGCTCAAAGGTTAAGAGCACTGACTGCTCTTCCAAAAGTCCTAAATTCAATTTCCAACCACCACATGGTAACTCAAAACCATTTATAATGAGATCTGGTGCCCTCTTCTGGCCTGTAGGCATTACATGCAGACAGAACACTGTATACATAATAAATACATCTTTTTTAAAAAGAGAGCAAAGCATTATAATTTATAGTAAAATGTAATCACATTATGTATGAAAATTAAGCCTACACAGCAATATTTATCACATAAAATTTTTTCTTGGCTTAAACAAAAAAAAATGATAGAGAAAGAACACAAAATGGATTGATGACTGAAGGATGTACATGTTTTTGTTTTTTTTTAATTTTTATTTATTTGTTTTTTGTTTTTTGTTTTTTCAAGTTACTCTTAAAACAAACAAAAATAACATTGGATAAAAACTGAGAAAACTTATTAAGCAATTTTGTGGCCTATAGAATTGACTGGTTCTGATTTTACTGAATGACTTAATGGATTTTATGTCTCCAGAGATATTTTTCCCATTTACCCTGACTTTCTTTGTACATGCAAGGAGATTCTTAACCTTGTTAAAAGTGTAGAAGATATCTAAATAGTCTATGGTTGTTTTGTAAAGGCAAATAAAATTCATCTTTGTAAAAGTAATAGGGTGGGGACTGGGCTCAATTGATAAAGTGCTTGCCTAGCACAGATGAGGCCCTGGGGCAGACCCTCAGCACAGCATAAACCATGTCTGGGAGCCCAAGCATGGAATCCTAAACCTCATCCAAGTGGAGGCAGGAGTCAGATCAAGGCTGTCCTTGGCCAACTTAGGCAACATAAAAGCCTGTTTGAAAGAGATGGTAAGGGCAACCAGGGTTAGAATTTTAGACATTGCATTGCATTTACTTATTATAGTTTCTGAACAATTTGTAAATTTGAAAAATGACTTCAGAGAAGAGATCTTTAACTTGGAAACCATCACATCTCTGCAGTGCCACAGACTCCTGTGGGACGTGGGCTTATACATTCATTTGGAAAGATGGTTTTAAAAAAAGCAGATTAGCTTATGAAAGACGCTATGTTTCCCCATCCTCCGGGGAGCGGATGTGTATGTGTGGTGGTGGGGGGGGGCGGGTGTGGGGGGGGGCGGGTAGCAGCCACCAGACCACAGCCTCCCTTCCCACAAGCCAGATGGAAGTTCTCCCTGCTGAGGGCTGTGCTTACCCTGACTTCCTCTTCCTTTGTGTCTACCTCACTTATGAAAACACACCTCATTCGCTGAGCAGGCCAGAGAGAGGAAGTGGTTCTGTGTTTATGGAATGAGATAGTTTTGTTAAAGGGAAATAATAAGGGAGAGAAAACGTGAGTGAAAGAATGGACCATAGTCAATGTTAGGAGGGAGTGGCCCAGATCGCCATGCCACGCAGAGAGCACGCGGTGCTTCACGATCTGTGAGAGGACTCATATGAACATGTATCACCTGACCTGTCTACTTTTGAAAGCTCAGAAACTGTTAGTCTTCAATTTACTTGGTGTGGATAGTTTCTTTTAGTTTTTTTTTTTTTTTTTATCTTGGCTTTAAGGTAGAAAGGGCTTTGAGAAACAGTTTAAGAGACTAATTTACTTAGTTAATAAAGCAGCTTACACTTTTAATTTTATGTTCTCAATGATTTAGTATTGATAGCTATATATTTTGAAATAAAAGAGTGGGACTATTTTTATAAGCAATAAATGTGGCAAAAATTGAAATTACGAAGTTTCCTAAAGCCAGGTGCAGTAGCTCATGATGGTAGTCCCAACACTCTGGGAGGTAGAGGCAGGCAGATCTCTGTGAAATTAAGGCCAACCTGGTCAACAAAGCGAGTTGAGGACAGTCATGGCTACACAGGGAAACACAGTCAGGAGCCACTCATGCAGGAATGGACTTGAGGCAAGCAAGTGAGCTTCCTGGAGGTGGCCCACTGCTGCACTATCTGTGATGTGTGTGCCCTGGCAGGCGAAGTCTCTAGGGACCTCACCTTAGATTGCTTCTTGCTGCTGATTACCTGTCAATGCTTGTATTTGCTGTACCATATATATCTGAATGAATATCGCATGGAATTATAACATATTCTTCATTGCCTATACTCTGATGTAAGTGCTTTTCTCTGCCAGGCAGAATCATTCTGAAGATGCTTCTGTGTCCCCTCCTGCAGAACAACTAAATCTGCTAGGAATCCTGTGATCTTTCACTTGTCACTGACACATACACTTCACTTGGATAGAAACTGGCCTGAGTCAGATTTGTGGCTTTCACTCTAGAGATAGTACCATTAATTCTGGTAGGCACTGTAAATGCAGACAAGTTGGATTAAACTTCCCATGAACCCAGGATATAATGGAGCCACCAAGAAAAGTCCAAATTAAGTATATACCTTCATGTCAAAAAACACAAACTGTTTCATTGTGGTTCCTTACACCTCCCCACCTGGGCCTGCCAAAGCTGGGCTTCGGAAAACCCTGTCTCTAAAAGCAAAACAAAACAAAACAAACAAGCAAAAAGAGAAGTTTCCTAAGACAAGTGTGCAGTGCAGTGATTTTCTTTCAATGCCCTTTTATTTTATAACCCATTAAAAAGCTTACCGCTAAATCTTCAATCAACTTATCCTCAAAATAATGCTCTTCTGTTTCAATCCAAGATTTTTCATATCCCTGAAGAAAAAGATTGACAGCCCGATGCCTAAAGAGAAAATACAACGTCAAATAAGAGGATTTTAAAGTATTTTTAACAGTAATTTAATGGTACTTTATTACTGGATTGTCTGTGTACTAAGATATAAAATAAAAATAATAAATGTGCTATCATAGGTTGCTGTCTTCGTAGACAATCCCTTGTGTGAAATAAAAAGCAGTTTTCTCAGACTGCATATTGAGTCTTGTTTTAGTTCCAGCTCAGACATCTCTAAGTTCTGTAACATCAGTTAAGCTTTCAATTTTCACAATTCTCATATACACAACAAGGATAATTGTATCTCCATCTCAATCTTATCAGATTTAAAGTGAGACAAACGGTGGGAAGCACACTAGAGACAGACATTAGTTAAACGGTGGCTATTATATTTCCTACTGCGATTCTTGCTAAATAATGTAACAAGCACCAACAGAAGAATTAGGGCCGTATTCAAGTTAACTTCAGACACAGGATCTGGCCATTCTAGAGTGGAATCTTTTTTTTTTTTTTAATTAATTTATTCTTGTTACATCTCTATGGTTATCCCATCCCTTGTATCCTCCCTTCCCTTACCAGGAAACTGGGACCGAGGGGAGGACATCCTATTGGGACTCTAGATGAGAGAACAATGGGTGAATAGCAATGTAGAAGGATCCAGTGGGTTCTAGAAACCTACAAGTAGAACATTATGATAGGCAGATTTGGGTCATGGGGTCCAGCTCAATCTAGAGTGGAATCTTTAAAGGGAACTTTTCACAACTGTATGAATGAAGACGGAATCTTGGAACACTGATTTAAGAAATGTCCACCTGAGAGTGACGAGGTAGCTCTGTGGTTAAGAGCCCTGACTGTTCTTTAAGAGGACTCAAGCTCAGTTCCCAGCACCCTTGTCAGGTGGCCCATGACCACTTGTTAACTCCAGCTGCAGGAGGTCTAATACACTCCTCTGGCTCTGTGCTTGCTCAATACATGTGCAACCCCACCCCCACCTCTGCACACATCACACACATCACACCACACGTCTATGACATGGACTCTGTTGCCTGCTTTGGATCACTTCACACCTTGCCTGGCCCTACTGGATGAGGATAAGCTCAGTCCTGAAACGACTTGATGTACTGGAGTGGGTTGGTGTGGGGTTCCCTTTTTCTGAGGACAAGGAGAGGGGGGATAGGGCAAAGAGGGTGGTAGGGAGGGGTCAGGAGGAGATGAAGGAGGGGGCTACTATCGGGGTGTAAAATGAATATATAAATTAAAAATAAATTTTGTAAAATGCCCACAAATTAAATAAACCTAACTCTTATACCAATAAAATAAAATATATCTTGAAAAGATGTTTGCCCATGTAATAAAATAAAATAAATCAGTGAAGACTAGAAGAGTCATTAAAACTCACCATGATGCTAATGAGAGAAATGAGTAAGATTTAAAAGAGAAAGAGCAAAAGAATAGAAAGTGGACATCGTGTTAGAAGTAACAGAGTGATACCATCTTTTGAGGGGAGCCTGCATTTCACGATAACATAAGTGTGTTATGAAAGCACGAGGCATAATGACTGCATGGCTTTAAGAAGAGCCTTGAAAATCTGAAATGAGCTAACAACATGTTTGGAACACCAGATCACTGTGAATCCCTGTACATGAGAAAGGCAAGCCAGAAGACGTGGCCAACTTTGTTTAGAACCTCAGAGTCCCACACACAGCAGTTAGACTTCTAAACAGACAATATGTTCAGTCCTCAGGGAAATTCAGAGTCAGCTCAGATGTGTTCCTGGAAATACTTTAGTGATGTCTCTGTAAGACAAAGCCTTTCTCCAATATGTTAGAGGTTTACTGAACAGCAAGGCACTGGTCACTGTCCAGGGTTAGGAAAATAGAAGCTTGAAATTATATTGGACCTTCAAGCGGGAATCAGAGAGCAAGCGGCCTGAATACCGGACACGGTGTAACAACTAGAAATTGTAACCTTGTGGTCCAAATGGACAGAAGGAAGCAGCTGACTTGCAAGGACATCAGAGATGTTCCAAAAAGAGATAAAGTTGAGCTGAGCTCTGATTGCAAGACATAGATGTGGTGGTTTGAATGAAAAATGGCCCCCACAGTCTCTGGCATTTGGAAACTTGTCCCCAGCTGTGGAGTCATTTGGTGAGCTGTTCTAGGAACTGTTACTGGAATTGGCCTTTGAGAGCTTTAAGAGTCACACTATTCCCAGTTTGCTCTCTGCGTTGTGCTTTCAGTTCAAGATGTGAACCCTCGGCTTGGTACTCTATCTGCCTTGTCTGTCTCTCTCTCTCGGGATGGACTCTTCTATGTCTGAAGCCTTACACCCACATAAACTCTCATATCTGTAAGTTACCTTTGGTTGTGGTGTTTTATCACAGTCATAGAAAAGTAATTGGCACCATAGGGCTATGGTTATTTGCAGAAAGTTAAGAGCAGCCAAGAGCCCAGTGTCTTGGAAGGATACCCAGGAAGCTACAGCAGGTCACCAAGGCAGACTTGAACACACCAAGTTAATATCTACTAACAAGTATCTTATTATACTCCTGAGAGAATACTGATGGCTCTGTTGGATTTCTTTATGTTGTTCCTGTAAGTCGGGAGAGTGTCTTTTCTTTTCTCTGCATGAGAACAGTTATACAAATGACATCCACAGCTAGCATCTACTGTGATCAGCACACCGGCAAGCACTCTGAGTATATCTGCTCATCAGTGTGTTTTAGTACTCTATGGGGCCAGCCCTACCACACTCCAAAGGGGAAGGAAACCTTAGTGAAGTGAGGTAATCCACTTGACCACTGCCAGGCAACACAGACTCTGAAGTCGGAATCTAAGCAATTGGACTTCAAAGAATGCTTCCAATCACGCTATACGTCCCTCCCTATGTGAGCAGATAGTCTGCAACATACATCATTTTTTTAAGTGACAGGACAAGCCATTATTCTCTAGGTAAGCAAATAAAAACATTCAACAAAGAAAAAACCAACTGATGAGGTGCAAGAACTAATAACTCTCATTCTTCTCTTGGGTAGATTAGCATAGTCACCCATTACTTAGAGAAGAAAATTAATCTCATTTAAACATTAAAAAAAAAAAAATCTCACCTTGGCAGATTGTACAATGGGGCCATCCGGAAGCAGGCAACAACAGCTCTTTTTCTCTGCTTAGAGAGTAGTTTGTGCCACACGGCCTTCTTCGATCTCTGAGGATGCTCCACCTGAGGTAAAATGGCACAAATAAACATACAATTACAGTCCGAGTCCACCTCCAATAGCGCAGCGTTAATCAGCTGCATCTTTCAAATTTATTTTGAATTATCTAACAATCATTTTGGTTGAGACGGTACACTCAACGATACTTAAAGTCACCCGAAGCTAAATTTGAGATGCTTTCAAATGATACTTAGTGAAATGTACCTATTTCCCAAATAGCCTATAGCTCCTAAGCCTTGTTATCTTTAAAATCAAAGAAACAGAAAAGCATTCCACACTAAATCAGGTTGCATCATCCTCAAGACTTCTAAGCACTTTAAGTTCTTTTTAAGAACTGCATGTATATGTGTGCATATTTGTGCATAGATACATGTACATACGTGTGAGGGTGCACATTGGAGCTAATGTACAACTTTCGGTGCCATTCCTCGGTTGCCATCCACCTTGTTTTTTGAGACAAGGTCTATGACTGGCCTAGAACTTACCAATTATGATAGACTGACTGGCCAGTGTGTCCGAGAGATCTAGCTACCTGTCTCCCTAACACTGGAATTATAAGCACATATCTCCAGGCTCAGCTTTTCAAATGTGGGTTCTGCTGACCAAACTCAGGACCTTGTTTCATCTCTCTATTCCTACTTTGGGGTTTTTGGTTTGGTCTGGTTTGGTTTGGCTTGCTTTGTTTTTGTTTTTTCTTGTTTTACTTTCCAACATAGAAATATACTCATTTACATCTCTGTCGAAACTGCTTTTATGTATCTGATAACCACAACTACAAATACCATTAATGAAAAGCCTGCTGCTCTTTAGTAAAAGAAGATAACAAGGCTTTGTGAACTCGGCACTAGGAGTAAACAGCAGGAATTAATCTTATAAAAGTACTAAAACATGTAGCTATTTTTGTTAGATAAGACAAATGAGAATCTGAAAGTTACAAGAAATGATACAAACAGGCTATTTATTTGAAAAATGGTGCTTGAAACTTTCAATAGAGAGAAAAAAAGGGAGATTAATCATAAGTATTAGAAAGAAGATAAATTCCCAGTATGGTTTTGTCAATTAATTAGTATTCTCTAGGCAATGGAGCACAGTACTTCCCAGACTGAAATATCGCCGGCCAGTACACTTAGATTTCTGGAAAAAATGAAAATGTTATATTAGCCCAAAGTAAAGCCAAATATATTATGCTTTGCAGTAAATGCTCAGAATATGAATACAGTAATTCTTGAAAAAAATATTGAAACTGACTGAGCCATTACAGACATTTTAACAGGGCAATCTTTCTAACTGACAAGCACTTACTTCTCTGACCCTCTGTCCTCCATAAGATCAATGTAACTAACTAGTAAATGCCCACTTCAATTGTCTTCTTGATGGGTGCATTAGGTAGAATAAGCTCTTACAAAAGACAGTTGCAGTGAGATACAACGTATCCCAATATAAAATTTCACTTTAAGGTCTGGGACTTTAAAGGCAGCAGTTTTGATAAATACATGACATTCCACCGAATATGATGACAACCCATTAGCATAGATGAAGCTCGTGAGCACTTGAGATATTGTTGTGAATTAGACAAAGAAGGATCCAACAGGCATGTAACCACAAAATTTGGCAGAGAATTATAAAAGGAAAAATTTAAAATAGCATCTTCGTATGCTATTTAACCAGCCAAGGCAGGATTAGATGTTCAAACAATATCTAGTATAAATCAAAGCAGCATGTTGATTAATGTTATGATTATATATGCAAATTGGCTTGAGGAGGATAGAAAAATCAAAATATATTCTTTATATCAGACACATAGAAAGGTGCCTGGAATGACACAGGGCATTTTATTATTTCAAATTCAGTATTAATAGAGCATGTCACATGTACTGTCACAGACCCACTGGCACACTACCCCTGCCTCTCACCATGGTGTAATCTTGGTTTTTTATTTTAAATATTTATTTCATGGGTATGTTGAATATGTATGTGTGGGTGGATGCTTACATTGATGTGTTTCTGAGCTGAGGGAAGAAATCAGTGTGAGGTGTCGTTAACGCTCTCCACATTAGTATTTGAGGCAGGATCTCTCGCTGAACTTGTAGGTCAGTGAACGGAGGCAGGCTGCCTAACAGCAAGTCCCCAGGACATTTCTGTCTCTGCTCTCCCACCCCAGTTTTGGAGTTACAGATATGTGACACCATATTCATCCTTTACATAGGTACTGGGAATCTGAACTCAGGTCCTTAAGCTTGCACAGCAAGCACTTTACTTACTGAGTCATCTCTCCGGCCCTCTAATGTTAGCTTGCTGACTAGATGTCATGTTCAAAAGAGAACATGTTTCTTTGTATATAGCGTAACTTTCATTTAGTGCATCTCAACTTTATACATGCAAGTTCAGGTATATGTATAGATACATATTTTTCATCAAGGAATGCTTTTAATGTGACATAAATATATACAATATAACCTTCTAACTAAGAGTAGCTTAGCTCAAGAATTACTGCTTAGAAAATTCTTGAACTAAGGGGACAAAATAGAAAATAAAACACCTAAGAACTTAGTAGGTAAAACAGGAGATGATTGAAAAACATGACACAAAAACATTTTTCCCATTTAGGATTTCACTGTTAATATATTACTCTCCCATCAATGTAATTTGCTATTTATGTCAGAGGGAAGTTGCTCAAAAATCTCTCATAAAACCACAGGTTAAGCAGGTCAAAGAGAAAACGCCTCAGATATTAATCAAGTAAAGGACAAAATATTTGACATATATTATATGAATTATTAAAAATTATATAAAATAATATATTTGAAATCAGGTATAACTCTGAGATAATTTGTTAGAAATGTTTATAATAAAGTCTATACTACTAGTAACCTATAGACTTGTATAAGATTTTGAAAAATATAATAAAATAAAGGCCTTGATCTGCTAAACATAGTGTTTACAAATATCTCCAAAAACTATAATCTTGAAAATAACGAATTATATGCTCATTGCAATAAGTATTCTAAACATATATGGGACTTGGGGAGGGGCCACAGTTAAAAAAAAATCAATGTACATTTTAAAAGCATTTAATGTAGTTAAGGCAATTATGATTGAAGTACAACTAAACTCTGACCTGCTCTAGGTGGAAAAGTACATTCGCTATATCCAGGACGCGTTCCACTGTTCTCTCTGGGTCTGAGGTGTCTTCCGTCCTGTTTGGCAAGTCTTTATATAGAGCCATTTGCCACCTGATTGCAGGATCTTCCAACTGTGGGAAGGAAACACAAGATGGCAACTGAAGAGAGACGGCATCCAGGAGGGTGGCCACTAAGCAAACACAGGCGGCTACGGAACCACACACAGGACTACAGCTACATGGGGGAAGCCTAGAGAGACACTGGACTGCCCTCCATATGATGGTACTACGTTACCACAACTTGCTGAGGAGATTTCAAACCTACATACAAACACACAAATAGGCAACTGTGTGAGGAAATGGGAAGGTTAGTGTTAACTGGCTGCCGTAAACATGTCACTGTGTGTCAAGGTATAACTACATTTCATGGTGCACATCTTAAATGTGTCACAAAACAAACAAACAAACAAAAACAAACAAGCAAACAAAAAACCAGCAAGCAAACGCTATGCAGAGATAAAAAAATAAAACCTTATATATTCATGAAGTTACCATGTATCAGAGAATATAGGAACTGTTTATCATCTTAATCAGGCTCACCGGGAAGGCATATAAGGAAACATAAGATTGGGACTATTTCCCTGGAGTATTAAGATGTAATTAGGGGGGAAATATGCGGTGTTTAATCGGGGCTGGAGGACACCAGCCTTAGCATGTGGGGATCTGAAAACACACTGCAGTTATGGGAGGAGCCACCTTGGGGTGGCTTGGGAAAGTCACCAGCAGCAGAGCAGCACAGTCAGCATCACAGGGCCAGGAAACTTCAGCCAGCCTGGAACCTCCCAGGATTAGGTTTTGGACAGCAATGTCAACAAGATTCTGGGCTTTTTTCCTGAGACAGAAACTCAGAGAGATGCGGAAGTGGGAATGACCTTCTCCAGGAAGAGTTTGTAGGCCGACCAACTAAACCACTACCCAGGCCCAGACCCAGGTCTTTGAGTGGGGCCACTCCAACATCCTCACCTTCTGTGAGCCGCTGGAGCGCGTAAAGGGGCCAGTCCTGTGGAACCATAGCCACAAGATCCCTGGGACTCAGGGCAACAGCAGGATATCTGAAAGTCTCTATGATGGTCCAGAGTTGATGCTGTAGCTGAAGTCAGAGACTTCAGACTAGACTAAGGACTCACTGCAATGGACACTAGCAAGTGAAGCTATTTGGACAAAAAGTATATTGCTCAACACACTGCAACTTCCAATGGCCCTACAATGAATGGAGACGTGGGAAAATCAGAGGAGCTGAATGGCATGAGCATAGAAGGCTGCTGTAGACTGAGGAGCAGCTCATTGCCCAGAGGGTTGACAAGAGTGTGTTGTTGTTGTTGTTGTTGTTGTTGTTGTTGTTGTTGTTGTTGTTATTGTTGTTTTTCTTCTTCTTCTTCTTCTCCTTCTTCTTCTTCTTCTTCTTCTTCTTCCTATTTCTAATTATTTTCC
>OU015749.1:563538-585731 GCA_907169655.1 Acomys percivali | reverse complement strand
TTTCTTTCTTTCTTTCTTTCTTTCTTTCTTTCTTTCTTTCTTTCTTTCTTTCGTGTGTGTGTGTGCGTGCATGCGTGTGTTGATACAGGATCTCACTATGTACCCCTGGATGTCCTAGACTTTGGCTGGCCTCGAATTCACAGAGACCTGCTTGCCTCTGCCTTCCAAGTGCTAGAATTAAAGGCATGCACCACAGCAGTCAGCTATTGGTAGCAATAATTCCAACCTGAACCAGTTCTGTAGCATATCATAGGGAACTGATAAGTGAAACAATGGGGAGTTTAGCATGCGTGATTGTTATTACTTAAAAGAAGGTGAAATAGCCTATGCCTTTAATCCCAGCACTTGAGAGGCAAAGTTAGATGGATCTTTGTGAGCTTGAAGCCAACATGGTCTACATAGTGAGTTCTAGGATAGTGCACACTGGAGCACTATGTCAAAAACAAACAACAAAGAAACAAAACAAAACATGAAAATGAAGGTGGACTGAGTTATAGCCTGGTACTGAAAGACTTCATAGCAAAGTGAGAAGTGATGCAGCAGTTGATTCTTTTTTTTTTTAAAGATTTATTTTTTTTATGTGTATAGAGTTTTTGCCTGCATGTATATCTATGCATGTGTGTTTTGGTACTTACAGTGGCAAAAAGAAGGCATCAGATCATGAAAAACTAGAGTTACAGATGGTTGTGAGCCACCATGGGATGCTGAGAATTGAACTTGGGTCCCCCACAAGAGCAGCCAGTATACTTAACTACTGAGCCATATCTCCAACCACAACAACTGATTCATTATAAAGGTATACTAAGTCATAATACTGCAGTATATTATTCAATATATAGTTGTATTTCATCAAATATAAAATTTTCTGAATATTAGAAGCAAGAATATTTATATTCCAAAGATATGTGTTTATTGTATAGATTGTATATTTTATATGTTCCAATTTGTAAGAAAGTATTTTTCATAAGTTTGGTTACAGGTTATCTATAAGAATGTTATCCTTCATAGGTCATTTTTATGTCTCAGTACTTTATCACATCTGATTCAAACTATTCCTAGAAACAAAGCACAAATGTCTTTACATCAGTGAGTGATATTATCAAACCAACCCAATTTCTATTATGAACATTTTCACCAAAAATAACCCTATATAAGCCACCAGCCCATAAAGGAACATTGAGACAGATGAGAAGACTTGATACCTTGGACATCTTGGACTTTGTGTCAGTGATGAGGAAGGACATGTTGTTGATTTCATTCTGTACCACAAAATTCTGTTCTTCTCTCTTGAAATTCTAAGAGGTTGCAAAAGAAATTTCAGTTAAAACTACTTGGAGAAAGCAACATAGCCAGAGTTATGGAGCAGTCCTTTGTGTCTTCAAGGGCAGATGATGCTTTGGTGTCTGACGTATGCCAAGATGGCTAGGTTAGGGACAACTGTTTCACAAACTATATAATGTGAGTGTGACTTAGTTTTTCCAATGCTGGGGATGAAATTTAGGGCTTTTCCCATACAAGGCACATGTTCTGCCACTGAGTATATGCCTAGTCCCTCTTCTTACTTCTTATTTGAAGATAAGTTCTCATTAAATTGTCCAGCTTGGCCTTGAACTCACTCTGTATCTCAAGCAGTCCGTGACCTTATGAGCCCCCTTCTGTCACTTTCTGGGGAACTGGCATGACAGACCCATGCTGTCAGGCCCACCTTCAGTAGTTATTTTGAAAGACAGGACACCAAGTTTAGAAAATTTAAGTCATGAAATCACAAGTCGCCAAATGACAGTATGAACAGGGCATATGCTATCTCCTGGGATAAACAGCCTTTCTAGAGCACACACAACTCTGATGAAACTTTCTACTTTCTATTCTGATAGGTATTTCATCTAATTCTAAAAGTGCTATGACATTATTTTATGTGCTTTTAATTTAGAAACAGAATGGTAAAATCAATTCATTTTAAGTATCTGGAGACAATATTGATATGTATAAATAGGTTTGATTCTAAGATATATATCACTACCCCTACTATTGAAAGTACCATTAAATGAGCCTTCTAGTTATACTAAAGAGTCCTCATCCTAAACTATTCCTTAAGAAAAGTTAAAAGATGCTTCACTGGTGTTTAAGTGCCTGGTGAATAGAATACATATGCCAATTTCCCAACAGTTTTCAACATCTTAAAGCATCTAGCCCTGGATCCCTCCCATTTGTTCCCTTGGCAAGTAAAAATTGGGTTACCTATGGAACAGAGGGAAAGGTAAAGGACTGTTAATCCATCTCTAGTTTTGGTGAATAAAGATGGGTTGATTTATTCTAGAATATACATTTCTCCCAAAAGATACCTTAATAAGCTAATGTATCCTTTAAAGTGTGCTGCATAAAATAAGGAATCATTCATCAGGCATGGTGGCACATGCCAATGGTCTCACAGAAGCAAGAGAATTACAAGCTTAAGGTCAGGCTAACTCCAAGACTAGCTTAAGCTATAGAGTGAGGTCCTGGCTCAGAATATCAAGGGCTGCGATCTAAACCAGGGTATATCTTTGGGCTAGCATGTCCAAGCCACCAAACGAACAAACAAAACGCTTCATTTAATTCACTTAGAAGAGCAGAAACAGCCTAAAGCAGTTTCCTAGGATGTCACAGACTATCAGACAACCGTGAAAATATGCAAATATACATGTTTAAAAAGTGATTTTTAAACCAGGCAGGCCCTAAAGAGTCACAGCATGTGAAGGTGAAGCAGCTACTTACTACCAGCCTGGGTTACATGACACACTATTGAAAAGAGGGGGGATACAAACAATCATTAATATTTATACAATGCTATCAAAAGTTTGTTACTTTTAAAAGATAAATTACAGAGATTAAATAAGGCTCTATTTCCCAGAAGTTCCCAGAGGCACCTTCCTTCTGTTCTAAGCTATCAAGTGAATTCTAAGACACAAACTCAGGAAATGCCATTCAGACACTGACTGCAGGGACCAGACAACTGGTCTACCTTTCCAAAGCCCTCTTCACACATAAAACCATAGATATTTCTGGCCAGCATTCTCATACTTACATGAGATTTGGACCAGTAGATGAAGACTTCAGCCACCATGCGAAATAGCTCCTCTGCTTCCGGGTTGGGCTCCTTCAGCCACTTTGCCCTGAAACACATAATAAACAGGTTCTCAGTTAAAGTTAACTAAGAAAAACAAGCCTTCCCCCTCCCCCCAAATCTCTCTCTCTTTCTCTCTCTCTCTCTGTCTCTCTCTCTCTGTCTCTCTCTGTCTGTCTGTCTCTCTCTGTCTGTCTCTCTCTCTCTGTCTCTCTCTCTCTTCTCTCTCTCTCTCTCTCTCTCTCTCTCTCTCTCTCTCTCTCTCTCACTCTCTCTCTCACTCTTTCTTTCTCTCTCTCTCCAGGGTCCCTGGCTAGCCTGGAATTTGCTATATAGACCAGGCTGGCCTTGAACTCACAGATATTTGCCTATTTCTGACTCTCCTGGGTGATAGGATTAAAACTGTATGCTACTACACCCAACCTGCCAAAGTCATGTTTGCTGACCAGAGAATTCATAATGGTTTCATGGTAACACTGTAACATTTAAAAGCCTGAAAAACATTATAACTGTCCAACTGCTTTGAAAGAGAAAGAAATTAAAAGTAAAAAGTTTAGATTTATTTTGATAAATTATTACTTTATAATCCATATCCACACTTATGTATGATGTTTTGTATATGTATACATATTATTTGTATATACTATAACAATTTTAAAGCATTTTCTTTCTACATAATATGAAAACATGTTCATCTACAGCTCCAGTCTCTGCTGTAGAAACAGAAATAATATAACAATAGATATGCTACTTTCAATGCATAGAAGGTTTCAGCAAACAGTATCCAGTGGTAAGCTGAAGATGCCCAATGAGAATTAATGTATGCATTATTATCTATGTATACATCATTATGTATGCATAATATCTTGTCATATTATAACCATGAACAAACCCATGGCTCAGGAGTCAGTGGTCTAAGTGATCTTTATGACAAGATGAGCCGAGCAGACCCTGAAGGACTTTGGGGAATGAGCCACTTTTGCACATTGTACCTGTTATAGTCCACAAATCGGATCAAGAGTGGGTAGAAGGCATAGAGATCCCTGGCCAGGGTGGTGAACTCATCTAGAATGAGCAGTTCAGCCTCAGACATGTCCCCTCTGGCCTCAGCTTTCAGGTGGTCTTCCTCAGATACTACCATGGCAGCCTTTTTCTTTAGCTTCTCCATCAGTGGTAAGAAATGAGTTTTCAAGAGCTGAGGTTTGACCTTGTTGATGATAGGCTGTGAAAATACTGTTTAGAAACAGACATTAATATTCTGTTGTGAAGATACACATTAGAACAACGAGGAATTGCTGGTGTGATAATAGGAGTGAGATCCCCACCTCTTCTCGCTCCTGGCTTCCTTAAGGACAGAGGCGATGTCTCTGCAAATTCTCTACCCACAACCCTAATTGTATAATTGATGCTTAAACATGATTAATGAACTCAATTCAATGTGCTTATTTTTTTAACAAAAGATTGATGATTTAGAATAAAGTAAAAAAAAAGACTTGGAATCATATCAGAAATCAATATTATCATACAATGCCCCCAAATGGAAATGAGTCTTCCAGATCCTTTGTTTTTTTTTTTTTTTTTTTTTTTTTTTTTTTTAGAAGACAAACGCTCTCTGAAGTATCAACATGCGAGACCTGCAGGCCCCTCTCTTCATCCCATCCTCAGCTCCTGAAGGGTTGGGTTATACACATCATTGCTGTCCTAGTTAGCATGCGAAGGTAATAATTCTAGGCTTGTACAAACAAATTTTAAGATGTATTTTTTACCTTAAGGTTATATAACATTCATACATGTTCATATACAGAAATATATACACATACATACACTTCTTCGATCATTAAAACCCTGGTGTTATATATGTTTTTATCAACAGGTAAACTCATTAATTCATACTATACACAGATCATTCTGCATTCCTTTAAATTTTTGCTTACATATCTATCTATCTATCTATCTATCTATCTATCTATCTATCTATCTATCTATCTATCTAGTGAATATTTCCCAAGACACAAAATGCGGCTGAAACCTGAGTGCTTGGAGAAAATATAACATTTTAGTAAGAGGATATTCAGAAACTATTTACCCACATTTCTCCAGCTGTTGGGTATTTAGATAGCTTCCAGAATTTTAATATAAACACTGCAGTGACAAGCTGACTTGTACATGTTTTGCTTTAGTTCCTCAGCCCATTGTCACAGGAGAGTAATATGAAGGTAGGTTGTTTCAAAATCCAGTATTATATTTTTCTCTCTGTCTATACCTATCCACTATTCATATTAATGGTCATAGTTTCTTGGGCTTGCTAAGTAATCTTATATAGAAATAAATGATTTAGAAAACTCTTTGAAATTATTAACTATGGAATAAGTAGCTCTAGTAGTCAATTCAGTACAACCTAGAATTACCTGGGAAGAGAGTCTCAGTGAGGAATTGTCTACATTGGGTTGGCTGGTGGGCATGTCTGGGGGAGGGGTGCCTCAATTAAGTGGCTGTGGAAGACCCAGCCCGCTGTGGGTGACACCATTCCCTAAGCAGGAAGTCTTGAACTATATAAGAGTAGAGAAATTAAGCTGAGTAAAAGAAATCCAGTGGGCGTGCATGCATTTATTTTCTTTTGCACTTGATATCCTTGCAGTGATATACTGTAACTGCAAGTGTCAGCTAAATTAAAATCTCTCTTTCAAAAGATGCTTTTGGTCAAGATATTTTATCATGGCAACAAAAGTGAGACTAGAGCAGTTAGCAAATGTCTGATCTGATCCATATCTTTTTTAATTCAGATTACAACTCAATTGTTATCGCATCACTTATATCCTCTCATTCCTCCCTCCCTCCCGCTTTCACCCTATTCCTCTCCCCTAGGTCTATGACAGAGAGGGACCTCCTCCCCTACTATATGGTCATAGGCTATCAAGTCTCATCTTTGTAGCTTGTTTATTCTTTCTTTTTAAATAGCATAACCGGGCTAAGCAATGATAGTTTTGAGCACAGCAGAAATCACTGAAGACTACTGTGGGAAATTTCTAGCCCTCAATATTTCAAACCTTTGTTGGAAATAAAACAAATGGCAGAGTGCGTTATTTCCAGTTCTTACCGGCCAAGCGCTTCATCCAGGCTCCTTCATCGATCCCCAGGTTGTTGTAGATGATTTTGAGAATGTTGCCCAGCAGTGTGTTCATGTGCTCCGAGTTGAGGGCTGTGCAGCACATCTCGGCCCTCTCTGGGTGGTTCTCAGGACCGTGTTCCCACCACCGTGACATGTAGCTGCACAGCATGGGCAGTACAACCTCCATCATGTGTGGCATCTGGGTGTAGCGGATGCCTGACTCTGCCAGCTCTATAATCTCGGCCATGAGCTTCTCCAGAGATGGAATATTTGGACACACGTCTTCCACGTTTGCTGGTAAACTGAGAGCTGGAGAATCATGATATAATTGGATTGTGCTCAATGCAAGAACAGGTCATGTGACAGATCTGAATGTCTCAAATAGATACCATATTTCATTTTTCCCTTCAAAATGCAAACCTAGCTATACTTCTGGCACCTTCTTCTTCTTCTTCTTCTTCTTCTTCTTCTTCTTCTTCTTCTTCTTCTTCTTCTTCTTCTTCTTCTCCTCCTCCTCCTCCTCCTCCTCCTCCTCCTCCTCCTCCTTCTTTTTTACCATGGTTGTCACTTCAAAGTTCTTTCCTAACCCCAAGATCCTGCCTTGCCACCATGCTCTGGGGCTAGTGGACAGCTGCTCTGCCTACTTCACAGCAAACAAGGATAACCGTTCTCTCTTCCCCCTGATTCTGTCACTCGCTGCCATTGTCATGCCATCTCCGTGTCTCCCCATTCACCTCTATCCCCTCTTTTTGGAGGAAGGAGTTTGAGGTCCTTCTCTTGTTACCTCCTGTCTGTCTGAATGATTTTCTGACCACAGGACCTTGCTCAGGTTCCTAGTGCCAGCCTTTTCCTCTCTAGCAGCTCCTGGCCAGCCATAGCTACAGATATGCAAATGTCTCCAGAAGCTCCCAGGCATCTCTGTCTGTACAATGAGGTACAACTCAGCTCAGCTTTCCAGCACACAAGGAACTCATAATAGCAGCTCACTGGTTCCTAGGCAGCTTTTCCCTTTTCCTGAACTTCCTCACCTTCTTCCTTACCACTGCCATCTCCAAACTCTGTGACTCTGTACTCATTATAGCACTGTCTTTTTAACAAACACCTTTCTCCTTGCTGAATTAGATGTTGGCTTCTTTGAGGATCCATTTTTAGCCTCTTGGCAACTACATCCACTACCACCGGCTTCTGTTTGCTATAGCTACTAATAACATTCCAAGTTTTATGTATTTATCTTCCCTCCCCCCCCCCACCTCCCGACTTCTCCTTTATTTTTCCCCAGGGTCCACTGAAACACATGGGTTTAAACTTTTCACTTCCTCTCCAACATAATTACTCAAAGGTGTTAGCCAGTCAGTTATCCTGGCTAGCTGCAGAAGCAGCTTCCTTGGCTCACATCTGAGATGATGCTCTCTCCAGGAAACCTCAGAACCACTCACTGCCTAGTCTAGTGGGTGCTGTCTAGTCACTTTGCTTCTCAGCTGAGCTGTGCACTGATCTCTCTCGCTGCTTTCAGGATGGATCTCTACAATACGTCAATGTCCCCTCTATAGCTGGGAAGTGAATCTTCTCTGCTGCTGGCTTCAGTCTCCATTCTTTCGTCCCCCCCTCTGGCTTCCAGCCTTGTTCACTGTCTGCTCACCTCTCCTGGGAGCTGTCTCCAGTCATGCTTTCCCTAACGAACCAGAGTCTCTGTCCTCCCAACTTCAGGACTCATCCTGAGGTATCTGTGTTGTCTTCCCAGGGACACTAGCATAACATTACTTTCTGGTGCCCAGTAGTCTTTATTCTGAATTCTATTAACCATGTCTACCAGCCTCTCTCTCTACATTAGTCCACAACTCCCTGAGGGAAAGAATCAAATCTTAGTCATCTTTGTATCATATCTCTTCTCTCTGCCATAACCTAACAAAAATGCTCTGGAAATAATGAAATTCAATTCCGTTTGATATGCAAGCGAGGTAGTATAGAAATCTGAGCAGGTAAGTAATCTGTCCGCACAGTTCCTTATCTGAACACAGGTAATAAATCTACTTTGTTCTTGACTCATGTCCAAATACTAATGACTCACAAAACCTTAATAAGATGACTGTATATTATTGCAGAGAAAAATCAACAATTTGAACTTAATCATTTTTCACTACTTATAAAAAATTATGTCAAAATATTACTATTGCACATTCAATACATTTGCCTATACTTGCATTTATTCATGGAGTGAGACTGACAAAATAGACAAATTAAATAATTATTCAGGACACTAAACATTCCTTACTTGGTAATATTCACTAAAAACAAAACAAAACAAGCAACGGTGTAACTATGTCACAGAGAAACAAGCTCACAGATGGAGAGGTGTGCACACCAGATCTTGAGAACATTCTGAGACTGGTAGAAAGCATCCAAAATATATAGACTTAGAAAAACATCAAACAGAAGAGGTCCTCTCAGAGGGCATCTGTGACATATTTAGCCTTGAGGATCAGTCTTGACTATTCTAAGAGGCTACTAGAAGAAGAAGAGTCAGCTTACTCTTCATTCAGCTCAGTTCACATTCCTGTTAATAATTCTAGTAAGTTCTCAAAGGTAAATCTCTAAAGTCATCAGCAGGGCAGTACATGTCTCTTTCACTTGGAGTCATTAGCAAAAGAGGGCTATCTGCCCAACAAATGCTCAGATTGTCCTGCGTGGAGTACCACACATGGATCTTAGGGAGACACACCTTACATCCAGGTGTGAACTGAAGTTGTTGGTTAAGTTTCTCTGAATTCCAATTCTGAGCTTTTTAAGTGATAAGTCAGTTAGAGAAAACATATGAAAACACATGAACTAGGACAAGCAAGTTGTCATCTGACATTGACATGAACAGTGTAACATATGTGTGAGTGTATGTGTATATACCCGTACATACACACATACATGTGCACACACACACAATATATCAGAGACACAAAATGAATGTTAAAAAGTGTAAAAACAATGAAGGACACAAATCTATCAATGAATAAATGATAATACCATAGCCCTTCCTGACTTACAGTAAGACTATTCAATAAGAAAGCAGATTAAACTACTCTTTCATATTTGCTGGCTATTTTGTCTGCTTTAGTAGATTATTCATTTGTCTGTGTCTCATTAACATAGAAGCAACTGAACAAATTTTCTTCCATAAATGTTAAAGGAAGCACACATTGAAAAAAGAATGATAAATTACAATACGTAAGAACAAGGAGCATCAGAGATCATAAACTGAAAGAGAAAAACTTAAAAACCACTATATAGCAGAAAACTCCCTATTTGCCATCTATGCCTGTTCATGATCAAGCATAAAAGTGATTAAAATTATGGGATGTTTAGCCCACATATGCACAGATTGCTTCAAATTATGAACTATCTCATCTGTCAATAATGGTAAGAAATCACCCACACTCTGCCCCTTGCAACCAACCCCTAGCTCTGGGAATCAAGGGAAGGGAGCTCCTCTGGTAAGCTGGGCTCATGAGCTGTCTCACTCCGGATCACTGCTCCCTGACTTTCAGGAAACAAAACTTCTGAATATATTATCTCACTCTCTCAAGAACAGAAAATGCTGCAGAGGTGCAGGAAAATTCAGCATGCATCATCAAGACATGGCTTCATTTCTCAAAACAACACAGAAAACAAAGCAAACAGAATTAGCATAGCTGTGCTACCTGCTCTTTCCCGCGAAGACCTGGTGTTGTAGATGGAGTAAGCATTATGTTTGTCCAGATGGGTTTCTAAAAAGGCTATAGGGAAGGCACCAGCAAAGGCAGCCAGGCATTCTCCGAGTGCAGACCGCTGCCTGCAAGTACAAAAGGTTTATTGTTTCCAGATGAATAACTGAAGAAGTTACATCGGAATTGGTGAATTTAACCTTCAGGAGCGACACCAATATTGCTACTAAAAATCAATCCTGAAATCCAGTTTTGTATATTGTATATTTGTATAAATAATAATAATAATAATAATAATAATAATAATAATGGTTTTCATGAAGAAATCTTGATCCGTGGAATAAACATTAAATTGTCTATTAGGAATAGCTTTAAAATCAGATTAGCAAGACAAACAAACCATGAAAATAACGAGCTCTGTTCCTGCACTCACAAATCGGAAGGTTTTCTTCCCTCCCTGGCTGCCTCTTCCTAACCCTAACCCTAACCCTAACCCTAACCCTAACTCTAACCCTAACCCTAACCCCCTAACCCTAACCCTAACCCTAACCCTAACCCCTATCCCTCCTTTCATACTCCTCAGATAAGGAGATCCACCCCACCACCACCACAGACACTTCAGGACTGAATGTATCTTCTTCCACCCCCCCCCCCATGGCCTGGTGAGGAAGCCCCGACAGGGGGAAGTGATTGAAAAGCAGGCAACAGAGTCCATGTCAGAGACACCCTCCCCTCCCCTTTCTAAGGTCCCACAGACGGCCAAGCTATCCGTTGGCTACATATCTGTAAGGGGCCTACGTCGAGTCCATGCATGATCCTTGGTTGGCATATGCTATGCCATTATACAAAAGACAAACAATTGTTTGCACATCTTTTCCATTACTCCACTGTGCTCTGTAATAATACTTCTTAACTTAAAGACTGTCAGTCCCTCTTGAGAAACTGGACAGATGAACCTGGGTTGCTTCAAGAGTGAGAAACGAGTATAAAGTGAGGTTTTATAAAGTGAGGTTTTGAGGTACGGTCGCCATTGGTACCAGGCTGTCTGTTCTCAGCTCTTACCTCTCCACGTAGATGCTCTTGCTGGTTCCCAGGGCATACAAGCTGGTCAGAATTCTGTAACAAGACACCTGCACATCCTCCACTGAGAACAGAGAGAAGTAAACACTTACATAACAAATGACCCCCGGGAACTCATAGCCCAACCCAGAATTCATCACCAGAGTCATTGTAATGTTTGAAACTTTAGAAAGGGAAAAGTAAGAACACATTTACAAAATAAAACATGAAAGCGTTTTTTCCCCCAAAATTCTCCCCTGCTTTAAAGAATGTGTTGTGATTATCTAGAATATTCTGAGAATTATCTTTAATACTCTTTCTCAGTATGTGAAAAGAAAGGACTTGCTCAAGAATTCAATGAGAAGGAATAAATGTCAGTTTTGAGTATTGTTCTGGAGAGAAATAAATATTCTATGTTCTACAAAGGTTTGCATGGAAAAAGGTCTTTTAGTCCACACAATCTTGACTGTAATAAGTATTTGTTACCATAACTCACAAGTGATATCTCCAATGATCTGACATTCGGATATGTTTTTCCAGGAGATTTTAAATGTTATTTTTAATTCGATATATGCTTATCTGTCTACCTGTGAATGTGTGCATGCTAGTACAGGTGCCTGCAGAGGCCTGAGGCCTGGGCCCCCCTAAGGCTGGATTTACAAGGGGTTGTAGGCCATCTGAAGTGGACTTTAGGAACCAAACTCCAGTCCTCAGCAAGAACAATATATGATCCTAATCATTGCTCTATCTTTCCACCTTTCCCTTCGTATAGTATTTGATGTTAGGAAAATTAAAGAGTATCTAGGAAATACCTTTAAATTATTGTATAATGCATGCTTAAAAGCCAAAAGAAATCTAAGGAATGCAGCTTTCCAATTCCAGCCCACACAGATACAATGGCATGACTACAACCCATGTTCCTACTGGTGAAAACAAAGATTTTGACAATGAGAGCAATAGAGATTATTTGAAAGCATTGAATATGGCATTCCCCTATGCTCCAAATCCATCGAAAATGAACACTGGAAAAGATGTGATGGATTCATGGAATGTGGTGGAACCCATGCCTCAACAGTGTGGAAGATGCGACCCCAAACTGTGGCCTTATTCTGGGTCCATGTGACACGCAGACCTGTCTCTAAAAGAATGGTTTCTGTTAACTCATATACCCATCTATGCTGCTCTGCAATAATCCAAGCATCTGCATGCAGAAGTAAGCATGCTGGGATGACCCTGATGGTCCTAGTTCAAAAGCCAGCCTCTAAGGACCCAATTTACATACATATCAGATCTTCTCCAAACTGATGCTGGCCGATGTGCTCAAACAGGGATGAGAGCATGGGCAGCAGAGCCACGGTGGTATAGTTGATGATCTGCGTCACCCCTTTGGGCTGGCTCCTGGTGTGAGTAAACTGGCCTTGCTTGAGGTTTTCCATCGTCTTTTCCAGGTCCTCCGCTGCGTTGTCCAGAAATGCCCTGAGAGCACTTTTCACGCTGTCCAGGCCCGTCTTCATCACAGTCCTGGGAAGTCAGAAAGGAAGAGCTTGGGCCTTCTGACAGCAACAAAATCAAAGGCGAGAGCTGCCCCCTCCCCCCCGGCCCATAATGCTGCCTTTCTTCTACAGTATCTACTTGTTCTTATTTGCATACACTAATTATATATAATAATGGGTTTCATTTACAACATTTTCAAATATGCATACAATATGCTTTCATCGTATGTACATCCAATTACCCTCTCTTGTCCTCACTGTTTCCAGAGAGTTCTGCTTCCCCCCTCCCCCTCCCCCTCCCCCTCCCCCTCCTCCTCCTCCCCCTCCCCCTCCCCCTCTCCCTCTCCTCTGTCTCTCTCTGTCTCTCTGTGTCTCTGTGTGTGTGTGTGTGTATGTGTGTGTGCTTGCACATGATACATACAAACTGGATAAGTTAGTAATAAAATGAGCTACTAAAGAAATAATTACTGTGTCGGTATTTACAAGTTTTTTTTTTTTTTTTTTACTTGTACTAAATTGTTCATGAAACCACGAAAATAAAACCAAGAGATGTGGTCATTTAAAAAATTCTTATATATCATAATTATGTTAACACAAGATAAAAACATGCCTATTTACCTTGCATCCAAAGTCTGACCCAAAATATGAAGACAGTTCACAATTGAAGTAGCATCATTCCCTGAAAAGGAAACAAAACACTGTATAAACATTCAGAATTTCTTAGCCATCTCTTGTCCTGTTAACGCACGTGTCACGAACGTTTGTTAATTCACACAGTTCGATCATGACTTAATAAGAGAGGCTTTTGAAGACTTGAGTTTGAAATCATGCGGTTTCCCTGCTTCCAAGTGGTTATGCAAATGTAAGTGGACAAGCGGGCAGCATGTCTCGTCAGGTAGCAGACATGCTCCAGAAGCATTCGAAAGCGTTGCACAGAAGAGCTAAAGGGATGTTCCCTGAACTCCTCAGATACATTCCTCTCCCCACGCTAACTCACCGGGGTGACGCAAACCTTTAAAGTCAGCACATATCCTTTCCAAATGAGACTGGCTAAACCGCTTTATGTTTTAACTGCTCCAGGAGTCTCTGCTTTATTATTTCATTCAATGGCCTTGGGGGAAATTAATGCCTGAATTCTAAGGTAGAAAGGTGGGTTGATGTATCCAAACTTTGTTGGTCTTTGGCAAAAAAGGAAGCTATAGTTAAATTCATTTTATTTTATTTTATTTTAATTAAAACGAGAGGTTGGAGAAGCTAAGTAGAACTCTAGTTTTTAGAAATTTATTTTATTTTTAAAATTATGTGTATGGATATGTGCATATGTGTCTGCAGTCCCTGAGGAGAACAAGAGGGCCCCTTAAGCTGAAGTTACAGGTGGCTGTGAGTCGCCTGATGTGGGTGTTGGGAAGGGAATCTGGGTCCTTTACAAGAGCACTACTTGCTCTTAGCTACTGAGCAATCTCACCAGAACTTTAAACAGCACTCTTTTGCACTACTCAAAATGTAATTCTTAAGAACAAGATTCATGTATTTTAATTGCCATTTTGTATATAAAGTACAAAATTATGATTGACATAAACAGTGTATATCTGTGCATATGTGTGTAAAATGCTTAGCGATGGGTATTTTTTAAAAGTGAATAAATAAAATAATGACTCTATTAGCGAATTGTTTGACTCCCAAAATATGGTCAAACTATATTAGTCTTTGTTCTATATTTTCATCACATACACAGACACACACACACACACACATGCACGTGCACACACACACACACACGCACACACACACACACACATGCACACACACACATGCACACACACATACACACACACGCGCGCACACACACACACACACAAACAGACACTCTGGATCCGTAGTATAATGAGTCCATGTTTCAGTGTAAGTTTTTGTAACATCTGAATGTTATTTCTTTAAACAAAAACACATCCTAAAATAGCACCACTTACACACACATGGAGCCAGCAGACCATCCTGGAACAGGAAGGAGCAGAGCATCTTAGAGACATCCTCAGACAAAGACACTCTCAGTTCCAGATAGACACTGTCCTCAGAGATGCTGAGGGCTCTAAAGAGATGCCTGTTTCATTGTCTCGGCCATGCTCAACCAACCAAGCACACTCTGAGCCTTCTAGGGATAACATACACAGAATAATTTTCCCATATTTCCCGACAGAGGATAGAAGTAATTATTTGAATACATGATGTATTTTTAGAGGGTGCCATCCAAACTGCTGATGTAACTCTAACCTGCTGACAGTCCGGAAGAAAATTTTCTCTTGAGTTATGTCACTTAACATTTACTTTTGGAACTTATCCATATAGAAATGTAAGCGGAAAATTAAGTGTCATGAACTGGAAAGCAGAAAAATTCCATATATCAAGTAGCTTTCTTTTAGACATCTGATACTTATGCTGCACCAATACCTCAGAGTTAAGCACTGTGGGAAGCTGCAGTTATTTTTGTATGTTGAGGTTTGGGGCCAAACCGAAAGCATTTTTGGAGAGTAAGCATCTCTGAAAGTCTCCATGTCAAAAGTCTGAGATACTCTCCACTGGTTCAGGGCTGTATCTTGGGGACCTGTGTATCTTACTAAGAAAAAAACATTTTTTTTCTCCTTAAGAATTTCTCAAGAAACAAAAACAAAATTAAAGGTTGGGTTATTTGAGTACAAAAACCTTGCCATTTCCAGCACTTACTGATTTGAGTGTCCGGTACCTGTCTTCTCTATTAAGACCATGGGCTCCCTGAGAGCAGGATCTGATCAGTCCATTCATCCCTTCACTCACGAGATCTTTTTAAAGGCTATTATGAGCTGAGCTTTCTGCTCAGCCCTATAGGGACAAACTGAAGGCAGAAGGGCAGGAACTTACTGCATTTGGTGAGAACTAAAAGGCAAGGGTTAGCTGTGGGGAATCTCGTCTCAGGGAGTAATGAGGGCACCAAAGCCCTTGAGCCGGGGGAAAAGGGCATAACACATCTGCGGAGGTGGAGAATTTGCTGGGAAAGCTGAGGCAGCACAGTGAGCAAGAGAGGCACGGTAGTGAGAATGGACAGAGTAGTACACGAGGAAGCCAGTGCTCAGGACTTGCATGCTCAGGTACGTGAGGAAACCAGCGCACAGGACTTGCATGCTCAGGTATGTGAGGAAACCAGCATACAGAACTTGCATGCTCAGGTCACACTACAGAAATGGAAGGCACTGGGCATGCAGGAATAAGAGAGGAGGCTGGTATCTGAAAGAAACATGGCTACATGGCTACATGGTGCACAGAGTAGGAAGAGGGTATTCAGACAGAATAGGATCTTTCATCTTGGAGTAGCACAGGTAAAAGTGTTCGAAGATTGACTCTAGTGTGGTCACAGAAAGAGAATGTGCTTCATTTATCCATCTTCCCAGCCTGAAAAGAACGGCTCCCACACAGCAGGCAGACAATGACCAGATAGTCAACAACGCACTTAAAGCACTAGATTTTTCTTTGTGTGCGCACATAATGCCTTATCAGACCGTGCAGGCACCTACGCCTTCATCCCTGATGTTGCTCTGCCCTCAGAGTCTGCTTTCTCCACAATAACTGAAGGACTTAATGTGATGGGTAGGCTTGGGGATGCTCTTGCTGCCTTGAAGTTAACAAACAGAATATATATCTAGCTGAACTGCAGAGTAATTAAAATAAAAACGATATTTCTTTAGCCAGAGTTGGGTTCTTAGAATGGCAAATTAAATCCTCTGTGCTTGCCCAGCTGTCTGAGTACCAGTCCCATCCCAACTGAACTCCAGAATCCATGTGTGTATCAACTTAAGACCCACACACAAACACACACACACCACACACAAACACACACACATACCACACACACATACACACACATACCACACACAAACACACACACATACCACACACACACACACACACACACACACACACATACACAAAACCACTTTAGAATTCACGTGGAAAAGCACAGACTTAAGCAGGATGGCACTTTCTTTCTCCCCCCACT
The DNA here is from genome assembly GCA_907169655.1 of Acomys percivali. Classification (NCBI taxonomy): domain Eukaryota; kingdom Metazoa; phylum Chordata; class Mammalia; order Rodentia; family Muridae; genus Acomys; species Acomys percivali. The sequence continues at coordinate 569,248 of OU015749.1, read as the reverse complement.
TCCTCACCTACAAAATATTTTCCTCTATTCACCAGGATTCTATGGTGAGAATATCTATCCTTGGAAAGTGTAACTGCCACTTTTCCACATAGCATGCTTGAGAGCCTCCTAAAGAGCAGTTTGGAGTGTGAGAACTATTGGTCCCTTCGGTCCTTTGGGTGCTTTGATGTAAAGACTTTAAAGGTAGTCAAAGACACATGCAAATGTGGGAAGTCAGCTTGTGGTGATCCTCATGGCTAGATGTCATAACAATCTTGTGACTAGCCAGAAGAACTGTAGATGTGAATTCAGTTTGGCAGATAACACATATTAAATATCCCCAGTACCTACAGACCTACTCACCACAGTGAGCCTAAGAGCAGGGATCCGGTCTGTTTATTATTCTCCCCTGGTCTCCAACACCCAACTGTAGGAAGTTAATGTGTATCTTCTTCAGTTTTGGTACCAATTATCAAGCCTAAATCTGCCTTAGCTGATTCTTAAATGAAGTCATAAATTACTTTCAAGTATTATTTTTTATGTTTAGGTGTGTGTCATTTGTATGGAAACTGAGCCTGGGTCCTCTGTAAGAGCAGTATACATTCTTAAGTGCCGATCCATCCTTCTGGATCCAAATCACGATATATTTTGAATTAAAGCGGTGTACATGATATATTTGATAAATACCTTATTTCCTGCCAGAATGTAAAAAATAATATGCAAACATATATGGGTAGGGTGAAAGTACTAAAGAAAAGATTAATGTGACTACATGGAAGCATCAGCTTAATATTTGTTTAGGTCTCTCTCTAGTAAAACTCATCGCTATCTCTGATGTACTCATGAAATGGGAAATACAAAGGTCTCTTGTGCATATAATTTGAATAGCCATACCTTGTACTGTATTTTGAATTTAATTTGATTCACCTAAGAGCTAATAAGTCAGACTTGAATAAAACCAATACGTAAAATCTAATAGATCAAACTAGGATAGAAACACAGCAAGTTCACACTTTCTGCACTATCTCAACATTCATTAGCTCATATTAGGTTTAATATACACAACAAATCTCTAAGATTAGAGGTGATTTTATGCCTCCCACAAAAAAAAGTAAAAGTTTAGACATTCAAGTTTCTTGTCCAAACCATTCAGATGGTTAATTCTCAAAGGCAGCGTGTACATAGTCAGAGCCCAGTCAGTGTTCCCTCCTGATCACCACATGAGTCTAAAGGCAGGCTGTAGTTGTGCTATGTAAAGCTTGTGTGCTAAGATTTAAATACCATTATCTAGACAATTCTGCATAGAGCATTTTGTTTGTTTGTTTTTTGAGACAGGGTCTCTCTGTGTAGCCTTGGCTATCCTGGACTTGCTTTGTAGACCAGGCTGGCCTTGAACTCACAGCCATCTGCCTGCCTCTGCCTCCCGAGAGCTGGGATTAAAGGCATTTACGACCATGCCTGGCCATAGAGCATGTTTTATTGTTAAAGACATCTTCCAGCTTAATGGATTTCAAATACAGCATCTAAGTAGAGAATAAGATTAAATAAGAATGAATAAAACTATATCATACATGTCTCTTCAGTTATGCTTTAGATGATATACTTGAAGGGAAAATGTAACAGGCAAAGGGAATCCCTGCTGATGCAAGAACCATGTAGTATTCCTTTAAGAAAGGTTATCATTTTTAAAATGGCATAATAGAAGTGTCTGGAATGCTGGAAACATTGTCTTGACCTGACTATTTACTAAGTAGATTATAATTATGGAAAGTTCCTTATTCTTAAGCTATATGTATTTCGTCATATATGTGGGATATGCTAAATTTTCTAAAAAGGGAATCAGTTAGGTAAAACATAAAAATAGTATGAAATAGGTGGCCAGCTAGAAAGAATATAATGTTTTCATGTGAGTATATAAACAGACAACGCCCCCATCGGAGCTGCCCATAATTAGACAATATTCTCTGAGGACAAAGGGGTGTTTAAACCTGCTGTCACCCTGGGAAAGTTGAACAGAATTCTTGTCAGAAGAATTTCCCATGAGTTGTTGTCTATTGATGAGAAGTTAAACATGAATAGTTAAGCCTACATCACTCTGAAGACATGACCCTGAAAAATTTGAATATCTTAAGCAATAATGTAAAAATGGAGACAACTTATAATGGAATATGAGTTAACTGATACATAAAAGTATACTGAACATACTTGTACATTCCAGGTATGAGAAATACATAGTACAACAGTGGCTGGCTGTATTTAAATCTATCATTTCTTAAAAACTTAAAAAGAATTATTGGTGCCTATCTGTGTGTGTGTCCTTAAGACCCTCAGTTTGTTCGCTGTGACTATTACAAAAAGGACTTAACTTTCCAACTCTATAGTCTTTCATAAAAATAGTTAGATTGAAAGCATTTCTAGCCATATATCTGTATAAGATATTCCAACATTGGCTCCAAAACCTAGAGAGGAAAGGGTTCAAATTTGCTTTGGCTGTTTATATAATTAGATTTTTTAAAAAAAGAGGTGAGTGACAAGATTCTGCCAGCAGCTGCTAATTCCTACTGCTCCAAGTAGGAACATCTACAAAAGTGAGTGCCACCCTGCGCAGCTGTCCAGAAGCAGGTGCCCAGGAGCCTGGCTCCCACCCACAGGGGCACTCCGACACATCAGAAAGAGGATGAGGTGTGGGGAGTGGTGCTACAGGACCCACATTGTCCAAGCGAAGCTCTTGGGTGCTATAGTCCCAACTACCAGGCTCCAAAGTTTGGAATGCAGGCGACAAACATATCTGTAGTCAAGAACGTTGAAAATAAAGAGTAAATTCCAAATTTGGATCAATATCGGCTTATTATTTAATCCTCCAGAGAGAACCAAGCAAAAATACAAGAGCCTGGTTTCATGTTACCCTTGAAATAAAAACATGGCAGAACTTGCCACTTTCATTCATTTGATCTTTAAATAAAATACCCTTCGGTTTTCAGTCATGAATTGGGTTGGCTTAGGGAAGTCATAGCCCTCCATTTTTTCATAGGTAATGTTACTTATATGCAACCTCTGGGAACTTGTCTGGCCTATGATGGCCATGCATGCAGCCGTGCAGTCATGCATCCATGCAACATAGCAGCACACAACACAGTGCAAAATTAGCAAAGAAAAGCCCCTGATGGCCATGCGCAGAAATTTCCCAAGGGTCTCCTTACCAAACAGTGAAATCCTATGCCTGACAAGAACTCCAAGTTTGCAGAACAGGCTGAGAACAAAAGAAAAACAAAAGGAGAAAAGGGGGAGGGGGGAGGGAGGTAGAAAAAAGACAGGGGAAATTAAAAATAAATTAAATAAGATGAGAAGAAGAGAAAAAAAAAAAGAAAGAAAGAAAAACAAAACAGCTGACCTATGAGCCGGGAAAAAAAAGCGAACATGATGTCACGCAGAAAGGGTCGATTCTCTGAGCAGAGTGTGGAGTACGGTAGTAAAGAAAGAATTTCTGCGCATCTTAACAAACATGGTTAAAAAGCACATAGTACAAGTAAAGAAACAAAAATAAAATAGAAAGCAAAGCTCATTAATACAAAAGCCATCTCTATAAACCTCACAGAGAACAGAACTACAGGAAAACCACGTGGAAAGAGTTTAATTCACTATGCCCAAACCACCTGTTTATTACCGTGGGCATTGCTTACAAACGGAAACATGAGGCATTGGGCATAAAAGTTACTCTAAGTTTCATCGGGTAAGCCATCTCTTCTAAACCTCACTGTGCCCCTAATGTAAATACCAGGCGTCCTTTTAATGATGATGGCTGAGTTGAGTATCTTTCTTATCTCCCTACCTCGAGGTCCCAGGAAATTCACAGCAGCTATCAATGGGACGTTCCAAGTAACCAGGGCTTGTCTTCCACAGTCAGCCTCACAACCCAAACCTACCACACCCCTCAGTGGAGATTGCAGAACTGTGAGAGCATCTGTAGCCTCTGCCTCTTCGCCAGTTCCCCGCCCCGTGGCCTCCCGAGGGCTCCCCTTGTAAGGACACCCCCTGCTGATGCTGACTGCTATACCTCACTTCCTTCTCATGTCCCTAACTCTGTTCCCCAGACTTAGGTCAGGCTGGACAGACCCCAAGAAGCCTTTCCTGACGTCCAGCTCTCCATTGGCACAGCCATCCCCAGGTGTTCCCTCCCAGGAACCATCTGTGGGGCTCAAAGATGACACTGAATTCACCAGGCCACGGCTTCTTTTCCTACCATACTCTCTTCTGAGCCCTCCTAGGAGCAACCCTGGTCCTAACTGGCACTTCCCAGCACTCTTCCCTGGAGGATTGTAAAGGTTTACCTAAACTGGGTACCCCCAGGGGGGGGTTGGCTGGCTCCTAGCTGCTCATGCTTTCTGGGAAAGCTCCCATCACCCCAGCCCACGCCCCTCCATCACTGAACCCCCCAGCACCAGTGGTATGCAAACACTAGAGACCAGTACATTTTGACCAGATGGCTTTGTACTACTTTATACCAATGTGGATTAATCAGTTGTTAAAATTATATTTGTTGATTTTTTTTTTCCTTTTGAGACAAGGACAAGCTCGGTAGGTCAGGCTGGCCTCACGCTGACCAGGGATTCCAGGCTAGCCGTGAATTGATCATCCACCTGCTTCTGCTCCTGAGTGCTGAGATTACAGGCAGGTGCCACCACACCCAGCTGGATGTATTAATCGATGGCAACTGATTACATAGGGTATCTGTAGCTTTTCCAAGAAAACGTTCATTTATAAAGGACTGAGTCAGATTTGCGTAATTTAAAAAAAAAATCTCTGTATGTAGCTCTTAGATATGAGATTTGATGTTGATATGTATAGTTATTTGTACTATAATTTTACTTACTAATTTTTAAACAAAAGCTACCCTGACTGACATCCCTTATCTACTGAGCTTCATGGTGGCTTTTAAGTGCCCTCTTTCCGAAGACAAATTATCTGTCTACAAAGATTGGCAGCTCAGACCTAAGGTAGCGGCTGCATCTTCACCTATGTCAAAGGGCATTCTTTACTACCCTCTAGCCTTCCAGTGAAGCATTCTGAGATCTTCCTGGGCTACCGAACTTATAATACTGCCTGTATGCTAACACGGCTTCTCCTGAGGGACCATGCCTTGGCTGTTGGGCTCTTTTGGAACAGGCCGGTTCTGTGTCTCTTTCCACTCAATTCTGTTCACTCAAGGAGAATAGCCAGAGAAAGGTCATCCCTCCACATCTTACTGCTCACTGACCACAGACATCAAAGGCCAGTTCCTCCAGGAAGGCAAACTTCCCCTTCTACGCCGTTGGTTTTGGGGATGGAATTTCTGGGTAAATCAGGACCTGTGATTATTACAAACCACAGCCCACACGCCCCCTAAAGCTACTGCCTATGACTGTGCTGTCCCAAATCTTACAGTGATGATCCTGACACTTTAGACACAATACCTGCTCAGGAAAGAATTTTGAGTGCTAGGGAATGAGTATAGAAAGTGTCTGTCACAGAATCATCAGTTGATAACAAGGGAGGAATTAACTCAGACCCAGAAAACTACTGCTAGGACTAACAATTAAATACGAACTTAAACCATTATTGCAGCACTAACAATGTATTTCAATGTATCCTTGTGTAGTCTTAGTAACAAGATCAGGGTTTAGCATTTTGTGTACTTGATCTTACTCGTGTGTGTGTGTGTGTGTGTGTGTGTGTGTGTGTGTGTGTGTGTGTG
>OU015749.1:552474-562474 GCA_907169655.1 Acomys percivali | reverse complement strand
CACAGCTACATCACTTGGTGGCAGCACTAGAAAGCTATGGTTCTAATTTTTTCTCCAAAATTGGCTATAGACAATAGGCTAGTCTATTTTGGGGGTACATAGTTCTATTTTTCAGCTTTATATAAGTATACCAGCAAGTAAAAAATTGTGTGTACTAAGAATATGAAACAGCATTTTGACATCTATGTGTTATGGACAGTTGACATTTCCAAGAGAAAGGCTGACAGTGACTAAAGAGTGAAAAGAGAAAAAGTAGAATTTGTTTTGGTTTGTTTGTGTGTTTTCATTGGTTTTTCTTGGTTTACATCTATCAAGGGATCCTTAAAGTACAGCACCCTCGGGGGACAAGGCTTCTGTTACAAACACCTAAGTGATCCCAGAAGGAGCAAGGGATTTAAGATTCATCATGCTCTGCAGGGTCGCGGGACCTCTGGGATTTCCAGGGGCTTGTGTGTTCTCCCAGTACACAGGGACAAGGACCCAGAGACATGGATGGGTACCTCTGTGAAATTCTGCAAGACTGCCCTTTTCCTTTCTAGGCAATCCAGGGAGGAAGGTCATGCCCAAGTTGTAAGGGATGTAGTCCCACAGTGGGATGTGACCTTGTACTGCCTCCCATCCTGGTGTGCTCGCTAGTGTCCTTTATCAACCTCACAGGAAGATTAGTAGTTAAGGAGAGAGACAGAGACAGAGGGAGAGACAAAGAAAGAGACACACACAGAGAGACAGAGACAAAGAGAGATAGAAAGAAAAGAGAAAAAGAGACAGAGAAAGACAGAGACAGAAAGATAAAGACAGGATGACAGAAACACATACATACATACAGACAGACAGACAGAACAGAACAGAACAGACAGAGTGTGTATGTGTGCAGTGTCTTTGGGTAAGTCAGGGAACTAGATAATAAAAGTTAAGTGAGCTAGACATTCCAGCTAATTCCCACATTACTCAGGCCTGGACTCTTCACTCCTCTCCAGTCCTTAGTCACATCTCACTCTCTGGCATGATATCATCATTCCACATAGCAGGAGGGTCAAGGCCAAAAAGAAATGCTCTTCATGTAGTTTACTCTTCTCCATGAAAAGATTACTCAGAGACAATTTAAAAGCCTGTGATGTTTGTGAGCAATGTGGTGGCAGAAATCCTCACGACCGCTAATCTTCATGTGGGCTAAGTCCTAACAGAATGTTAAGAAAACACAGTAGACCCACATATTTTTAAGAAAAAAATCTATAAATAACATGTCAGTGTTAAACCAAATAAGGCATTTCTAAGATGCCAAGTTGAAAGGCACAAGAGAATATTAGAAAGGTATGTTTTGGTTTTTCACTCCATTATCACGATTGGGCTGTGACTTAATTGCAAAAAAATAATTAATTGAAAGTGTCTAAGTAGGGTATTGCCTTCCTAAAACAACAATAACAACAACAACAAAAGAAACAAAAAACAAAACAAATTGTCAAAAATATTAGATTGCCAAGAAAAATTCAATGAAATTATGTTCAGGACATTGATTTCCGTAAATACCAATATAGAGATTCCTCCCTACCCTTCTTGGAGACTCTGGCTGTCATTTTGTTTGGCTGGAGATCGTACCCCTACTATTTTGTATCGAATGGTATTTTGTTTCTTTTATTAGTGCTACCTTTAAGTAGAATCCTAAAAAGATGTCCCTAACATATACATAAGTTAACTTGCTGAACCTTTCTACACCCAGTGTTAGGCTCAGCGGGGAGGGGAGTACATTCTTCTCCCAGCCTTGCTCAAGGCCCTGGAGCTCTCTGACCCAAATACAAACACAACACGAAAAAACCAAACACAAAGCTTTAAGACCATAACTCTTTACCTCGTCACCATCTCCTTCTCTTTGTTGGATGCATGTCCTCCAGTGCAGAGGGGCCGGCTCGCAGCCGACAGGAAGTACAGGCGATGGTTTTTAAAATACTGATCAATTAAAGGAAGAACAACCTGAAAGAGAGGAAGAGAAAACAGCTCTGCAGAGTGAACTGCACGGGGAAGAACAAGAGCTCAGAGCCCACAGAGAGGCCTACCCGTGCAATACTGGACCCATGCTGACTCAGTGGGTACATCTAGATCCCTTTTGCACCTCTCATGCATGCACGCACGTGTGTGTGTGTGTGTGTGTGTGTGTGTGTGTGTGTATGTGTGTGTGTGCATGCACATGTGCAAGTGTGTGAGCATGTGGGGGGGGGTGGGAGACAGAGTTAGGATGTGATGGGACATGGTTATGAGGAACACAGAAATTTTCAACAGTTCAGAATTATTTTCCTAAAATGAAACATACACGATATTGTCCATACGATACAATTCAGAGGCCAACAGGCACTTGAATTCCCAGGATAGTCACACACTGAGTCGCCATTATATGTGAGAGCTGCTGAGGGTGTGCTATCATCCTGTTTGTCCTACTGTCTACTGGGTGTGGTAGCCCCCCTCCATCGTTTCTGCTTTGTAGATATTAAATAGAACCATGAAACAAGAGGCCCACTCAAGACCCCACTGCTGCCTACTTCGAGACACAATGTACATGTATCTGTCCTTTCTCAAAGCCAGGGTCCCCAGTCTGGTCAGACTGAGCCCTGCTGCCCTGGGATGACGTTTCCTCCTTTTCTGTGCGTTGTGCACATATCTTGGTACCCATGATTTCCTGCCTGCGAAGGGCACTTCTGGCTTCCTCATGCTCCTTCCTGGTCTAGCCTCTAGAACTGATACCTGTTCTACTTTGCTGGATATAGTGTTTGTCTCCTGCCCTGTAGTATAAAACACTTATGCTGGATGACTAAAGACACAATTTTATCACTCTCTTGAAAGTCATAATAAAGCCTGCATATACTGGATGGCAGAAAGTAGATATTTGATTAAAATAGAGAAGTAAATCAAGCCACATTAAATATCCATAAGCAACAACTAAGGGTTCTGGTCAGTGGGTAGTTTAAAGGCATATCAGTGGCTTAACTACACACCGTTCTGATAACTGGGTATCAAGAGGGGATTGCAATATGTAGCGGCAGGAAATGACTGATCTATGTTTTTATCTACCAGTCATCCATCGCTCTATCTCGCATCTAACAATCTACTATCTATCCATCTATCACTAACAATATGCATCCTGGTATAAACCACATTTTTTATGACTAGAGCAAACTCTAAGTGCTTTATTGAGTAGAAAGCAAAGAGAACCAGTAAAAGGTGTAATTCTGAAAATATAACTGAAGGCAGATATTAATTATTCAGAAGACATGCCATTTGAAAATCTATCAAATGTGGTGTTTATAGAAAATTATCTGAAATATCACCAATGCAAGTATATTGAAAACTGTCAATAACAGTGAGCCTCCCACTTAACTGCAAGGTGTTGCTAAGAGGCACACTTAACCAAGGGAAACCAGTGTATCGAAGGCATCCCCCAGGCCAGTCTACTCCCTGACACACCTAAGGAAGTAAGTGATTCCAGTGGGTGGCTGCACTGTCCAGCCCTCCCTGTCTGAAGGAAGTGATGAAATTCCCTAGCAATATGGAGAATCCTTGACAAGTCCTTACGAAACAGGATTGATAATAATAATGGGTTATACTCTTCCTATGAGCAATTTATCCATTGAGCCTCAGCTTGTGAAAGGGCAAGATTGAGAATTTATATATCCATTATATGTTCATTAAGTATATTCATTTGTACACAGCTAAGCACGTTAGCTAACAGAAAATGTACAAAATGTTAAGTCACTTAAGATCAGAACTTGGATTTTTGTCGGGGGAGGGCATAACTAAGTCCTGTGAGGAACACAGCGAAGGAGAGCTGAGTGAATGTAAGCTAAGAGCAGCAGAACACTGAAACAGACCCATCTCACGTGAAACAGGCAGAGAGTGTGGACTTGTAGTGAGAGCAGCGCTTATAGGCAAGTGTATTCTAAGAAGCAGTGATGACCTGATGGGCCTACTTTGTAAACACACACACTGAAGCAGAAACAAGGTGCATCGTATACTGTACTTTGGCAAAGAACTTGATTTCTTGCTCGTACGGGAAATGTTCTCCTTTGCTTCTGCTGCCACCATCTGTAGACAGGAAGAGATGTTAGGTCCGTGTTGAGCTTCCAACATAAGAGAGCCCCCCAAAACACACAGCTTAAAATGCCTTCCTAAATGTATCATTTCACCAAACTGAATAAGAAAACGCCAACCCAAACTATAAGGGCTAAATTCAGCAAAGAGATGAAAAATAAAAGGTCTTTTAAAAAAAAAAATCAGGTCTAAATTTTAGACAGTCGTTATGGCCAACTCATTTGGAGAATTAAAGCTAACTGAGCCTAAGCCTGCCTGGCAGCATCACTTTAGTGGTTCCTGCGTGCTTGGTTGGTTGTGAAGTGAGCTTCCTGGCTGGAGGCAATGCTGGGTGGATTAGCATGTCTGCTTTCAAGTTCCTGCCTTGACTTCCCACAGTGAAGTCTGGAATTAAAAGCTGAAAGAAGCCCATTTCTCACTTATGTTGTCATTCAGATGATTTGTCATAATAACAGAAACAAAACTAGAACGTTGTCTTATAGCTATGTCAATAGGAAGTAGAAAAATCAAAATGCTGCATCTTCTGGGGCTCACAGTGGTAAGAAAAGTGGATGCATATTCTTACATCTTACATTAATTTTGTTTTCTTTTTCTTTCTTTCTTTTCTTTTTTTTTATTTTTTATTTTTTATAAACATGAGCCTGAATGCTAAGGCTTCTGATATTTTCGGTCATTTTTAAAAATTAACTTTAACTCAAAGAAAGAATAAGCAGGCTATCAAGATGAGACTTGATAACCTATGACCATACATTGGGGGAGGAAGTCCCCCTAGGTCATAGACCTAGGGGAGGGGAATAGGGTAAAGGTGGGAAGGAGGGAGGAACGGGAGGATACAAGTGATGGGATAACAATTGAGATGTAATCTGAATAAATTAATAAATTTAAAAAATTAACTTTAAAACTAGCATGCAAAATAACAGATCCCACTGCAGCACTTTGACACATTAGAGTTTGTTCTCATTTGATCCCCTCCCCCACTGCCCTCCTTTCTCCCCTTTACCCCCTCCCCCACTTCCCCCACCAACTCCCCCATCCCCGACACACACACACACACACACACACACACACACACACACACACACACACACACTTTGCTAGCCCATTTCATTGCTCTTTTTCACTTTCACATCTACCAACCCTGAAATTACTGACCACCTGGGCAGGGGTTGAGGAGGGGAATCATGGTGTTAACACTCAGCTGCAAAATTAGGATTTCGCTAGAGAGCCAAGTCACCCTGACCTCTGTCAGAAGAGGATTTCCTGTGAGAAACCAAACCACTCCAGGTTCTCCCAGGGTTTAGAGTGTAAAGAGAAGGTTAAGAACTGATCGGCTTTAGCGTACTTGCTTGGAAGGCAGTCTCCTCCATGCACGAAGTGAAGGACTATGCGTACGTGTGCACAGGGGAGGTGGAAACCATCTAAACAACCCTGTCAACATGCAGAACTCTGTGCCGAACTAAAGGGTTCAGAGTTGAGCATAAGAATCTGGATTTTGTAAGGCTCACTCTGACTTGTGCTGGAAAAAAAAAAAAAAAACACCTTGCAACTAGAAACAGGAAGGATGATACATGCTTTAGCAAACCTTAGGCACAAATTCAGAGTAATTTTTATGGACGTCGGGTGATATGTTATGATATCAGAATGAGAAAAATGATGTTTTGTTTTAGAGTATTGGGAGTGATTGTTTGTTTGATTGGTTGATTGATTGTTTTCTACACTTGGATCCATATGCGCCCCCCACCCCCAAGACTGGGGATATAACAAGAAACCCAGAACACACAGAGCAAGCAAGTGGGCCACACCTCCAGCCCTCTGTTGGCTTTAATTTGAGGCAGGATCTTAATAAGTTACCAGGTTAGTTAGCCTTGGCCTCACTCTGTAGCCCAGGTTGGCCTTGAAGTTGCAATCTTACTGCCTCAGCCTCCTATGTTCCTGGTATTACAGGGCCTGTACCTTCAGTCCTCTAGCCTACAAATGTCTTTATAAGGGACTCTCTTGTGTAGAACGTATCAAGATGGCTTCATGAACAGCCAAACAGCAAATATTTCAGGAAGTGTTAAGAAATATCCTTTTTCACATTAAACATGTTAACAAAACATTAACAAGTTTGGAGAGAACAGAACCACACCAACAGAACTAAAAACTGGAATAGAAATTAGGGAAGGAAAAGAGGGAGGGAGGAAAGAAGGAAACACTAAGAGGGTTGCCGATGTTTTTATTAGGGGTCTCCTAGCTTGCACTTTCAGTCTCTACCATCGGTGAAGCAACTGCGATGGCACAGGGTGGCCCCTCATGAAACTCTCAGCAGCAGCCTGTTCAAAATCTCAGTATTAAAATGCTGTTCTTAGCCGGGTGTGATGATATGGGCCTTTAATCCCAGCACTCAGGAAGCAGAGGCTGGTAGAACCCTGTGAATCCAAGACCAGCCTATTTGATATAGCAAGCTCAGGGCTAGCCAGCGCTGGCTACATAGTAGGACCCTACCTCAAAAAAGGAAACAAATGAACAAAAACTCCTGTTCTTATTGGAAAAATGCACCACCACCACCAACAACAACAAAATCAAACACAGCTTTATGTTAAACACCAAGAAGCTCAAATGTGAACAGTCTTTAACCTGGTCACCCCACTACTGAAAATATTTGATTCAGAGGGAAAAAAAAAAGCCATTTTGCGCCAGAAGGCAGAAACTTACGGTAGGGAAGTACTGGAAACAACCAACTTCCATTAGTGTGTGAGAGATGCATGCACGCTCATATAACACCATGTGGATATTGTAAAGCTCTCAAATCCAGCCCATTCTCTTGTTGTTTACTGGCTGTTACACATACCTTTGTAGTGAGTCACGTAGAATGTGGGAACAGCCACGTCTCCTATGCTGCGGATGTCCTGACAGTGCAAGCACTAGCAATAACAAGAGTGGAGTGATCAGGAGCAAGACCAGCTACGTACCAAACTCCAGGATGTACTGATGAGCCTCGTCCACGTAGCGGATCAGCTGCTGCAAGAAACTGTAGGCAAATCGCTTCTCAATGGAAGGGGTGTCCAGATCCAGGTCCTTGAAACCTCTAGGACAGCAAAGATAAATACAGAAGGGCACATACATGTATACCTGTGATCTCTCAGAAGATAAAATTTTACTTTAAGAACTACACATAAACTTGAAGATAACATGATAGTCTTACTGCTTATGACAAGGGTGGGTTTAGCTATAAGGAATATTTGTATCCAATATAAGAAACTAAAGTGACTCCTTCCGCTGCTAGGTGTTAAAATGTTGGATTTACACAAACAAGGAGTGCTTCTTTTCTTTCTTCCTTCTTCCTTCTTCTTCTTGTTCTTCTTCCTCCTTCTTTTCCTCCTTGTTCTTGCTCCTCCTCCTCTTCCTCTTCTTCTTCTTCTACTACTACTTTTCTCTTTCTCTTTTGCTTAGTGACTTTGCTGACATAATGGAAGGCAGGTGAACGAAGTCGCAAGAGGAACATAGGGAACAAACAGCATGAGTTGTGGTGGTGAAACTGTCCACTCAGCACAACTTAGAATCACCTGGGAAGAGTCTCAGTGAGGGACCATCTAGACTGGGTCGGCCTGTGGGTATGGCTGTGGGGAACTGTCATGGTTACCCTAATTGAAGTGGGAAAATAAGCCTGCAAACGGGTGGCATCATCATTCTCAAACGTTGTGAGGCCCTGGGCTGTGTATGAGGCGAGGAGGCTTGCTGGGCCCTGATGGCGTGTGCGGTCCATTTTCTCTGCTCTTTACAGCGTGTGACTAACAGCTTCAACCTCCTGCCCTTGGGACATCTCTAAAGATGGACTGCAACCTAGAATTGTCAGATAAAACAAACCCTTTCTCCTTTAAGCTGGTTTTTGTTAGGTGCTTTACCATAGCAACAGAAGGGAAAGCTAGGACGTGTTATTTTGAACATAATAACCAGTGTTCCCAAGTCAGGCCACTGTGTTCATTTTCAGCTGGAACACTGATGAGCGTTTGGAAAGAACAGGAGATGGGCATCCACTTGCCTGGATACAGCATAACCACTGATCTGTAGGAACTTGAAGATGTCCTGGGCCTTCTCTCTGTCCTTGGCTTTCTCTTTGGCTGTCAGTGTGTCATAGGGCACCAGCAGCGGGTGGTTTCCTCCTCCTAGGAGAGCAGCAAGAAGAAAACACATGACATATTCTGAGATGGCACCCAGCCAATGGCACTCAGGCTTTCTAACAGGCATTTCAAGCCTGAAAATCCATGTATTTGGAATATCAAGTGCTGGCCACAAATGCTGTCACCACAAGAGGAAAAGAGCCAAGGGGCATTCATTATTTAGGTAGGGCCTAAATTTGACAATTGGTAATAAGCAATAAAGTAGGCATAACGGGGGAGAGGGTTTTTAAGACAAGTTCCGGGGTGATGCTTCATTTTTCTGTTCCAAGGAGGGAAGATAAGAAAAAAAAACTTCAATGAGGAATTCTTGTGGCACCTTCTAGTTCACAGTATACATATAAATGCACACAACTGCATGTAAGCTTGACAAGCTAAAAGTTAACTATTAATACTCTAATATTTGAAAAATCAAAGGCTTTCATTTAGTAGCTTCTCGCGAGAGCCTATGCATCTAGAACTTATAGAAAATGGGTATAATTGCAAAACTCATGAGAATCAGGCAAGCATGGGACAGGATGCCTGTTACTCAGCACCTGGGAGGAAAATCTGGACTTAGGGGTCATCCTTAGCTGTGCCTCCTGTTCAGCGCCACTCTGGGCTGCATGAGATTTTGTCACAAAACAAAATAAAAGAAAGCAAGGTAGGGGAACTTCTAAATAATAGTGAGACTCTGTGGAATCCACCTCCCTCTCCTATCCCTCATTTCCCCCCACTGGTTAGGTACGTGTGGCCATTGTGTGGGAAGAAAAAATCTGGCTCAACAGAGAGCCCAGCAGATATGGAAGAGTTCCCAGGATGCTACCGGAACCTGTCAGACTCATGAGCTTGCTCATATGTGAAGGCAAAGAAAGCTCAACCCTTGTCTCCATGGTACAGCAACCACAGCACAAAAAAATTCCAAGTGATGGTGGAAGTGGAAAAGAGAGAAATGCAATCCCAAACCTTGTCACCGACTTTGGAGCACTGATACTAGTTCCAAGACTTTAATTCTTCTGCCTCTATTCTTTTTTCTTTCCCTCTCTCATCATTAGCATGTCTGGGGATTGACCCCAGGGCCTTGCACATGCTAGGAAGTCCTGAGCTACTTCCCAGCCCTCACTCCTATTTCTCTTAATGATGCACGTTTGTTTTATGGTCTTTTATTCTCCCTTAACCTTTCATACACTCCTCAAGCACACCAAACACTAGAGTGATTAAAATAAACATTTTCTATGGGTTTTTCTAAAGTAAATTAATCTACAAATAGATATGATGATGGTAAAAAGAAATCAGAATGGGCAGAATGAAACTGTCTAATTCAATGCTGAACCACTAAATGCTTCTAACCTCAATACACAGAGAAACACACACACACACACACACACACAAATGCATACAAATAACATATCAAAATATATACATACACATACATAAACACACACAATACTGCACAAATTAAGGCCAGATGAATAACAATCCAAGAAATTCTTTGTATAGAATGCCTTATCTTGAATAATATATCTATGTAAGTAAATTATGAAAAAATTCATTAGTATTTTGGTGCTTTTTAATGAGGATAAAGGGGACCAGAGTGATGACTTAGTGGTTAACAGCACCCACTATTTTTCCAGAGGACAGCATTGGTTCCCAGCACCTACATCACAACCATCTGCAAGTCCAACTCGAGGGTATCTGATGTCTAATTCCTACCTCTGGGGACACTGCATTCACACCCATACACACACACACACACACACACACACACACACACACACACACACACA
>OU015749.1:531445-548901 GCA_907169655.1 Acomys percivali | reverse complement strand
GTGTGTGTGTGTGTGTGTGTGTGTGTGTGTGTGTGTGTGTGTGTGTGTGTGCGTGTGTGCGTGTGTGCGCGCACACGCACGCACACGCGCACGCTCGAGTGAGCACATCCTTGCATGTGTGAGTGCATGCTTGCTTGTGTGTGTACTCAGTAAGTGCATAAAAACATAATTGATAATGAAAGTGTAAAATTGAGTATGACTCCGCAGCTTCAGAGGAGCCATTGTAACTGCATATGAGTGCAGAGATGTCGATCTAAGCACAAGGAAGCAAGCGGGCATGCTTGCATTCCTCTCTCTCTGCTCTTGACCATAGGTGTGAGGTGACCACATCTCTCAAGCTCCTGTTGTGACTTCCACAGTGATGGCATGCAACCTGGAACTGTGAACTAAAATAACCTTTTCTCACTCGAGTCCCTCCGTGCCAATATACTGTATCGCAGTGACAGAAATGAAACCAGATCCATCGCCTTGCACAAATCAGCCACTCTTCCTCCCCACGCACCTGTCAATCCTTGTCATTGTCCCCTTGCACAGGCAACTGCATTGTAAGTGGCACCTTGCTTGTATCTGGCGAGACAACCTGTATGTTCCAAGCCAAGTCACTTGCCACTTTCAAAACTGTGTTTGCTCCCTACGCCATGGAGCTGACACTAAACACACAGCCTAGCTCACAGGTGGGTGTGGCTTAGGCAATGGACAGCAGCCCCTCAGCACAGTGCTGGGCACACATAAATGCCCCAAATTCTTGACCTAGGGCTACCCCTACTGCTGGTTCATTACCTCCACCGTCTTCACCACAGTTCTGAGCAGTCAACACAACCAGGATACGGGAGTCACTGGGAGCCGTGACTCCACTATCTCGGCGACACAGGAACCACATTCATTATTGTCCCCAGAGCCCATGAGCTCTTTGCCTCACTCAACAAAACTACTGTCTTACCAACACACTCTAGAATCCATGGCAGTTGTATCTGGTTACTGCCACTACTGCCTGCTACATGCCATGCCTGCCTCTCTCAAAAACCTACTCATTCCATTTCTGTGATTTCACCTGGCCCAGAATAAGTGCCCTCTCGAAGTCAGAAATGTTAATATCAACTGTGAACTCATTAGCAAGGGGTAACCTTGGGTAAAATTTATAACTTATCCCATCACATCATCAGGGTATCTCAGAGAAGTGATACCACCCTTTGTTTGATCATTTTGAGACAGGGTCTTCCTCAGTTCACTATGGGACCATGGATGCCTTTGAACTCCTGAATCTATGTCTCTGCCTCCCAAGTGCTAAGGTTACAAGCACCTACCTCCACATCTGCATTTATATGGTGTCAGGAATTGAATCCAGGTTATTGTTATGCAAAACAAGCACCCTGGCAATTAAGCTACTCCAGACCTAATTACTATTGCTGTCACTGTTATTGTTTGAAATAGGGTCTTACTGTATTGCCAAGGCTGACTTCAAACTTCTACACCTAAATGAGATTCCTGGATCAGACTCCCCAGTAACCAAGGCTACCACAACACACAGTTTAAAATATTTTTAAGAGATGTGAACATAGCTAAAGGGCAGGGTGATTGACTAGCATGCATGACACCTTGAGTAGAATCCCCAGGATGGGCAAATATGTGTGTATGTGTGTGTATGTAGCAGATGTGTATAAAACTATAAATACACATGTGTGCAAGTGTTTAAATAACACAAATAATTTATTTGTCACTATGATAGTCACCTGGCTTGTCTGAGAAATGCGCCGAGTCCGGTTATAAAGAGCCATACTGTCTCCCTCCCGTGTTCTCTCGATTCTCCAACCCCAAGCCAGCATCGTTTTTAAAGATTCCTTGATGGGCCAGCGATAAATTTCTTTTTCCTATAGGTTAAAAAAAATCAAGCATTAGTGGTATTATGATCCAAAAATGAAAATTCAAATTATTCACTGATTTGTTCTGAAATGGACTGCCTTTGTTTAAAAAAAAAAAAAAAAAGAGATTATCACAGGATGTTTATAAATAAAACAAAAATTAAAAACATCCAAGGGAAGTGTAAAACACTGGTTACCCAACTAAGACTGCTAAGAAGAGAATTGACTCTCACCACAATACACACACACACACACACACACACACACACACACACACACACACACGTACACATGCACATACAAA
The DNA here is from genome assembly GCA_907169655.1 of Acomys percivali. NCBI lineage: Eukaryota > Metazoa > Chordata > Mammalia > Rodentia > Muridae > Acomys > Acomys percivali. The sequence continues at coordinate 546,738 of OU015749.1, read as the reverse complement.
TACATGTAAAAAGTTTTAAAGAAAATAATAAAGATTTTAATAATAAAACACGAAACAAAAGTTTTCCCAAATATAATAATAAGTTAATGGGAGAAGAACCTCTCACCTTTTCAGACAAGAGTTTAAATGGCTTCATTAGTGGCTGGATCTTAGAAGAGTCTGAATATATTTCTCCATATATCCATCCATTCGCCAACTAAAACAAACAAAATGTAAAAAAAAATAGTTTAAACATATTAATTTTGGTGATTTTGAGTGTGCACATATTTAGCACCTGTTTGGTAAAAATAACCCTAAAGTTGTTAAAGCGGCGCGTTTGTGTTGCTGTGGCTGGGGACTGAATACAAGGCTTTGTATGCAAGCCTACTCCCACTGACCTACATCTCCAGGACTTTTTTCACTTTTTATTGTGAGACGACACCTTGCTAAATTACCTTAAACTTATTCTATATCCCAAGGCAGGCCTTGAACTGGAAATTGTCCTGCCTCAGATTCTTGAGTACCTGGAATTACAAGCCTGCACCACTTTGGGCTGGCTGAGGTCTCACTGTTACCCTAACTTAATTCAGGGTTCCACTCTTCGTGCTATTTTCAGTAGCCCCCTTTGACCAGAGATTAAATGCACCCCCATCTTCTTAAAACAAACCAGGCATATATCCCCTACAAAGAGGCTATAGGGACCAAAGACTGATGCTAACTTATTCTGACACATCTTAAGGCCTGACCTGTGTTGCATGCATATTTATGAAAAGTCTGTTTAAAATATGCAAATCAGAAATGCCTCAGAATAACATTTCCTAGGTCTGTATCCCACTGTCTATCAATGGATTCATCCTCCAATAATGTGACCATTTTTACTTAGCATCATTTGTCCATACCACCATTAGCTCTCAGAATCCAGGTAGCTCGACTGGACCAGTTCAGGACTTCCTTCCCCAGGCCTTTCTCACACTCCCCATCCCAGCCACCTAGTGTTCAATGGAGTCACTGTATCAAAGTGACTCTTGGGTGGTGTTTCTGATTAAGACTATTAACTTTTACAACAAAGAATCACAGAATTATCATCCAAACAGAACAATGTTTCTGTGAGGGAAGAAGAGGCCGGTGGTCTTAGCACAGTGGGGGACAGAGCGTGGGACTATGCTGGTTAGTTTTGGTCAACTTGACACAAACCAGAGTCACTGAGGAAGGGAGGGAGCACCTCAGCTAAAGATTCGCTACCACCAGACTGGCCTAAGTGCACACCTCGGGGCATTTTCTTCATTACTGATTCATGTGGCAGGTGGTTCTGTGTTGTATAAGAAGGCAAAGTGAGCAAACCACAGGGAGGCAGTGTCCCTCCTTGCCCGAGTTCCTGCCCTGTCTTTCCTCAGTGATTATGTAAGCCAAATGAACGCCTTCCTTCCCGAGTTGCTTTGGTCATGATGCAAATCACAGCAATAGACATCAGGGAAGCGAAGAGACGTGCCATGTTTGTCTCAGGACGTGAGCAGCCTTCGGGGCAGTCACTGTCTGTTTTTCACTTCAGGATTGCACATTTATGTGTTAGATTTTTTTGTGCCATGTCAACTCGGTTTCTCTGACAAATTATAATCACCATTCACACTCAAACCGGAACTAAACTCAGCTGAAATGAGAATCCTCTGGTAGGTTGCAAGTCCTTGGGTTTTTCCTCATTGTTACTGTTTTCTTTGGAGATACATTTTAGTAGATGTGTTCTGCTTTTGATAAGCTATATAGATCTTCTTGGACAGATGTATAGGAAGTACAAAATCACCAAAGCTTAAGACTCTTCAAGGGAGTGGGGAGATGCCTTATTTGGTAAAGTATTTGCTATACTAACATGAAGATCTGTGTTTGGATCCCCATCATTGATGTAAAAGGCTGGATGTGGTAGTTATCACATGTTGGTAAACCTCTGGCACTTGAGAGAACAGAGGGAAGAGAATTGTGGAGCTCCCTGGCCAGTCTAGCCAATCAGTAAGTTCTGGGCTCAGGGAGACACCCTGTCTCAAAAGCTAAAGAGGGTAGAGATAGAGGAAGATACCTAACATCAACTTCTGACCCCTACATACATAGACACGCACACACACACACACACACACACACACACATGTACACATGCTTATGAGCACTCATACAGGCACATGAACCCAGATTAACAAATACAGACACTCACTCACATGTACAATACACACACACACACATACACATACACACATGAATTTTCAGTATTGTTCATCTAATACAAAATTACATTTAAAAACCAGAGCTTGGTTAAAAGGTACATTTTTAATGTAAGATCACCACTTCCTAAAACCCCACAAACCAATACGCATTCAGAAATGATACTCAAAATTTAATGAACTGATCTTTAGAAATGCTAAAATTCCCAGATCAAGTCATGTTTTTACTACAAGACACTAGCTAAGTAGCAACATGAACAATTGTAACTAAATGTCCACTAGTAAATTAAATGAAGCTCTCTCTTTCCCATGCCTTTAATCCCAGCAGTTGGGAGACAGAGACAAGCAGATCAATGTGAGTTCAAGGCCAGCCTGGTCTACAAAGCAATTCCAGGACAGCCAAGGCTAAACAGAGAAACCCTGTCTCAAAAAATACAAAAAAACAAACAAAAAACCAAAACCAAAAACTCTCTCTTTAACAGGGAAATTTGGCACAGGTGGTGTGGTTTAGAGAGTACAAGTGTGGTGCATATTTGGTGTTTTGGTTGTTTTTTTTGGGGGTGGGGGGTAAAGACAGGGTTTCTTTGTGTAATGACCTTGGCTGTCCTAGACTTACTTTGTAGGCCAGGCTGGCCTTGAACTCACAGAATCCACCTGCCCCTGCCTCCCGAGTGCTGGGATTAAAGATGTGCACCACCGCGCAGGGCTTGGTGGTGCACATTTGTAACCACAGTGCTCGAGGCAGTGACAATGGAAAGATCCATCCAGCTGAAATGTCAAGGTTGAGAGCCACTGAGGACCCTATCTCAAAGAAAATAAAACAGAGAGTGATACAGTCAAGAAGCTCAACCTCTGCCCACTCCTTTCACACACACGTAAATGAATAGACATGCATACATGGAAATATACATTATACACACACAAAGCGAACGTTGGCATAGCTGGACATATTTAAGCAGCACCCAGGCATTCATGATGGATGGGAAGACAGCACTTGTAACCTTTACCTTGTCCATGGACCATTTATCATGGGAATGTTCTGCATATTTGTTAATGAAGTATTCCAACTTCTCAGGGATCGTAATGCTATGAGAAAAGGAAAGGAAAGGAGGCTGGTGTTTTACAGAATTCACAGGCAACTGTAGTCATATTTACTCACAGATGAGTAACAGTCAGATGCCATTCAACTCATAATTGTTAAAAAAAAAAAAGTTGTAACCAACAGATTGCTTCTTTACATTTCCAAACAATGTAAATCAAGGAGATAACGTCCTATTTACTCATCTCAAACTGAGACATCATTTATTGTGTTAATAAAAAAATTAATGTAATAAGATATACGTTAGTTAAAATGTATTCAAAGATGAAGACAATAATTATACAAAAAAAAAAAAAAAGAAAAAAAGAAAAGAAAGGAAAACAAACCCAAGGCAACATTCTTTTCTTTTGTACTTTTTCTTTGGAACCATTCTGTCTTTTTAAACTGTGTTTGTTGATTTATGAATGAAAAACACTGTTTCTGATTTGCCACACTTTAACTTAATTTCATATAACTAGTTATGTATTAATGCTTGGGCTATAGGAAAAAGTAATTCACAAACTTCTGCTTTATTGTTTGACAACATTTACTCTGGATTCTTTTCCTTTTTCAATGGTCTCATTCAAGTCCAGAATGTGCAACTGATGCCTGGGTCTACTGGTAAATGTTAAGACTTGTGAATATCAAATGCATCTATAAATAGAGTGGAATATACATTGCACCCCTTAATAAATACAACTTACTGGAGCAGTTAACTTTGAGAACCGAGGTCTAAATAAAACCCAGGATAATGAGATGGTTTTCTGGTCTTTGTCAACAAAGTCATCAGTTAATTGCCATACATTACTCAAGAAGCAATACTTAAATAAAATCATACCCAAGTAGAAAACATGTACTCAAGAAGCAATACTTTAAAAAAATCATACCCAAGTAGGAATTACTCAAACCACCATGTAAACTTATATTGAAGAACTTCCCTAGGAGGCAAGGCAGGGTAAATTAGCATGCGTGCCAACACCGGTTAGTTAATTGGATTTCATTAATCAACACCCAAACCATGATGTGGATCTTCTGAAAACCCTGGATCTTTCTGTATGTGAGCAGAACAGACACTTACCTATGGAGTCATGTGACCCTGTGGCGTTTTGGTAACTTTGCAAGAGATACAAAGGACCAATCACATGATCCAAACACTTAGGGGTGGATTCTTTCCTCACAGGACTATCTTGTAGTAACAAGCATTTATTTTAGAGACATTTTGTGATTAATGGCACATCCCTTGGGTTGGCATTTTTATTTGTTTAGGGGGATAAACCAGCTGGGCGCTGTTCTGAAGCCCCAAAGTTCAGTCTCAGACTGGCTCAGAAGTGGTAGTTAATAACCAGCATGTGACTACCTTGCTAACTAGTCTTGCTGAGTTATCATGAACCAGTAAACTAAGTGAAGAGGCAGTTTTGGAAGCTGTGGTCTTACTTGACCTTCAAACACATGAAGCACCCACGCATCCCATTTGTAGAACAACTTAGGGAGGTAAGCGCATGTGTGAAACTTTCTCAAGATCGTATGCTTGAACTCTACTTAAGGTTACCCGTTCTGACTATATCATATCTGACTATATGCTTATTTCTTTGTGCCAACTTCCACTTGACATCCCATTTACCTTCATGATGTGGGATATCATCAATGAACCCTGACCCTGGCCAAGTTGCTGTGATGGGTGAAATGATCCTGTCACTTACAGAAAACAGCATTATAGTAACATTGTGGAACTATCCTCAGCTAAACATGCCAGATAGCAGTTGATTGTGATACACATTTCAGTTAAAGTTTCAACTAAATAAAGCTCATGTACTTTGTTGAGTCTCCTTCTAGAAATCATAACGTGGCCGTCCACTGAGACTCCTCCTTCAGCAATGAGTAGCCTAGAGGGTACATGTCTATTTCTGATATTGGTATATTCACCGTTATTTTTACTGCCATCTGACAAACTCAAGGGGCTCCTATTCAAAGGGGGCATGTACCAGAGAAAGTTCACTTCAGTACCTTATTCAATTTCAGACTTCACACATCATTTACAATAAAAATCTGCTGCAATAGAAAGAGTCCATACTTTGAGGTATCAACAGGTTGTGGGTTAAAGTTCCCTTCAGAATCCATGGATGACTGCTTTTCCATCATACTGACATAGTTTGACTCCATGTAGTCTGGAGGCAAAGCTCCCGCGACTGCACTCAGGCAAGGCAGGGCCAGTTTGAAAAGCTCTTGTTCGTATTTCTGGGAAGAGAACAATGGTGAACTATTATCTATGTGACTCTAGTTGTGGCTTGTTGATAAATAACCCCCCACCATAGGCTCCTTGTGTTTGAAACTTGATTTCTAAATGGTGGCTGTATTGGATGGAGCCTTGATGGATAAACATCACTATACATAGCGCTGTCCTCTCTCCCCCTCTCCTTCTCCCCCTTCCCACGTTTCCTGACTACCCTGAAGGCCTCACCCCAGCTGCTATGCCTTCCCTGCTGTGATGGAGTGTATCTCCCGTGGAACTACAAATCAAAACAAAACAAACTCCTTTCTCCTCCAAGTTGCTTTGTGTCAGGTATTCTATCACTAACATCAACCGACCACACGCCCGATTTCCTAAATTCTGCCACTCTTTTAACCTCATAAACCTTATGATTGAAAAGAATTTGTGACAATATTGATTACTGGAAATCACTGTATAACATATCCTCAACATGCATTATTAAGAAAGGAGGAAGACAAAACGAGGAAACTTCCCATTGCTTTGTTTTGTTGAAACAGGATCACACCCTATAACTGAGACCTGGCTGGAGTCTCTTTTTTTTTTTCCAGCCCAAGCTGTCCTTGAACTTTATATCCTTCTGCCTCAGCCTCCTCTGTGCAGAGAATGTCACCATACCAGACATTATTCAAGTCTTGATTAGTAAACACACTGTTCCACTATAAAGACCATCGTACAGTGAACCTGGGGCTTTTTGTTGCTGTATCAAGACAAATGACAACCCCCTACACATACACACACACACCAGATCTTCAATTACCTTTTGAGACAAAGCATCAAAAATGCCCCAAAATAATTTTCTTGATAAGTGAAGTTCTTCTTCTGAGGCAGCACCAAAGTTGCCCCACCCTCCAGGCAGGCAGTAATATTTCCAGCATCTTTCATAGTGATTTGTCAGCAGCTGCATGGGAAAGTAGTCATAGATTTAGCAAGTGCGACCATCTCTTCAGTGTTTCCCTTCCTCTTCCATGGCATTGTGAATGCTATGGCCTAAGGTCCATGGCAGGGAAACTCTCAAACCCATGTTAGTGTTTTTGGGAACAGAATTACCTGAATACTGTTTCTTTCAAATTGGATACTGATTACATACAATGTTTGAACCACGTGTTCAGCTTAGGAAATGTATCTTGAGGCAGGCTAGAGAGATGGTGCAGTGGTTAAGAGCATTGGCGGGCGTGATGGCTCTCGCCTTTAATCCCAGCACTTGAGAGGGAGAGGCAGGCGGATCACTGTGAATTTGAGGCCAGCCTGGTCTATAAAGTGAGTCTAGGTGAGCCATGGCTACACAGGGAAACCCTGACTCAAAAAATCAAAAAAACAAAACAAACAAAGGAGCATTGGCTGCTCCCGCAGGAAGCACACATTTGGTTCCCAGCACCTGTGTCAGGCAGCTCACAACCATATATAATTCAAGTTCCAGGTGATCTATTGTCCTCTTCTGGCCTCAATTGTTACTGCACTTATATGCTCATACCTATACACATACACATATAGTTAATGTATCTTGAACAGCATAATTCCTAAAGTTATTTGGATATTCATCTACCACCAGTGTTCTACTTCCTTTAATTTCATTTACTCAAAACTATGTGAGCTGTTATCTACTGGACTCCATGCATAATTATCTCTTAGACAAGAGATATCAAATAGAAACCTTACTTCTGTAGGTATTTTTGTTTCCTTTGACTTACCTAACATTTATGATGGCCTCAGACCTTAATTCTAAATGTACACTCTGAAAATTACTCTGTATTTGTTTGGTACAGATGTAGTCTATGACCATTCTGATTTCTACTTATATGAAAGGATCTTTCAGTTTTCAGCAGCTTTTTGAAAATTTTATTTGTGATCTATATCTGCTAAATTTCTAGAATCAGTGTTTTAGAGTCTATGATCCTGTATTGCATATTTAAGGGTCTCTCTCTCTCTCTCTGTCTCTCTGTCTCTCTGTCTCTGTCTCTGTCTGTCTGTCTGTCTGTCTGTCTGTCTGTCTGTCTGTCTCTCTCTCTCTCTCTCTCTCTCACACACACACACATACACACATACATACATCATATGGCCTTTTCAAAAATTCCACAGCACCAGAGACTAAGCATACTAAGTCTAAGAGACAGGTGATTAGTAACAAAAAGTCAGCTCAAGGAAACAGGAAACACAGTGCCAAGAATTCTTCATATTTACCTTAAGAGGCATCTTTGCATGCTCATTCAACAGAGGAACATCAAACACCAGCCTTCTGAGTAGGTGTTGCATCATAGAAGGTCGTAGTTGGCTGTTGGGACAAGGCCAGTAGTAATAATGGAAACAACCTCAAGACTCAGAGATCCATATATCAGACTATAAAAGTTAATTTTTGACATAGAAACTGTTGTGAATTTTATCGATAATCAAAAAGGACCACATCATAGAGAGAACTTACCCACATATAGAGAGCAGGCACACTTCTATGGAGTCCCGCTGAGCTTTGGTGAGGGAGCACCCCTTAGAGAGTCTATATACAGTGTGCAGCAGAGAGTCGATGAGGGAAGCGTGGTGCTCTGTTCCAGCAAACAGAGGAGCACATCTCGTGAGTAAAGGCAGGACGGCTGTGCAAAGGTACCGATTGAGGGCCAAGGCCATGTCTGTAGCGCTTAGTGCAGCCTAGACAGGAACAAGAGGACACAGCCCTGTGTGACCAACAGAGGACTCAATGCATGGCCACCTGTCCTCCCTGTCTTGAAACAGCAACAGCATGATGTCTGGAAACGCGGTCTTCAGATTTTACCCATGGCTCATGTGATCTTCACCACATAAATACCACCAATAGTTGATAAAAGTGAATGCAATGGTGCCTATCTTCTCAAAGGGCTCAGAAGTCCAAGTTCAAGGTTAGGGTGTGATAATAGATATCATCTCCCCTAACATCTGTGATGGTACTCTGAACTCAGTATACAGCCCTATCCGACCTCAAGACAACTTGAGGAGGCCTGGAGGAATACTGTGAGCTTGCTTTGTAGCAACAACGTCTCAGACCTCCATAGAATGGGTGGTAGTGGAAGATGCTGATGGGTGCCTCCTTGTGGGCTGAAGAAATGGAAATGAACACATTTGCATCCTGACCTCAGATTTGCGCACACATTCTGAACTCAACTGACTCATGTCATTCACACTTCTACCCATGTCTACAAATGTCAATCACCAGGAGTCTACTGCACCACCATGTTGACATTTCTACTCTTCAGATTCAGAATATCAAAGAAGATGAGATTTATGGTTTTTCAGCTGTGGATTTCCTAACTCAAGATCTAATTGTCCCTGAGATCAAGGGACTCATTTGATTGATAAGTAAGTAATAAGTCAGGAGATTTTGATGGAATTCTGTGCCATGCACTAGCCTGACACCAGGAACGGGGCTTCCTAACATACAGGACAGATATCATTAAGAGAATGATAACTCCAGGGTGCCATGGTAACTGACAACTACAGTGACCATTCAACTGCCTTAATATCCATTGCTTTCACCAAGCAGCAAAAGTATGTAGGCAAATTGATTTATTTAGATATTATTTTGTTTTTTGTATGTATATATTCATGTGTATATGTCTGTGAGTACTTGTGTATACATGTGTGGTGAAGCAAGAGGTCATTGTCAGATGTTTTCGGTAATCTCTCTTTACCTTATTGTTTTGAGATAGGGTCTCTCACTGAATCTAAAGCTTACTGGTTCAGCTAGACTAGCTAGCAAGTGATTTCCAGGAATCACACTGTCTCTACCATCCAGTGCTTAGACTTCACATATGTACACAGAGACACACTTAGGTTGAAGAACAAAGTAGAGTTTTCATGTTTATGAGGCAAGCACTTTATCAAATGAGCCATCTCTATCTCTAGGACAATTCAGAGCTCATAATGAACAGACATCAGTAGACACATCCCCATGACCTCTGAAGTTAAGCAGATGAACCTCTTGGCTCCCACAGCACCTATCAGAGTTCTTGCCAACCCTTTGGGGCAAGAAGCTTCACTAGTCAATGAAATTCCTTTGGACAGAGTCTGCTTGATTTTCTGTTTACTCACTGCCTGTCTGAAAACAGCACAGGTATGAGATAGCCCCATAAGACACAGACTTCAGAATCAAGGGTACAACTTCGCTTTCCATAACATACCGTGTCTAGAGAGGCAGCAGCTCGGAGATCTGGCAGAAAGCCAACCTCAAGGAGATGGAGGAGGAAATCTTGCACCTCAATTCCATAGACCCTGTCAAGGAACAAAACCATGGCTGCCTTGTGATCTGGGCAAAACCCCGCGGACATGTCAGGCTCCACCACCTTCCCATCTACAAGAGAGAAGGTGACATGTTGGTGTCAATTGCCTGGCCGGATGTGGGTTGATGACATTTGGCTTTTTGCCAACGATGCCATGTTTTTAAATCAAGTATATTAATGAAATGTTTTCCTGTTTTACTACCCTCACACAAATGTGAGCATGGCTGGTTTGCTAGGGCAGTACAATTCGAACCCAAGGTCGTTTAGATGTTATTGGGGCATCTGTTTGTTCACTTCAGATTTGTAAAGGCACAGTATCTGGCAGATGCCAAGAAGGAAACAGAAGGCATCAGATAGACCTGGTAAATTTGGAGTGGGTACCATGAAACATTGAAAGAAGCACAAGCTGGGCCTGGTGGCACACGCCTTTAATCTCAACACTCGGCGAGGAGTGGCAGGAGGCTCTCGGTGAGTTTGAGGCCAGCCTGGTTTACAAAGAAATTTACAGGACAGCCAGGCCTGTTACACAGAGAAACACTGTCTCAAAAAATCAAGATAAATAATAGGAAGCAGATACTTGTACTCTTGTCAAGAACCATTGCTTTAAAGTGACGTACTGCTCTGTGATAGCCAGGGCACCTTTCCACTGCTATGGCTTAGAATGATTATAATTATGAATAAAATACCATAATAGAGAATATAATTATACAATAATCATAAAATGACAAATCAACACAATGACACCAGCATGTATTTCATGAATTAATGAATTAATGAAATAGACTTTATTAATAATAACATATTTGAGAGTCATGTCATTTTCTCTCAATACCCAATGCTTGAAGCCTATGTAGACCAATTAATCTCTTATAATAATTCCTTAAATTAAGAGGTTAGAGACCATTAATATGAAGAATTAGGGAACTATATGCCAACTTTAAAAATCTTTGGAGCTTATTTGTTCCCTATTAGATCATTAGATAATTATGGCAAGCTGGTCCTGATAGTACATAGTCAAGAGTCTATGAAATTTTTTCACATGAATGCTGTCCTATTGTCTCCACCTCCTCAAACACACAAGACAGAGGGCAGCTAAGGACCTGCTCACTCCTACACCTGAGCAAGCATCTGACTGGATGGAGGTGGGAGAGGGGATGTTAGAAATGATGGAATTTTCACAAAGTACTATCCTCCCAGTCCCACTGAGTCACACAGAATGGAGGCCGGTCTTACCTTTGGCTATGGTTGGCATCTGAAATGCAATGCTGATTACGCCCACCAGGTCTCCCAGTGGAATCAGGGATCGCAAAATAGACCTGATTCGGATGGCTTCCCCCTTTCCAGCATGAATCAACTAAACACGAACAAGATAAAGCAAGCTTAGAACCAGCCATAGACTTTGTCTGTAGGTCTGCTAGGAAATTTAAACTGAGAATCCATGTTTAAAGCAATTGTCTGTTCTGCATATGCATACAGCTAGCCACCTCTCAGAAACTGACAGTTTGGGTACACAGGCAGGCAAGCACATATTACAGTTCCCATAAACATGAGAAAACATTGGCTTATGTGCACCACAGTCTAGGCCACCTGTGTTCTAATAAAGGCTGTATTTTTTTTATAATGTTGGGGTACAAAAGCAAACTAAAGCCAGGTAAGTCTATGAACAATTACTCCTAAAATTACCTATACCTACCAATAACCAGAAAAATAACACACTAAAACAGCCACTATTTTGGGCCACTGAAAATATGCTCATATTTATTATTTATTTAGCCTTTTATTGTCTTGGGAATTAATTTTATAACCACTCATATCCCACTCTGATCTCTGAGGTCAGTTTACGTGAGTCTTGACATCCCATTTAAGACTTCTGGCTGAGGAAGTTCCCAAGATGCCAGTGGATCAGGATAGTCAAGCATCTAAGTGGGTTTCTGGAATAAAAAGATCTCCAGAGCCAGGATCAGCATCTGTTACATCCACCATAAGGCAGGAAAAGCAAGTGATACTCAAGGCTGAGCAGAGGGCTCAAGTGACTGTAAAGATGGCTGAGCATTAAGGGGCACAGGGAACTTAAGTGAGTCATCATTAATCTGATTAAGTGTTTCCATACCCTTATGATGGACGCAACAATACAACTAAAAGCTTCTGCGTATTGTAATTCCTGTCTTTGTTCCTCTGATCTTTCCCCTGAAATAGCCAATGGGACAAATTGTGTGAGCATCCGTGCTTTGGTCTGCAGCCACCTCCAGCAACACAGATCTTTCACTTTCTCAGTTACAAAGTGAAAATCCACACGAGAGGCAGAAGCTGAGTTTTTAAAAAAAAGAAATGATTCTAAATTTTCTAATATTCTAGTGTCTCTACATCTTGTGCTTCTTCACTGGCTTCAACAGACGAGAATGTTAAGTAGGTTTTATCATATAAGTTTAAAGGAACAACCGCAAAATAACAGAACTGAAACAGACATGGGTGCCAAGGGTAGGGAAATGAAATAGGCTGCAAGTCATCTGCTCTAGTTCATGTTTATCCCAGCCCTAAAGCAGGCTTGCAGGGTTGTTTATTCTTTTAACATCTCATACGTGTGTATAATGTGTCAATCACATTCACCACCGACTCCATTCTGCAAACTTCCTCTGCTCCCTCCAACACGTCTCACTCACAAATACACGTCTCCTTAAAGAATTAATAACCCTAATCAAATTTGTGCTGACCGTATGTGCATGGGTGTAGGGCCAGCCACAAGGACATGGCAAACCTACCTGCCAGCTTCCAGAGAAAAGTGACTCTCCTTCCCCTAATAGCCACTAATTGGCAACAGCTCCTCGGCTGTGGGTGGAGCAGCAGGAGCCTGGAAGCTATTATAGGGAATTACAGCTGGTTAAAGTGAGCAGAATAAGTGACTGTGGAGTGAGTGCTCATCCCCAAACTGGATGTTTGTAACTCAAGCCTTACACGCTAGGCTCAGGGGACACTGTAGAGGAGGAGGAGGGCACAGAGTGTCTGTGAACCAGAAGACCACAAAGCTGCTGTAAAATGGGGTTTTCTGGGCATGACAGGAGTGCTACACATATGGCCTCACAACTGACTTACAGTTGTGAAATCAATATTGCCCAGCTCTACTCCAGTCGATATAAGCATTATATAAAAGGAATCCATCAGTTATTGGTAGAAGCAGTGGTTTTCCATCAGAGAAGAAGTAACTTCAGCAAAAATATTTTTCTCTTCTTAAAATGTAAGAAGGCCACATGAGTTTTAAAGACATTCGGGTGACAACATAGTGCATTAATCACTTGCACTGAAAATCTCATTGGTAATTTTTATAACCAATGAGACATTTCCAACAAAACAAACATTTCTTTCAGCAATTAGGCCACAGCTATTATTTTTAATGGAGCATGTATATTACTAGTTTGGGATGCTGTTGCAAGCCCTGACAGCATGATGTTTTAGCCTTGATGACTGTATCAAGATTGGTGCCCTCCGGTCCCCAAACAGACTCACATGCATTTCCGGAGCACAGCGGCCAAGCAGGTCGATCAAAGCGGCATAGAAGGTCATGATCGCGTTCCCCATGTGGATGGTATCATCTTCCTCCTCTTCTGTATCACTTTCCAAAAGAAGCAGAAAGTAAATGAAGTGGCAGTGCTCAGAGGGAAGGGGGTCACCTTTCCCTCCCAGGGGCTTGTGTGCTTCTCAGATATACCAGCGAGACTGTTTTCTTCAAAGAGAATAAGGAGTTAAGGCTCAGAATTGGGGCTCTATTACTAAGAACACATTGCAAGGGCATACATACTGCAAGTCCTGCCAACGGAGAAGTTTGCTATTTGATGGTTGCTGATCATTTCCCATTTTTTCAGTCTTAAAGATTTTATTTTTTTTAATTTATGAGTGTGTGTGTTTATTGTGTATGTGCACACTAAAAAAGAAGCCAGACCTGCCCCGCCCCCGGAAGCCCCGCGCCCGCCACCAGAAACTTGAATTACATGCTGTTGTGAGCTGCTTGATTTGGGTACTGAGAACCAAACAAAGGAAGTCTCTGGGAGCAAGCTCCCCTGCACCTGCGTCTTCTTGTCTGTTAGTCTTTTAAGCTAGAGTATAAACAAACGGCTTTCACTATGGTATTTTTTTACATGTTTACAATATTATACTTTTCTCATATTCATTCTCCCATCACCCTGCCTCTTCCCAAATAGTCCCTTTTTTATTTTTATGCCATATACAACACACATACACACACATGTCATACATCTATATGATTTGTGCTCACTTCTAATGACACACAGCATATTAACAAAACATGGTGGAAAGATTATTGTGAAGGAAGTTTAAGAGTGCTTTTCTAAGTAGCATGCAAGTAAGGAAAGGGTAACCAAAGCCATCATATACGATAACATATGTCAGATCCCAAGTATTCTGTTTGGCCAAGAGCAACATTCAGAAATGCTACTTCCTGTATTCACTTATCCTGTTACCAATTATCCTAACCCTCGATCCGTCACCCACCGACAATCTAGTCTGTTTCTTTCTCTACCACCTCAAGATTTTCTTTCAGAAAATACTCCATTATCTTGATGATAGAAATGCAAACATGGACAGTTCTTGGGGCCCCTGCCGTTCCTTGGGTCTTGAAGGAGGAGGTATCCTCGACTGGACTCGGCAGTCTGCAGAGTGACAGTGAGTTGCCTTGTAGGTCTATGAGGGAGGTCTCCAGGCTTTGCGTGTACACAGGCTAGCACCATCCTGGTCTGACCTCTCTGGTGTATTCCTCTCTATAAGAGCAGCTGAGATCCACCTTAATCATCTATGGCTAACTGATAAACATGTGAGGTTTGTGCCTCTTCTGCCCATGGAAGGAATAAGGTTCTCTTACTTGCAAGTCTGTCCTTTCTGAGAGCTATGCTTTTATCTTTACATTTGCACTAGCAGTATAGGTGCCTGACCCCTTCAGAAAATGTTTGCCTCCACAGATTACAACCATGACCATCTGCATTGCCTTAGGGCCCCACTAGGAAACAGTATCAGTGTCTTCTGCCTCCGATCTGTCTCCAGGACACTGACCAAGCGTTCTCCTCCTCAGGATAATGTCTGTTTTCCTGGATGTTACCATCACACTCCCCTGGCCGAGTCCCCGTTCCCTTCCTAAAGGTCTCACTCTCAATCTGGTAACATTATAAGAACTGTTGGAATGCAACTTGGGAGGCTGGATAGACCGCTCAGCAGGAAAGAGAGACTGCATCACAGGATAAGGACCTCAGCTCAAATCATCAGAGCCCACATAAGAAGCCAGACATGGCCATACTTGCCTGTAACCCCAGTGCTGGGGGAGGAACAGATTCAGGAAGGCTGCTAAAGCTTGTGTGCGTCCAGCCTAGTTCCTAACTCAGTGAGTGACTCTGTCTCAGAGAATGAGGTGAAAACTGATAGTGTAGGACAACCAATACCTCCCTCTGACCCATGCACAAGTAGATATGTACACACACACACACACACACACACACACACACACACACACACACACA
>OU015749.1:498444-519920 GCA_907169655.1 Acomys percivali | reverse complement strand
TACATGAAGATAACCTCCTTCTGGTTCTGAGAAAAGTCTTGATTATTAAAGGAAAGGCAAACCTCAATGTGTTCATGGTTTGATGGGACCTGGAGGAACTGAGGAAGCCGCTTGCTCAGCCACATGGTGATGTCCCTATTTGTATTAACGGCAAATGGCTCATAGCCTTCTTGTAAGCCACAGATGGTAAAATACTTCAAGGTGCTGACGTCCTTTCCAAAGTTCATCCTGCCTACTTGTGCCACACCGAGGCTGCACACAGGGATGAATCCTAGAACAAAAACAGAAGCCACAATCTTCAGTAGTTAATACGAGATTCACTTAACACGGCACAATAAGCAGAGTGCTTATTATCTACAAGCCCTGGCTTTGAGAAAACCATCAACCTAGAAAGAGCACAGTGTGCAATGAAGAAACCACTGAAATTACGAAAAGATAGGTCCTGACATTATGATTCGCTAATCACAGACCTTGTAAAAAGCCCATTCCTCCACAAAACTACACTTTGTCCTCCAGGAATCTTGGAGTGGACCCCTCCATCGCTGCCTCCACAATCATCGGGTGTACATCTGTCGTTCACAAATGAAAGTGAGGAAGGACCAAGTGGAATGTGGCTCCCTTTGCACTGTCCTTCAGCTAGACAAAGGGCTCAGTATGTCAGAATACCAGACACAGTCAATGCTATTGGCTTCTTCGTATGTATTCTCAAGGAGAAAATGGCTGGAGGCAGAGATGGCTCAGAGGTTGAGAGCATGTGCTGCTCTTACAGAGGACCTGCGCACAGTCCTGAGCACCCATATGGGAGATCACAGTCATCTGTAATTCTAGGTCCAGGGGATACAGCACCTGATTCTGGGCTCCTTGAGCAGCAGGTACATGTGGCACATACACATATGTGCAGGCAAAAAACCTATACATACATACAAACTGAGAACAAACACAAAATTTAAACTGTTCATAGCTACTCTGATCTTTGAAGAGATTTTTTTTTTCCTCCTGGGATGAGTTAAGAATAGGTGGAAGAAAAAAAATATATATATTTGTGTGAGAGAACATATCTGTACATATATATGTATACATGTATGTGTGCATATACAAATATACTATGCCAAAGTTATATGAACACATAAACACATCACAAAAACATATGCAGTCAGTCACATACAGAGCAATGACCAATGGGACAAAAACTAATAAAATACTTAATAGGCTAATCTAACAAAAGGAAGAATCAGCTAATCACTCCATTGGACAAGAGACAACACTGTCTTTATACTGCCGTTTCTTTGAGATCTTCAGAATCAACTGTTGAGGGTGGTAGATAGTATTATTTTTCGCAACAGTTGCAGGATGTCACTTTCAAAGGGGAACGTATTCTTTACACTCCTTATTTCTCACCATGATCTTTCACATTAACGTTGGGCAGCCAGCACACAAGCAAAGTCCGTTTGGATACAGAGCATGGCTCAGAGGGTCCAAGTAGATCCCACAGGAAAGCGGCGCTCAGTTAACTCTGTCACTAGGATTCACACTTCTTGCCTTGTTGGAGGTACCGGCCGTGGAAGCATTAGACAATGCTCCCATATCAGAAAACAATAAAATTCACATCAATGATTCCCCATATGAGACAACCCATCCCCTGTGCTCAAAGACAGTAAAAGTCATGTCAGCAACCCACCCTCCTCCCCACCCCCCGTGCTGAAGAGATGTCTCAGTGGTTAAGAGCATCTATCAGAAGACCTGCATTCAGTTTACAGCAGTCACATGGGGCAGCTTGAAGCTGCCTGTATCTCTAGCTCCCTGGCCTGTGATCAGTGACACACTCTTGCCTTATACATGCATAGACATAAACACATATATGCATAAAAATATAATAAAAATAAATCTAAGCCGCACATGGGGGTGGCACATGCCTCTAATCCAAGCACTCGGGGGGGGGGGGGGCAGAGGCAGACAGGTCTCTATGAATTTGAGGCCAGCCTGGCCTACAAAGAGAGTTCCAGGAGAGCCAAGGTTGTTTTACGGAGAAACCCTGTCTCAAAAAACCAATAAACATACAAACAAATAAATAAAATTTAAAAATAACGATTTGTTCCCACTCCCAGTCTGTTACCATCAGTATAAATGCAAAAGAATAGCTGTACAGTGGTGCTGCCACCAAGGATGGGGACAGGACACATCCTGCTGAGCACTAAGGGGTGGTAATGATTACTTTGTAGTTAACTCTGAGTCAACTGCAGCTGTTCCTGACAGCCATGCTCCAGCAGTCAGGAAAGTTGTGGCAAATAAGGGTCCCTGGGGAATCAAAGGGATGGACAGGATAAATGGAACAGATGGAAGACACTTGAATGTCATTTGTGCCGGTTAGGAAGTGTAACCCACCATCTGACACTACTGAAGAGACAATAAGGCAGAGTCGTCTCCTTGGACAATGAGTATTTATTTTTGATCACTGTGTTTATGGAAGAATTATCAGCTGATTAAGACACTAGAGACTTGCAGATATCCCCACGGTAGACCTTTGGGTGTTAATTGTGCTTCTCTGACTTTTGTTGTACATTTAATGTAGTTTCATTTTTAAAAAAAAATTAAGATAACTAGTGGTACATACAAACAGTTACATATTGAACGTGACACTAAGTCTATTCACAATTCTACATTGCTTTAATAATACATATGTATGTATAGGTCATATGAAATAAATATCTAGACTTTGTAAGTTTATCCCTCAAAGGTTTATTTACACATAGGAAAAGAGCCACATACACGTATTTTGTAGAACAAGCGCTTTGCTCCCAGGCAGGAAAACACCAGAATGTTTATCCAAAAGCTACAGGGTAGAAAGACTCTCTGATACTTCATGGTCTCTCTTTTCTTATGCCCATCAACAAATTTCTTCTAGTCGATGAAGCCCATCATTTCACTGACCTAAAACATTACACAACAACACTCTTTCCAGGAAGAAATGTGTTGGAGTGCTATGGGCATCGGCTTGTATGGCATGTTCTTCCAAACTAACACTCAGGGCTGTCAGGGTAAGGGGGGAAACATCCAGTACCAGAACCTGCACCAGAAATGCTGCTTGTCCCCTGAGGAAGGGTGAGATTTATCTGCAACATCCTGCTCCTATTCGTTGAGAAACCTCCAATTACATGTTTCTTTATTTGACAAATATCAACAGTTATGTGCCCAAAACTAAGCATAACAGAGAGATGCCAGCCCCAAACTGTTTGCCATCTATGGACAGGCCAGAATATATGGAAAAAGGTTAGCTAAATACCATAATATCCTGTCCAAGAATGAGGTATAAGGATGGAGAAGGAAGATTCAGGAACTTCTACAGGACAGTTACTAGCTAACAGTGGGGCATTTGGGCAGCAGTCCTACAGCACGGCTGACATCAGTCTCACTTAAATCCAAGGTGTTGTTCCATTCTGACCACTAGTTCCACTTCTGGACCCTTCGTGTGCTGCACACGTTCCCTGAGATTTAGTCTCCTTTTCTTTAACACATACACAATAGGAATATTTTTTAATAATTAAGGATTCAAACTTCTATACATTCAAAACAGCCATGCTGAACCTGCGGAGCTTCACCCTGGATCTTACACTTTCACTGTCAAATATAGCTGATGCTTTTATCTACCACAAAAGGATGAACAATCCATGCCAGAATTGAGCCTAGAGAAGACATTTACTTTAATCCTCTTTAATGACTTGTGTGTCCACTACCTGCATTCTGTCCTTCCTCATCACCTAATATTTTCCCTTTCTTATTCTCCTTTCTACATTTTATACTGTACCTACACATATATTATAGGCCAGGTCTGCCGATGAGGGAGAATGCACAGCGTTTTCCTCTCTGAAAGATGAACTTCTTTGGCACCAAATAGCATTCTGCTTTAAACATGTACTGTGTTCTCATTATTGAGTCATCTCTTGATGGGGACAGCTAGATTGGTTCCCTCTCCTTACTATAGTGAGCAGCAATAAACTTGGATTATGGTTTTAAAGGAACATTTTAAAGTAAAACATGCCTACAACTTATCATGGAAGTTAACTGACTAGAGCTGCAGACAAATTCAAAAGAGCCCTTAACTGAGGGCACTTATCAATGAACACAAAATAAGTAAATAAGAACATAATCGTGGGAGTGGAGCTGGGAAGATGGCTCCATGTCTAAGTGTACTAGCTGCACCAGGGTGAGGGACTTAGTTCAAATCCCTAGCATTCACATAGGAAGTGGGTCTGACCACACCTATAACTCCAGAGTGGCAGAGACAAAGACAAGAGGATTCCTGAGGCTTGCTGGCTGCCAGCTAGCTTTCAGTTCAGTGAGAAACCATGTCTCAGGGGAATAATATCCCAACACAATGAAACAGGTTTCCCATAAAGCTTTGTACACACCCACCATCTGTAAAATGTTGGTCCCACTTTCCTGTCCTTTACATTTGTGTTCTTCTAGTCAGTTACCTCAACTGACATTCTACCAGTAAGAGAGCCTGGTTTCATATTTCTAAAGAAAGTCTTTCTGGCACCGAGTCTTATCATAATTAATGCAAATGAGTTCATCTGATTATATCAGTCTGAGCCATGCCCACCCTATTTGTAAATCTGTTCACACAGTATATACATCTTATGATGAAGTTGGCTCTTGAAGTCTAGGACAGATGGCTTGAATGAGTCTTTGCTTTCTCTGGTGCAAGCCTCTGGCCCCACAGCAGAGCATGTGTGTGCGAGAGACATAAAAGTACAGTCTAGAAGCTAGCAGTCACTGGAATGTGAGACAAAGCATAGCCATGGGGCTACAGCCAAAGGAAAGTAGAGAAGATTGTAAGTATTTCCTAAGGATTAACAAATAAATACCTCATTAGTTAACCTTTCTGAAACACAGACAGAAATCCACATATACAACCCCAACTAAATGGGACAAATTTCATTTCATATAAATTTGAATTTGGCGGTTAGAGGAAAAGAAAAACTAATGCTCCCTTCTGGTCAATGGTGTGCTGATAATTTGTGACAGTTTTCTCATGTGTTACTTAATATTAATCCTATTAATTTTCCTGGTGAGATAACAACCAATGTATTAAATCATTTTCTGAGGTCTAGCAATTAAGAGAATATCATGGGTTGTGTACTAATTAGTGCTAACCCTGCATTAGGTTCCACTGCAGCATCTGTTTCTCTTGAGTCTCCCCTCCTTTTCCACACATCTTCCTACCTCACTCTGTGTCCTTCCAGCCCCCATACTCTCCTTTTGCGTTTTATGTCTCATGTGTTCTAAAACCTCCTTCCTCGCCCTTTCATGATTCCTTCTTTAGTTTCAAGACCCACATACATAACTAAGACCTGTGTTCATACATATGCATACCTAAAAACATTAAACACCAGGGCCCACATATGAGAAGGAACATGTGTTATTTGTCTTTCTGAATCTGGGTGAATTTTCAGTTCTGTCCATTTTCTTCCAGAATTCATTTATTTTTTCACATCTGCATACAATCCTATTGTGCAAATATACCATATTTTCACTATCCACTCATCAGTTGATGGACATCTAGGCTGACTCCATTTCCTGGGTATTGTGAACGCAGCAGCAAAGAACCTGGATGAGCAGGTGTCTCTATGGTAAGACGAAGAACTGTCTGGGAATATCCCAAAAGCAATATAGCTGGTTCCCATGGTAGTTTTATTTTTAACGTTTTGTAAAAACCTCCACACTAATTTCTTTGTGGTAGAATCTACTGACTGAATGGAACTGAAAAGTGTCATCTTCCCAGGCAAACAAATCTACATGACAATGAGGCCTGCTTGGCTTTAGTCATCTTTGTCACCCTAGACTGTGTGTGTGAGAGAGAGAAGGGGGGGGGCGCTAAACCATGTTGGATTCTCATTCCTTTTTTGTGAAGTTAATGGATAAGAAAATGCTCTAAGCCACCCATGAACCAGGGATATCCTGAGTGAAAAGTTAATGCTGTAGAACGTCATCTTAGTGGCCACCATTTGCTTTGTTTTACACATAGACATCTCCACCTCATCAAAAGTCTACCTGAGTAGGATTGATGTCCTTTCTGCTGGGATAATCTCAAGGGTGTCTGATCAGCAGATCAGCCACGTGGCATCCAGCAACTTATAGCTGTAACTCATATGCCCACTCACCCTAAAACCACTGTCTGGCCTGGCCGGACAAACAGGTGCATTGTCCTGGAAACACAAAGGACAGGAGAACATCGTAGCTCTTACCGTCACCAACATCAAAGTCCTTGAAGGCCAGCTCAGAGCCTGAGTCATCCAGTAGGATCTCGCCGTTCAGAGTGAACATCATGGTGTGTTCGTTCATGTCAACCATGCAGCCCACGACATCACCTGCTTGCCAAGAGCGCCCATAGTGTTCATTGCCCTGGTGCCACCGCTGGGCCTGTGGAAGGGAGAACAGTGCCTTGTCACAGAGTCAGCAGCAGTAGGATCACCTCAGTCGGAACCACCCATTGAGGGCCAGTCTGGGGATAGAGGGGTGTCCAGGAGTCTAAACCCCTATAACGTGAACAGAGAGTGAGGGATTGTGAACAAACCAGATGCTGTGGCATGCTTTTCAGAGCTGGCCTGGCCATATGTACTATGGACTTTATAACTTACTTTTATAAATTATAGTGAGTGCTTCTCATGATGTAGGGGTTTTTTCCTCACTCTCATATGTACAAACAATTAAGAGCTGAGAATCAAGCTAGGTACCAACCACTTAAAAAAAAAAAAAAGTATGCCTTTAATCCCAGCACTCTGGAGGCAGAGGCAGGCGAATCACTGTGAGTTTGAAGCCAGCCTGACCTACAAAGAGAGACCAGGACAGCCAAAGCTGCATGGAGAAATCCTGTCTCAAAAAAAAAAAAAAAAAAAGAAAGAAAGAAAGAAAGAAAGAAAGAAAGAAAGAAAGGGAAAAAAGGAAAAAAAAATTTCACATGTGCCTCTCTCAAAATAAAATCCCTCTTCTCGGGACCACTGTTGATGCTACTTAAACAAAAATGGAATTCTGGAAACTTCTTGGTTCCTTTGTAACATCAGCAAAGCTTCAAATCACACCTAAAAATACTCTGAAGATATCTGTGAAAATAACAAGCCCCAAACCAAGCACCGACACCAGTCCATTTATATACAAAGCAAAAAGCCTAGTATAAACACACTTGGATACAGAGTTTCAAAAAATGTGAGCTTGTGATACAGTAATTTATAGGTACAAAATTAGTCATGTGACCTATTTTGTCACATGAATCCTTTAAATTTATTGGAAGTACCACCTTCATTGTGATTTGTATATATTGCATTACTACATTTGTGTAAATACTAAGAAAATTATTCTTTTTTAACATAGCAAGTTTTTATTGGTTTTTTGACATTTTTAATTATGTTTCTTTTTTAACATGTACATTTATATTATTAGGCATGAATAAAATAAACTACATACAGCAGGAAGAACCATGAGACAATCAGGAATTATATAAATGTTACATTCATAGCGATTTGGCTATTTGTATTTGGCAAACTTGAAGTCAACCTCTTTCCTTTCTTGTTGAGTCTAAATTTCTGAATGAAAATCAGTATCTATCATATCTCATCTCTATTAGTTCTTAGATGGTTAGGGGTTAAATGATTTTAGATAAAATTATTCTTAATGTAACATATTGCTTTAAATTTTAAAAACTAAATTATGCATCAAAAAGCATTGCAATTCAAAATTCCCCTAGCACCTTTGTGGTCTCCTTACCCTACCTGTGTCCCCAAGTTCAACATCTTTCCTTGTCTTTAGTCTGCTTGGTGCAGAGAAAAATGGAACTTCAATTTCTGAAGATAATTTCTTACTCTGGTTCACTGTGTCTAGTCAGCAAGAATGAAGCCAACACTGCCTCATTTGTTTCTTTGTTTGTTTTAGGTAAGGTATCTCTATATGAAGCCTAGGTTGGAAGTGAGCTCGTGATCCTCCTGCCTCAGCTTCCTGGTGCTAAGACTAAGGTATAAACAACAACACTGGCTTTTTTTTTTTAACCACCTCTAATAGACAAGGAAGACTTGTCTCTTTGACAACTGTATCTGTAGGGCAGGGGAAAAGTATTGAGGTAACTGTAAGGACACGTCTAGGGTCTGCTGTGAGTTTAGCAAGGAACGGCTGGGGTTCGAGCATCTGCGCATACAAGCAGGGGATAGGCCAGGTCTTAGTAAAGCTACTCACCTTGAAGCCGTCAAAAGCAAAGGCACGTTCATCAGAACCTAGCTCTAGATCCGGTTGGCAGCCTGGCCTGCTCCAGCCCACCCGCATGTCTCCGGCAGTGACAGCCTCAAATTCAAAGTACCAGCGCCCGGCCTTCACCGCATAGGTCTTCTCTGCCCTGAAGATACGGAACCTCTCCCCGGTGCCGCTGCACACCTCGGCTCTTGCTGCTGTGGGTTCGAGAGACTGGAGATCATTGTGTGGGAAGTTCAGAGAAAAGCAGGGCTTGACCTAAACTCAGTCATAAAACCCACAGGGCGGCTGACTGCCCCACTCCACACCCTCCTTTGCATCACCATCTACCCTCAGGTCTGTTAGGTGGTGCATCCAGCACAGAGGAAAGCCAGGCAGGTCACTGGGTTCCTCCCCAGCTTTCCCAGGAAGCCCTGCCATCCCTTTCAGAATGCAACTACCTTTGGAGAAAGGAAGCCATCAAGTCCTGGGTTTAGCACTAGAACTGGAAAACCACAAAACTGTTTATCAAAAGAAATAAACTGATCTGGAGAAGAAGAAGAAGAAAAAAAAAGAAATGAAAACAAGCAATCTGACCCGAAATGCATTTGGCGTGTGATCAAGTACCAAACACATGAGCACACACACCTGCAGGCTGGCTTGAGGGACAGAGCTCTCCCTCAGCTTCAAGCACAAGATGCTAGCAAGGAATCACAACCCCATCAAAGACACAGAACTCCTTTCCAAGCATAAAAGCCACATGCTGTGCTTGATTCATGGAACCTTTGATAAATGATGCTTATATTTTAATAATAAATAGAATACATGACATAAAAAAAAAAAATGAACCTGCCAGGTGTGGTGGCGCACACCTGTAATCCCAGCACTCAGGGAGGCAGAGGCAGGTGGATCTCTGTGAGTTCAAGGTCAGCCTGATCTACAGAGTGAGTCCAGGACAGCCAAGGCTCACGGGAAAAACCCTGTCTCGAAAAACAAAAACCAAAAAAAGAACCCTTTAGCTGGTAACTTTTTCCTGTACATGATCAAGGATATTGGGACTCAAATCAAGAAAGATGGAAAATAGATATGATCAAAGATTGTGTTCCCTGGACCCACAGAGCTGGGACAGGATGGGTACATGATAACTGATCAGACAAGATCAGACAAGATCTAATGTCCAATTTTCTCACCAGGCCACAGGTATGGAGGCTACCAACCACTAGAGGGCAGTAAGAACCTAACTATGTATGAGAATGGTCAATTAATTACACCTAGCAGCACGGAAGGCAGCTTTAGTTCCTAAAAGTCTTATCTAGAATGTGCCAGGTGTATTTATATCATACTTTAAAAATAATTGGTACTGAATCAACCACTCTTTCAACTTCCTGGTATTACATTTAATAAAGTAATTCAAATCCAGATAAAAATCTTGTAATGAACAAGAACACATTCCACCTTCAGACGCCTCAATACATCATCCGGAACAATAACTCCTAAGGCACCACAACTCAAATACTGATGTGAGGCTCATTTGAAATATATGAGCATTCTCCTGAAAATGAGGAACAAATTACAGCTATAACCGATTGCACAGAGTTAGACTCAAGTTTCACAACCGTTTCTGCTTTTAGCTTGATCAAATGTAAGCTGCAACAGAAGAGTTAGCTACAAACTGATGCTTTAAAACAAACAAACAAACAAAAACAACTTATTTATTGTTGTTAGTGTGGGGGCGACACGTACCACAGTGCACAAGGGGAGGACAGAAGGCAGCTGTGTGAAGTCTGTTCCCGCCTTCTACCTGTATGTGGGTTCCAGGGATTGAACTCTGGTCTTCAGGCTTGCCCAGCAGGTGTTTTTACTCACCTCTCAGGCCATAGATTCACACTTTTAATTGTATCTAAGGAATCACCAGGCAGATTTGGTCTCATATTATAAAATCTTTTCCACCTTTTATTCTCCACTTTAGAAAAAAATAAATTAAAAACCACAGTTTTTTCCAAAGGCTTCCCAACTACGTGTCCCCTCCCCCACCTACAAGCATCCTCCTCCTCCAATCTGTCCCCTCTTTCTGTTACCATAGTTACATTTCTATGGTAAACTGGAATGGCATAGCAAGCTCATGGGGCTGGTACTCCCTGCTTAACTATCTCCACACTTCCTAGCCAGGGTTTCCATATATTCCATTTTTTGCCTTAATTACTCTCCTATCATCCATGGGAGTTGTCCCCTAACCTGTGTTCTATATTTAGCCCAAGGATGGAACCACGCCTCAGGTGTTTCCATGTGCAGTCCTGCCACACATAACTCTCTGTTGTGATGCAAATGTCTCGCTCTGATCTCCCATGTTTTGATCCTTTCGGTGTCTAACTCTGAAAACAGCGTCTCCTCTAAATAACACCTCACACACAAGGGTGAGTTAATCTTTTGTCCCTACTTTCTGTAATGTGCAACCGAATATCTACCATGAGGAGGCACATTGCTAGGCTCAAGGGTGTACCCATACATGAGAAACATGGCACAACACAACCATTGCCTCATCGTTCCCTGCTCATGGGACTTGGGATGAGCAACAGCAACCAAAGCAGTCGAGGCTGGAACATGCAGGAGGCTAAAGTTGTCGAATGTTTCTCTGTGTGTTTGTATGTATTCGCATGTAGATGTGCCCATGCACGTAGAGCTCAGATGCTGCTGTTGGGTGTCTTCCTTTATAATTGTCTTCCCCATTTTCTGACACAGGGTGTCATACTGAACCTGGCGCGCTCTGATTCAGTAAGACTAACTGGCCAGCAAGCTTCTGGGACCCACCTGTCTACATGTGCAGGCTCCATGGTTATAGTCACGGGCCGCACGCAGTTCCTGGCTGTTTTTCATGTGAGTTCTGGGGATCATACTCAGCTTCTTATGCTTGTGTTACAAGCACATCACTGACTCAGCAATCTTCCTAGCTCTCTATCGACTGCTTATGGCTCAACCTCTGAAATCTTGTTAGACACCTCGTTATCGGATCACTGTTCCTCCTCTTTTTTTTTTTCAGTTCCTTGTATGAATATATCCATTTGCCAAATCATTAAGTCTCTTCTATTCTTTGTCCCTTTTTTTCTATGTGTGTGTTGTGTATGTGTGTGTGTGTGCATGCGCGCTCCTGCACATGAACCCACGCACGCATGCACAGCACGGTGCCTGTACAGAGGTCACAGAACAATCTGCAGCAGTCTGTTCTCTGCTTCTAGCATGTGGGTCCCAGGTATTGAACTCAAGTCATGAGTCTTGGAACCAAGAACTAGGTCACTGGCCCCAGTTTCTTTTCCTCTTGACCTATAGAGTGTTCTGTCCTTTGTTGCCATATGACCTTCTCCCTACCTGCTCTGTTAGCTCTGACTCTAAACCAGTTCCCTGCTCTGCTGAGCTTTATAGAAACACACACACACACACACACACACACACACACACTCATACTCTATGTGCATGCACGGACACACCCACAGACTCGCACCTCTATTAACACTGTCTCTACCTTTCATCAGACCATGAATGTTTCTCTAGAATCTTCTCATCTATGTGCACTCTTTGTTCTAACCTTTGCTGCCGTCACCTGAGTAAAGACCACTAAGAATCCTCTGCTTCATAGAGCAATGGCATGCTAGCATCCCAAGTCCTGAGAAGTAACCTAAGGTGACACTGACCCTGGAGCATGGATGCAGTGATAATTTTAGCATGTCCATCCACAGACCCCTCTCTCCACCTCCAAGATACACTGAAAAGCAACAACTCTGCAAGCACAGAAAAAAAAAAAGGCTACCCACAAGTCTCTGGGGCAGGCAGAATATGGCTGAAACTCCTCCAAAGGCCAATCCAGAGATAACTGTCAGGATTTTACCTCCTGGTCCTCCCTTGGATAAATCTCCTTACAAGTTTGTTTGTGTTCAACCTGCTTTAAAGTTAGCTCAATGCAAATACTCTTTTTCACAGAGACACTTGTTAAAGCCAGCAGAGGAAGTTATTCCACATTGCAGTTGCTCAAAGTAGCTGTGGCTTTGAGATAAACAGCAGCTGAACAAGCAATATGACAGAGACACCAACACTGACACTGGGGAAAGAAATCTCATTTTCCTAGAAATCTATAACGCGGTGCTTATGTCCCCCTCTATGAATACAATTCACAAAAGATCTGAGCAGAACGTCCATCTGGCCTTATCTTTGAAAGACCTTGATGCCAGGTTTCACACGTGGGACAGGTGCCTGCATAAAATATCAAGGACCTGGCTACCAGGTTCTCTCTGCAATCCCTCAGTCCCTACCTACTACAGGGTCCTCCTGGCCAGCGTATCCTACCTCCTACCCTGAACTTCTCCAGCTGGGCTGCTTCTCCCCATACAACCCAACCATTTCTTGTACCAGCTTTCTTTGTACCTTTGGGCCTTCTGGCTGATGCACCTGGTTCCCCTCTGTTCCCGCTTCCTGCCTCAGTCTAGTCATGGCTACTCTGGACTCTCCCAGATGTCCCTGCCTCTGGCTATGCTCTCCCACATATCTATAATAACCCTTCTCCTCCACCATACCTTTTCTGTTCTCTCTCTCTCTCTCTCTCTCTCTCTCTCTCTCTCTCTCTCTCTCTGTCTCTCTCTCTGTCTGTCTCTCTCTCTCTGTGTGTGTGTCTCTCTCTGTATCTCTCTTTCTCTCTCTCTCCCCTCTCTCCTCCCCTCTCCCTCATCTCCTCCTCTCCCCTTCTTTCTCTCTTCTTCTTCTTCTCTTCTTTTTCTTCTTCTTCTTCTTCTTCTTCTTCTTCTGCTTCTTCTTCTTCTGCTTCTTCCTCTCTCTCTCTCTCTCTCCATTTCCTACTCTTTGGTAGAATACTAGTAGCATGTCCCAACAAACAGTTTCAGTCTGTTCCTAGAGATAAGTCTCAGTCGATCACTAGTTGGCCACCCACGACAAACATACTCAACATTAGCTCAGAAAAATCCTTAAAAATCAATTACGACATACTACAATAACTAAATCCAGAGCTGCCACAAAATATTTAAAATGTTCAGATTATAATAAAATTTCTAAGATGTGCAGAGTCCATAAAGTATAGTACTATATTCAAGGAGAAAGAATACAGACAACAGAACTTGACTCTAAAGAAGGCTGGTCCTAAAGAAATACTAACTTGCTACTTTAAAACAGTTTGAGAAAGTAAAGTAAACTATGTGAAAGAACTAGGTAAAAGTGTAAGAGCTATCTGTTAGAAGTCAGGCATATCTGGGGCCAGCTGCAGGGAACTTGACAAGGGGACAACAGGCATCTCTGAGGCCACCCCAGAGACTCTGTGACAGCAGAACACCTCTTCACCAGCTGCCAGGAAGCAAGGTCTCCTAAGCCAAGGGTGCTCTTCCTGCGTATGCGCTGGATCACCGTCTAAGGGGACTCATCACATTCCCTGCTCTTCTCTCCTTTCAGAGACAGTCTCTGTAACTTCTTTCCCCAATAAAACCTCTCACATAGGCCTGTATATCTATCACGTATATCTATCTATCTATATTTGTATATCTATCACGGAGCTGCACCCTATAATCCAAACACCAGCAAGATGGCCAAGCAGGCAAACTCTGGGGGACGTAGCTCAGTGGTAATGTACCTGACTAGTATGCTCCAGTCTCCAATGCTAGCAAGAACAAGATCCTGACAACCATCAGGTTGAAGAGGTGAGATACTACCAGCAGCAAACCTGTTAGACATTAAAGCAGTGACAGGGACACATGTGGACAACTCTGCCAGTAAATAGAGCTGGTTGGTTTTGCAAATGGATTGATCAGTAACCACAATACAATTCTTCTAAAAAACAAAAACAAAAACCTCCAGGTTCAGAGACTGTCAGGGGAAAAATGGTAAAGCCAATGAAAAAAGAAAAGGCAGTAACAAAACAGACGATTCTTTCAGAAGACAGGTGGACGGAGGAGGAGCCCCTACTTCCTGTTATGAGGCCAGCATTACAATCTATCAAAACACAAGACAGACATCAGAGGCGATTTCTACACCAGCATTTCTTATGAAGATAGATGTGAAAATTCTAAACATTCTAGCAAACAGTTTTAGCTGTACATAGGGAGAGGAGATGGTATACCAGGACTAAGCAGGGCTGTCCAAGAAATAAAAAAACTTGGTTTAATGTTCAAAATCAATACTTTACAATATGTCAAAAGAACAAAAGAGAAAATAAATACTCCTCTTTGCAAGTGGCAAAAACATATATATTTAACATTTAACAGCCACTCATGGCAAACTCTTGCATAAACTAGGAGATCTGGTCAGTGTGATGGATGATACCTTTTTTTTTTTTTTTAAGAGGACATCTTTAGCTCCTGTGAGTCCCTAACTCTGGCTATCTCGTGCCCAGAAGAGGCCCTCTGAAGGACCCTCTGTCTTTCACATGTTTCCTGGGCTCTAGAGAACACTCATCAAGCACTTCTTTTCAGCACTGGGTCTGCATAAGAACAAGCCAGACAATAGTCAGGTATGAATAGAGGAAGGGACTTGGGGCTCTATCCTTCTTTGTTGAACTACTTACTATTGATAGATACAAAGAAGGAGGGGACCACTGCATGCATCTGTGTAGCCATTGATGACCCACTGGCCTCCAATGGAGAGTTCCAATCCATTTATCACAAAGCCAGCCCTAGGTAAACTAAATGGGTCACAATGCGAAAGTCATAAACCTAGTACAGGAACTGAGGAATGAGAGTGTTGGCAGTGATAAGGGTGGGGGAATAAGAGGGCAAGAGTAATCAAAAAACGTATATATACCTTTAATGAAATTGTCAAGAACCAAAATCAATCAATTAAAAAAAGAGAGAAAGAAAAAAGATTTGGGCCAAGGGGTCCCGCTCAAACTAAGGCACTAGCTAAGGACAATACAGGCAGTAAACTTTAAACCCCTACCCAGATCTAGCCAATGGTCAGAACAGTCTCCACACTTGAGTGGAGAGTGGGATATGACTTTCTCACGTACTCTGGTGCCTCACATTTGACCATGTCCCCTGGAGGGGGAGACCTGGTGGCACTCAGAGGAAGAATAGCAGGTCACCGAGAAGAGACTTGATACCCTATGAGCATATACAGGGGGAGGAGGTAATCCCCCTCAGGAACAGTCATAGGGGAGGGGAGTAAGGGGAAAATGGGAGGGAGGGAAGAATGGGAGGATACAAGGGATGGGATAACCATAGAGATGTAACAAGAATAAATTAATTAAAAAAAAATCTCAAACTAAAAAAAAAAAAAAAGAACAAGAAAGTCTAGGCATCCAGGGAACTAGTTCAAGGGTAGAGAGCTTGTCTAGAATGGATGAGGTCCTGAGTTTGGTCCCCAAAACGGGAGAAAAAAGGACCCAAACAAAATCCTACCTATTATCAATACCATGTCTAACAGGGGTGTGTTAAAACGTGTCCCCCGAGACTCAGATTGAGCTGGGCCACCTCTCTCTCTACTTCTGTTTCACATTGTTCTGAGTCCCTCCCACACTCAGTCAAAAAGTAAAACACAATTATTGTAAAAGGAAAAAAAATGAGACTTTGTCTTGCTTACATAGGGACAACTCTATGACATTTATAAAAATAAACAGCATTCACACACGTGCGCATGCGCGCACACACACACCTCCAGACCAGAGGATATAGAATAAACTTGTAAGTATCAACTTGTATTTCACATTACAAAACACCCTACTAAATAAAGTTAAGTAAAAACTAATTTCACCTACAGTAGTATTAAATCACCGTAAGAGATTAATGCATTTAGCGTTTATTCTAAAAAATCATCGAGAGAGACTAGCAAGAAAGTAGGCTGTATGCCATGTTCATAAACATGTGTACTATTGTTAAGAGATCAATCTCCCCCAATGGATCTTTAAATTTAATGATCATTCAATCAAAATTAAACAGATGGGTTGAGCATAAGATAAAGAAATGCCAGAGAGGAAGAGCAGTGACAAGGGGACTGCTGCAGGGATGATGTACAGCACCGAGCCACCCACTGAGAGATAGCTCTAATCCTTGGGGCATGGGGACCATGCAGGCCACCAGCATGAAGTGGACACATGGAGTAGAAAAGGTAGGTACTCTTGCTTTGTTTTTTAATGTTTTCCTCAACTTTGAAACCCCACTACATGATTTTGCAACCAAGGGGGAAAAGGCAAAACCAGTACCATGGTCCTGATCGGGAGCTTCCAGGTGGTAGCCATAGCCCAGGAGGGTGCGCACTGCCTCTCGGAGACTGTCTTTGTTGGACTTCTTGGTTCTGTCATCCAGAAGGGTATAGGGAACGAGACGAGGGTTTCTTCTGTTCTTCACGTCCTGTATCAGGGAGAAGGTTGGCAGTCACCTGAGCCATGCAGCAGTGCTGGGGATGGAAGTCAAGGCTTAGCACAAGTGAGCCAAGCACTCTGCTAGCTGAGCCACAACCCACAGCCAAGGTCTTCACATTTGAGCAAGCACCATCAGTTCCTACGCCACCTCAGGAGGAACTGTGAGATAGTGAAGGCTCTCCCTCTCTCATGAACACATGTGCACTCTCTCTCATACACACACACACACACACACACACACACACACACACACACACAAAATGTAGAGTTAATCTAATCTTGGGAGCTTGGGAAGCTGAGGCATGAGCTGAGGCAAGTTCAACACCAGCCTTGGCTACATAATGAGACCTTATCTCAAATACACAGAAGAAACAACACAAGCTAAAGCCTAGACAGGTACAAGGAGCCCTGTTTTGTCTTTTCTTTCTCACCTTCCTCCCACAAGTTTAGAATGAGCGCCTGACCATCCACTGCTCTCTGAAACCAGGTCGTATGGGAACAGTGACATCCCAGAGCTATACTCTCTCGAAACAAGCAACATCAGCAGGGCATTCCCACCAGTGCAGCGTCAAACGCCATTGCCCATTCCCCTCTCTTCAGACTTGGTGCTGAGTTCCTCCACCTCAACTTCCCAAACTAGGACCCGGGAGCTTCCTGAAGCCACACTCTACAGAATGACAAACCAGGAGTCTGGCTGCTGATGAAGTTCCCCCTGGTTTCTGTGTATATTTGTGTTTGAGCCCAACTGCAAGAGAGAAAGGAGGAGGAAGAGGAAGGGGAAGAGGAGGAAGAAGAGGAGGAGAGGAGAAGGAAGTGGAGGAGGAGGAAAGAAACTACCAGTCAACTCTCTCCAAGACTTTATAGCCTATTCCTGAACCAAGTAATGCCACCAAGAGGAAGATAAAACTCAAAGTTTTCATTATTTAGACACTAGGCGGCAAACATGTGGAGTCAGTAGGGAAGGTTCAACAGCCCCCCGCCACACACACATGCACACACATGAGCACTATATACACATACACACAAATATGTACACACAAACATAGACACACACACACAGAGACACCCTTGCACCGACTTACACACACACAAATACACACCACATGCATGTGCACACATATGACGCACGGACACACACCACACACATTCATACAACACACACACACACACACACACACACACACACACACACACACACACCTGTATTTTATGGAGGTAAATCAAGCCTATTTTTCATTATTCCTCAAAATGGTAAAGACTTTCCAAATAAAATTTTAAGCCATCTTTTCGTCTTTATATAGAAACATATTCTATGTCTTTGAATAATTGCCCATATAATAAGGGTGATCCACCATGTACTACTGAGAGACATTGTGAGAAGACAGTGATGAGCTTTGGCTCTGCTGTCAGAAGACCTGAACTGAGTCCTGTTCTGTCTTCTACAGCCTGAACAGCACTGGGTAAACCCTTCTCCCTAAGGGTCCGTGTCTACCCTGCATGGGAAGAGTAGGAGCGAGACTCATTCTTCCTTGGTGGAAATGCTGCTTGTTAAACACGGAAACTACAGAACTCTAAGCTTGGTGGCAGCATCTAATAAAACTTGGTTACAGAATCTGTCAGGCGCTCCTGCCTTTTGCATTACACAGCAAAGTCAGGTACTTTGTTAATGAGGGAAACGGTGGCACACAGAATTTTAATAGCAAGACAAATTAAGATGTGGTTAAGGGGTGAGTCTATATTTTGCTTTCACCCTCTGCTGCGCTGCCCCCACCTCTACTCTAAGGCTGCCAGCTACTCCCATGAGTCTCTATTCAGGAGATAATCTATGGCCACTAATGAATACTCAACTCCAAAGTCTAGAAAACCCTGAGAACTTGTTTTTCTCCCAAATTGAACAGAACCTCATCTGGTGCCCTGAACAGATGTGACACTGTTCACAGGCTTTACTGATCCTTCAGGGTGATGTCACGCCTGTATTACACTGGAGAAGTGATTTACAGTCTACTGCCCCCTGTGGGTGTTCTGTAACATGTAACATATCATCTTAACACCCTGAAAAACAACACAGAGCAACGTTTTAAATGGCATTCTGACACTCTGGGTTGCAGTTCAGGAACTGTGGATCCATTTTTTTTCTTTTCTTTTTTTTTTAGATTAATTTATTCTTGTTACATCTCAATGATTATCCCATTCCTGGTATCCTCCCATTCTTCCATCCCTCCCATTTTCCCCTTACTCCCCTCTCCTATGACTGTGACTGAGGGGGACCTCCTCCCCTTGTATATGCTCATAGGGTATCAAGTCACTTCTTGGTAACCTGCTCTCCTTCCTCTGAGTGCCCACCAGGTCTCTCACTCCAGGGGACTGGTCAAATATGAGGCACCAGAGTATGTGTGAAAATCATACCCCACTCTCCACTCAACTGTGGAGAATGTCCTGTCCATGGGCTAGATCTGGGTAGGGGTTTGAAGTTTACGGCTTGTATTGTCCTTGGCTAGTGCCATAGTTTGAGCGTGACCCCTGGGCCCAAATCTGCCTTTCATAATGTTCTTCTTGTAGGTTTCTAGGACCATCTGGATCCTTCTACTTTGCTATTCTCCTATGCTTCTCTCATCTAGAGTCCCAATATGATGTCCTCCCCTCTGTCCCAGTTTCCTGGTAAGTGAAGACTTTCATGGGACATGCTCCTTGGGCTAGTATGCAGATATAAGTGAGTATTTTACTGTAGCTCAGTCTTTGTATCTTAAAAGCCCCTCCCAAAGAGTCTCCTGGGAGGGAATGCTGGAAAACCATACTACAAACCACTTTTGTAATATGATCATCCACTTGGCACAAATGAGAAGGGGTGGTGGCTCCGCTAGCACAGCTGTCACGAGATCACACAGAGTGACGTCACTTAACTTCTTTTTCTTTTTAATGTATTTATTATTGTTGCATATGTGGTTGGGCATTACATACCACAGTACAGATGTGGAAGTCAGAGGACCACTCTGTGGAGCTGGTTTTCCTCTTCTACCTTCATATGGGTGGCGGGATATGGCTCATCCTACCTTCATATGGGTTGTGGGGTGTGGCTCAGGCTGCGGAGTTTGAGGGGGAAGCACTTCATGTACTGTGAGCACTGAGCCACCTCAGCAGTCTAGTGGTGCCGAGGTGCTTTGCCAAGATGGATAAGCACACTACAGTATCTAGATGAGGTGTCTGTGAAAGGCCAGGACTTCACTTCTGCAGTTGGAAACAATGGGTGCCTATACTCAGAGACTCCCAGGTACCTGCTGGATGCCGTAAGTCCAGCCCTGCCGGATTCGGTCCCGGGCCCACACATTGTGAGCGTTTTCAGCCAACTTGTCCACCATTGCTTCCTGAGATGGGGTGAGTTTTATAAAGCTCAGATCCATTGGAGCAGGCTTGTATCCACTGGTCAGCTGGTAGCTGCAAAGCAAGCAAATAAACTTCAAATTGCCCTTTTTGTTGAAATCCTGTGACAGTCTTGTCCTGGTCCGTCTAAACCCAATTGTTCTGTTGAAGACTGTAGTGACTAGACCTACAGAGCAGTCAGCAAGCTTGAGCCCCTTTGCTTCAGTCACCACCTGTGTAACTAGGAAAGCCACAGGGTCCTTATGGGTCTGTCTACATGCCAGTAAAATGTAAAAAGAGGCGGCTTACCTAAATCAGATACAGAGGACCTACAGCTGTGTGCTTCTAATAGTTGAGGCTTTGCTGGGGCCTCCCAAACAAAAGGATTGACTATTTAAAATGAAAAAATACTTAAGGGCTTTCTATTTGTGTAATGTTTTTAAAGATTGAGAGAGGGAGAGGGAAAAGATGTGTGTGTGTGTGTGTGTGTGTGTGTGTGTGTGTGTGTGTGTGAGAGAGAGAGAGAGAGAGAGAGAGAGAGAGAAGAGAGAAGAGAGAGAAGAGACAGAGAGTGAAGACAGAGAGAGAGAGAGAGAGAGAGAGAGAGAGAGAGAGAGAGAGAGAGAGAGAATGCATAACTGAGAACAGAGATCAGAAGATGACATCAGATCCATCAGATGTGGTTGTGAGTGGCCTGACATGGGTGCTGGGAACCAAATCCAAGTCGTTGTAAAAACACTATGTATTCTTAACCATTGAGCCATCTCTCCAACCTTAATATTGTTTTTTTTTCTCAACTTTTGCTGCACGAGTGTGTGTGTGTGTGTGTGTGTGTGTGTGTGTTGTGTTATACACTCCTATGCGTGGGGGCCTAGGGTGATGTCAAATGTCTTCATCAATCTGCAACTTGTTTTTTGAGATAAGGCCTCTCAATAGACCTAAAGGCCTCTGATGTGGCTAGACTGCTGGCCAGTGAACTCCCAGGGATTCGACTGTCTCTCTACTTCCCCAATGCTGGAGTTACATGAATGCACCAGCATACCCAGACATTAAGTGGACACTGAGGTACCTCTACCTAACTAGCTATTAGTGAGGGCATATAGATAATAAAGATGAAGATCAATCTATAAGTCATTGACTAAAGCCAACACTCATGCAAGCCATCCTCTCAAAGAGAAAAGATGCCTCTTGGCAAGCAAAGCTAACAGGAAGCTTTCCTGCTGCATGTAGGGCACTGAGGAGGCACTTCTGATAGATGGGAGGAGGGAGGATACCTTCTTAATAAAACATTACAGGCAAGTTCTATTCATGTGAAACCAGATCATCCTGACATTTTTAGTCCTCTTCCTAGATAGAGCTTCTCCCCAATTGCTTTGATCTATGAATGCTCTCAGTGAGAAGCATAAGCCATGCTTATGTCTGTTAAATTGGAGTTGGAGTTGGATTTTAATTAGTTGACACTCATTTTCAGATGTAGTCTGGAAGTCTGTGTGTGTGTGTGTGTGTGTGTGTGTGAGAGAGAGAGAGAGAGAGAGAGAGAGAGAGAGAGAGAGAGAGAGAG
>OU015749.1:476805-490327 GCA_907169655.1 Acomys percivali | reverse complement strand
AGAGAGAGAGAGAGAGAGAGAGAGAGAGAGAGAGAGAGAGAGAGAGAAGGTATTCGAGCACACACATTCAGATGTACACACACATACTGTATAGCCCCTTTTATGTTATGGCCTAAATTAGCTGATAATAGTTATTCTCAAACTGTACTCCATAGGTAAAATGTCTCCCAGGTTCTCCCCAAAAGAGAGTACTGTTGTTTAAAAAGTTTAGGAAACAATGGAGATTGATTGCACCCACTTTTAGAGATTTATACAGAGCCCATCATCAAAAATGAAAATCTAGTAACTCTTCCAAGTATTTTAAATAAGTGCCTTCAAGAGCTCTGTGGTGAAGGACCAACTTTCTCTTCACTTTTATCAGTCAAATGATTTGATAAATAAATATAATAAAACTGTTATGTAAAATTAAAACATTTAAATACATATATACATATGTGTGTGTGTGTACCTATATTTTTAAGTTATTACATTTATGGAAATTTCTCCTTTAAATTGGCACAAATATTTCTAAGCACTTAATTTTCATGTCTAAAATCAGCGCAGATGAGTAAAAGTTTGTGACCTGCCAAGTCCCTGGGTCACACTCCAAACAGTACTGTTAGACTCTAGAGTTTGTGTATTCCTTAATTCCCTTGAGCAACCATGGGCTTCCTGTTGGGAAATTCTGATGCACAGCAAGAATACATAAGCTAAGAGGGACAATCACTTTCACTGAGGCTTCAGTAGAAGCTGTAGAGCCAACGTGGGACAAGATCTGACTGAGCTTAAGACCATGGGCCTGTGTGGGCTCCACAGATCCTAACTGCCAGGGTATGGACCAGCGGAAGGATGCCAAGTGGGCCAGGCCTCCAGCTCATGTTGCAGACCCAGGCAGGATGCCAGAGCTGACCAGCACAGTACCTGACCCTCTGAGAAAGCTAGGATGGAGCTTCTGGCCGTACATATCCACCCACTAGAGGAAGAGAATGCCCCTACCCTACTAAGACTAATGCCCCTACCCTACTAAGGAACACTGTAAATACCCCACTGATAGAAGAAATTTGAATACGAAAACAGATGATGATGAAGATAGATAGATGACAGATAAAATAAATAAGAAAATAAGAAAGATTAGACCATCAAACAAGTACCAGCAAAACAAACAAAACCAACTCAAAGTTAAATTTCCAGCAAATATTGCTCCAATCCACCTACACTTCATGGAACTTTCTAACAGTAGAAATAGCTTCCAGCAGAGGTAAAGTGAATAGTGTCAATGCCTGGCAACCTGGGCTTTATGCAACATAAAGGCACTTACTTGAGAGTTTCAAGTGACATCTGCAAATTGTAGTTGCGTTCCTGTTCCGGCAGCTTGCAGAACTCCACCAGGCATGGGTGCTGCCTCTTGTTGTCATCTCTGACCTGAAACAGGATGGGAAATTAGCATGCAGGAGCCTCCACTGTGGAATACAGCTGTGTGAGGACAAATGGGGGGGGTGGGGTGAAACTCCTTGACAGTTGGCCCCAGGAAGCGTTGGGAATCTTCAAACGTCTGTCTGCGAAGCCTGGCGTTGCCTGCACTCCAAACTCTCTTCTTGTTGCCTTAGCTTAGTTCTCAGCTCCCTTCTGCCACGCTGGTTCCTGAGGCCCATGAAGATGCTCTCTGAGTTCCTTCCAGAATCTGATCAAATCTCCTTTAGTTCATGAGGGTTATCCCATCTGCTTCTTAATGTAGTAGTCTGCCCACTGGCCCTACCGTCTATTTATTTTAATTGTTCATGATACAACTGAAAGTATTACATAATAATACAAAATTGTATTATTTAGTGATAGCCTAGATCATTTGGGATGGAGGGGTTTACTTATTAGCCCAGACCAGCCTCAAACTCAGGATCCTCCTGCCGTAGGCTCCTTCTTGCTGGGAGGCCTGCAACGCGGTGCCCGGAAGACTAGGTCTTTACTTGATTTTTTTGTCCATCTCCTTTCACTAAAAGAACAATGAAGCAGGCCATCATAGCCCTTGGATAATGCCCAGGCCCCCAACACATGGCAATAACACAGAAACAAACTCTGAGTAGATATGGCAATGATTTTAGCTTTACTTAGTGCTTTTCCACCAAAAAATTAATCTGCTCAGGGACATGACTGTACAACATGACTGACACACATAAACTCTGAGGCAGTTTTGTTGCACATCCCAGCTTTCATAATCCCCCCTTCTGAGACCACAAATGAACCCCTGACTTTTACAGATAAAGAACACAATAACGGCTTCCCTCACAGTGCCTTTTTCCAGCGCTCCTTGGTGTCCACTGGGGCCTGGGTGCAGGGTTTTTATCAATCTTGCTATAACTCAGATCCAAAATAACCCACATGTGCTCAAGTCCCTTCTCTGAGATGGCGATGTCTATTCGCAGAATCCATGGACTGCTTCCCCTCCCCATGCATGTTTTAAGTCACCTCTAAATGACTTCCAACATCCAAAGAACTAAAAGTGTTGTGCCAACAGTTGTCATACAATCTTGCTTAGGAGTAACGACAAAAAAAAGGAGCCTGTCCATGTTCAGCTCCTATGAAAATTGTTCTCTTGAGTCTTTGTTTTCTAACCTACATATGATTGAATCCGTGAATGTAAAGGCCCAACAGCAAGAGCCAAGTGCATTCGTGGTCACGCTACTGTCAAGACTACAGGGAAGGAATTAATAATGATGTTCTCTGCTCTTGGCTTAGCAATTAAAATTTGGTAATCTTTATAAAGACCTAAATTACAAACACGTCCCTGCCCCGGTGGCACCTTGGTGACAGCCATAAGCTGTGAGGTAACAAATTACTCCATGGGAATAATTACCATGTTCTATGTATACCACTGAAAAAGTATGCAAACACATGCATTCTCTTTCTGTAGAGCCAAATTAGAAACCATGGTTTTATTCCTTTTTTTCTTGGGATCATAAGAAACGAGTGGGAATTACAAATGAAGCAGAGTTACGAAACTGAACTGATACCTAAATTTTAAACATGAAAGTAAACATAAGTAACCCTGGCCTTAACACGCCCTGCCCCATTTGTGTAACATCCATCTACTTCTCCACCCTATGCCAGGGAGGAGCCAGCTCCACCATGCTTTCAGGGTAAACAGAATGAGCCAGAACCCTGCCTTATCTCTTCCCTCTCTTACCATATCCTATTCTTGAGTTTGAAAACACAGTGTCTCACCACCGCTACTTCTAGGCACCAGAATATCGGAAGCCCATCTCTCCTCCAATACTTCTTTTACTCTCTCTGCCTCTGTCACATTACTTCCATGCCTTTCATACTAGTAAAGATCTCTGGGCCCCAGTGCAGGGACAAAAGTTGTCACCTCTCAGTACTTTAGTTCCCTATAAAATAAATTCACACTGCAACCAAAGTTCTTTGTCACATACCTTCTGTCCTCATAGTCAGACTTACCTTTATTCCTCTGTACCAT
The DNA here is from genome assembly GCA_907169655.1 of Acomys percivali. NCBI lineage: Eukaryota > Metazoa > Chordata > Mammalia > Rodentia > Muridae > Acomys > Acomys percivali. Next base: position 486,879 of record OU015749.1, on the reverse strand, counting down.
AGTCCCTTGGATCTTTAGCCTATGACCACACTATCCCACTGACAAGCCACTGGAAATGTCCCACTTCTTCTCCCTCCTTTGACATATGATGAGTCTCTGTCTAGAACACAATCCTGATCTCTGCTTGCTAAATTATTTTTTATACCTCTAATATTTGTGTTCACCTGGAAGCTTTCTTTAATTTCTTTTAAAAAAAACTGCATATTTCTTTTTCACTCTGAAGTTGTTTAAATGGATATCACTCAACTAAACACAAAGTCCCTAAAAGCCAAACAGAGTAAGACCTAGTGGTTTAGGTCTGTCATCTCAGTTACTTAAGGGACAAGTTCAAGGTCAGTCTGGGCTACAGAGTGAATTCAAGGTCAGGTTGGTCAACTTAGTGAGACCCAGAAAATGAAAAGAGGACTGAGGGTTGTATCATAGTGGAAGAACACACTGTTTCCTTCACTACCTGGAAACTCCAGGGCTTTGTGTGTAGCAGGAAGAGCCTGTGTGATATTAAGTGAAGCTAGATTTAACCAAAGTGTAATGAGAATTATTTCATTCTGCCCTTAAACAAAACAAAACAAACACATAACTAAGACTTGCTGTAAAATATATGTCTGAGGTCATCTTATAACCTTGTAACAAACCATCTTCTCTAAGCACAGGTCCAGAAAATGGCTGATGCTATCTAGGAATTTGTTTTGTCTTTTGCACAATTCTTTTTTTAATCTTCCAAGATTATAACCATCCTTGTCTCACACTGAAACTTTTGGTGAATTTTGTCCACAATTCCTCTGGCAGCTGACACATTGATAATCTCTCTCTCTAGTGATTTTAGCAAGTGGTTCAATCTTATTTTTAGCACATATCTACTTCCTTGGTTTTTGAGTGTCAATGAAGCCAAGTAAGCTGGGTGACTCGCATCCATAAACTCAGAAAATGGGAGATTGAGGCAGGAAGATGGCCATGGTATTCTGTGCCAGCTCAGGCCACACATAGAATTCCTATCATCTTATAAAAACTAAAAATATGCAAAGAACAAAAACAAACAATCACCAAAGAATGACACCCAAAGGGAGGCATCCAGCTTTTACTGGTTAACAGTGTCTGAACATTATTTAGTAGAGAAGGGGATCTTTGAGACTGAGTTCCAGAAGTTATACAGTGAAAAGAAATCTGAGTGTCCCATGCTCTACCAACCAACCAAGCAAACCTAGAGTGTTGCAGGGCTGTCCAAGACTCTTTCCAAACACTCTATTGCTGTTGTCCTTGGTTGACCCTGGAGGTAGAAAATAAATCTATTGCTGAAGACACCACACTCTTCAGAACCAAGGCCCAGATACTGAGCAAACGTACCCAAACGCCTCTTCCCCAAGGACTAGCTTTCATGGTAACAGAAGGCACCATGCAAGCTTCCAACGTAGGGAGGCAACCAACAATCCTACCCATCCATGACACCTATGAACCAAATCAACAAGGCATGATAATCCTAAGGGTACAGTAGTGGCACAAATATACTGGTAGTAACAGCAGCTCTCTGTATTAGACTTAAGACCTGTCCGACGAGAACAAAATCATGCCCAGTACTAAAAACCTAGCTAACTATGCAGTGCTAGTAAAGTCATGGGTATTGAAGGAGAATCTACAACCACTACTTTACTAAACCAGGACAATCCCTAACAGCAATCTAAAGATTTGTCCTTATACCTACAGGTAAGTATATTCTCTACCCTTCATCAAGGATACTTTTCTTTGCCACAGATGGAGACCACTATAGAAAGCCACAACCACAAAAAATACAGAGTTGTGGAGCCCAGTACCAATTGATAGACCTAAAAAATACACTTGTATCTAAAGCTCAGGTAACATTGCAGAGTAAGAAGCAGAAAGCTTGTAAGAGCTAGAGGATCAGAGAGTTTGGTCTGAGTTTGTATCTCCTAGTAATGTTAGAAGCTACCCCCATAAAGTCTACCATCATGACTATCCAAACATGAGTTGAACAAAGCAAACACCAACAGACATGCCAAAGTGGATAGGAAAAAGCCTGTGAGGACTCAACACTACACAGATAACTATAGGCAACTAGGGGACAAATAGTCTTAATACGAAATGGTCAGGCTTGACAACAAATGCTCAAGTAACATTATACAGACTGCACAGGTTGTACTTAGGAACACACACACATATACACACATATCCATATAACACATAACAGTAACAACAACTCATGGGAAAAGGGATACGAAATTGAAAGAGATCAAGAATGGGTATATGAGAGTGTTTAAAGGGAAGACAGGGAAGGGAAAAATTATCTAATTATATTATTATAATTTCAAAAGTAAAAAATTTTTTAAAAAAGGAATAGAACAATTATCTAAAGTAGAAGGCAGGAAAATGTTAACGAGTTGGTCCTTATAATCATGCAACTTCTGTCAAGACAGCTCTATAAAAATTTTCCTCAGGGTTCCCATCGGGGAAATTAAAATAATGACCAGAATCCAGTCCTCTGCAACAACAGTCCAAGCTGAAAGTCTATGTCACACATGAGCAGTTAGCATGACTGCCAACACTGATCATGTGCTACTACATCCAGAGCTTAGTGTGACACACTGATGTGTCATGTGTGAACTGTTCTTAATTTCCACACTGAGCCAACCATGAAAAGCATATCCTGAAAGCACAGCACCGCCAGATCCTGTTAAAATGGCATGTCAGAAAGAGTTACACACTTAGTTCAAGCAGAGTTTACTGATGAATTATAAAGAAAAACCCCAGTTAATAAGTATTTGAAAACATATACAACTACTATTGGCCATACTAGCCTCAAATCATGGAGCCAACTGTGAACATCTACCCACAGGTCTCTGCTGCTACACGTTCAGGAATAGGAAGAGAATACAAAAAAAAACAAAACAAAGTCACTTAAAAATGTATGTTGATTCTAATTTTGACTTTTGCTCTTGCTGTTTTCTAGCTGGGAAATAAAGGCTCATGATATTCAGCTTTGTTTCTAAAGTGAAAGGTCCAGTCCACACACTAGTAACTTTTGAGTCAGGGGGTCTGCCACTGCTGCCATTCCCTCTGGCTTTTAAAGGGATAAGCAGAACTAAGAAGCCTCAAAAAAAAATCAATTCTATTGATTCACATCACACCACAGCAGGCCGAACGAGAAAATGTTATCTTTCCAAGTGATTTATGAACAGAATCTGAGAATAAATTTCAAAATCATGTACCGGACCATACTGCCAGCCAAGCTCAATTTTATTCATCACCCAGAGCTCGTGGATGTTCTCTGCCAGCCTTTCTCTTATCCTTTCCAGGTGAGGAGGCAACACAATCTGGAAAGAAGGAGGAAAAAATGCTCATCAGAAACAGACGCTGAAAGGTACCATGTCAACTAACCTTGCTGGGAGCCCGAAGCAATGCCTCATAGACCAGTAAGATACAGCAAAATAAATCGGTTCCAAACCAGCTATTTCACAGTATTTGCTAGAAGAATGTTGGGGTATGTATGTGGTGTGTGTGTGTGTGTATGGTGTGTGTGTGGTGTGGTGTGTGTGTGTGCACACGTGCATGTATGTGTGTGGTGTGTGGTGTGTGTGTGTGTGTGTGCATGCGTGCGTGTATGTGTGTGGTGTGTGTGTGTGTATGGTGTGTGTGTGGTGTGGTGTGTGTGTGTGTGTGTGTGTGCACGTGTGCGTGTATGTGGTGTGTGTGTGTGTGTGTGTGTGTGCACGCGTGCGTGTATGTGTGTGGTGTGTGTGTGTGTGTGTGTGTGTGTGTGTGTGTGTGTGTGTGTGTGTTTAGGATTGCAAGTAAGTGAATGGACAAAGAGAACAGAGCAAAGTACAATAAGGTAGTCATTGGATACTGACATATTGATTTATTTAGTGATTTGCCTGAAGCACTGCCAGTGTTGCCTATTGGCCAAGCATGACTTCATTTGCTACCTGGAACAGAATGACCTGGAGAAATAGCTGAAACAATGGGTCGTTGCCATTAACAACCTGCTGACTGCCACACAGGCTCCTGTACAGTCTTGTACCTTGCGATTTTAAGAATATAAAATGAAAATGCAAGCTAGATGCAGCCTTGAAGCCTTTCAGGAGCTGTCCTGGCTTTGGTCCACTCCTTTGGATGCACTTTTGATGTCAGGGTGCTTATTCCACAAGGATTCCCAAGAGCACTGGTGGAGACAACCGAGAGGCACTGAGTGGAGATGGACCAATAGCAAAGTGCACATCAGTCAGGGAGAGAAATCACCCAGCATCTTAAGGCAACCCAGCCAGTGTCCACAGGCCCAAGAGCAGGGCAAGGCAGGAGGCTGCAGATAAGTCACTGGCTCCATGACCCTGGGCATTTGACAGTAGTGACTGGTTTACCCTGAACTCTGCTATGCCTCTTTCGGTGTTTACCCAACACACGCTCAAGGAGGTGGGCAGGCCATGCTGTACACTTTCCCATGAGAAGGAGAGAGTGTTCAGGGGGTCTCTCACTAAAGACCAAGGTAGTTGACCAAATGAGGAGCTGATGACTAAATGACCAATAAAAACTAAAGTTTCTGAGACCCGGTATAATGTCAACCTTAAATTTTAGAAATGCCTTCTTTGTTCCAAACTAATAAGCAAACTGATTGAACCAAAGCCCTAGCCCTTAGTTGCCTACTTGGGATGTAATGGGTAATACTTTAGATCAAATGTTCCATGCATCCCAACTGGTAAGGTGGCTCTTGTCCTCAAAGTAAGGTTTGCTCCCAGGCATTTTCACCCTGGTTCCATGACCTCAATCTCAACCCAAAATAAGAGTCAGTTAAACGTCTTCCACAGCATAACTGCACCTGTGTGGAAGAAGACTGAAAACTCCACACCGGCATTGAGAAAACAAACATGTCTGCTCCAGAATATAAATTATTTTTAAATTTCTTGCTTTTATTCCTCTCTCACGTGTGGTGTGTGTGTGTGTGTGTGTGTGTGTGTGTGTGTGTGTGTGTGTGTATGCGCATACAAGCATGCATGTGGAAGGCAGAGAGCAATTTGAAGGAATTAGTTCTCCAGCATGTGCACAGTACGGACTGAGATCAGGTCGTCCTTGGCGGCAAGTGCCTTTACCTGCTGAGCCACCTCTCCAGGCCCCAACTTCAACTTCTGTAATAAAGCTTTCAAGACAACCCAGAACACACACTTAAAAAAAAAAAAGAAAAGAAAAATAAACCTTCACATTGTGACACGTATAAGAGGGTTATGCAAGCAGCATAGTAGGTGGAGACACCGAACAGAAAACAGATGAATGGAGAGGAAAAAAAGGGGAGTGTTGGCTTATGAGTTTATCTTCTTAGTTGGGTGGCTGAAAGGGTCCCTGTTGTGGGCTGCAACTCAAGCGTGAGAGCCGCTGCAGATCAACAGCCGCCAGAGCCCTGTCTGTACCTGAGTGGTGTCCACAGGGACGGGCGTGAAGGCGGCTTGGCTCAGGGACACCGTGGGCCCGAGCAGGTCTCTCGTGTACGTCCGCCCTTGCTTATATTCCCGGCTGTGCTCCACTTTCAGTTTCTCTTTGGGAAGAACAGCTTCATAGCAAGCGGCATAGCCAGGGGGAGGGAGGAACTTGAACTCTCCGTGTCTCCCCCCGAGCAAAAAACGAACCCTACAGAGGAAGCAAGTTTGAGTCAATCATATCTTCGATATACACGAAAGTTTTTTTTTAATTGAAATATTAGGGAAATTTATTAATACAAAACGTTGTCACGAGCCACACACTCCCTAAGAGTGGCTTAGATGAAAAATATCCCTCATAGCCTCTTGCAGCTGAGCACATGGTGCCCAGGAGGTGGTGCTGTCTGTGGGAGGCTTTGAAACCCTTAGGAGGTGCAGTCTTGGTGGAAGAAATGCATTAATGGAGGTGGGTTTTCAGGGTGTATGGTCTCTCCCCGCTGCCTACTCTGGTTCTGCCTCCTGTATAGGATGGAAATGTGACCGTCCAGCTTTCTACTCCAGCTGCCACACCATATTTTCCCTGCCATTTTGAACTCTAACCCTTTGGAACTAGAAGCCAAAATAAGGACATCATTTGCTTTTGGTCATGATATTTTTATCACAGGAACAGGAAAATAACTAATACAATACCATAACAGTCTTATCACCTAGGAATCTAAGAGCCTCTCCCCCTAAGAGGCTAAACACAATAGCATCATGATGGCCAAAGAAGAAAACTCAGCTCAAACATATTCACAGGTCAGTGATGACCAGCACTTGATGAATTAGAAGGAACAGTTTCATGGTGGAAGGTGCATTATCATATTTCCACAAATGAAGAACACATTTTCAGCAACTCGATGTCCCAAGGCACCCAAGAACTAATCAGACACAGTGAGGATGGGACCTAATAATCTGTGTGCTTAAGATGACAGGATCTGGATGAGTTAACTAGGAAAAAAAATCCAGCCACTGACCTGAATCTAATTCCCTGGAGAAATCCCTTAAAGAAACCCTAGGTGCCACCTTTCCTTGCTGAAGAAAGCAGGTGACTGTGGTTCCAAACCTTTGTCAATTTCAACAACAGCAAAGTACTCACTAAGATTTTGTACACATTACATTCAACTAAATATAATGTGAGTTTTATCGAAGGAGCTTTGAAATAGTTTCATGGCAGTGCTGGTATAGGTGTTCAGCTACAAAAATCAATTAACATTTTTAACTCCTTACAATTAATTTTCTGATTTGTTTCATTTCCGTGCCCCCCAAAAGAAAGTAGGATAAAATAATGCAAAACTTTTAAGTAACCCACAAACTTAGAGAAAGAAGCATAATTTGTATAAATAAACCAAAAATGTTCATATCTGCATGGATAGCTAATGTCTCTGGACTAATCTTCAGTATGATACTTTATAATAGAAATATTCCTACAAAATCATTGTAACTAAAAGAACAACAGAAGCAAAAGGACAGTTGATAGGAATAAGAGAGATTCATCCACTCTGGAGACACATAAATATACTAACATGGACAGTTACAATGACAGGCCATCATGGATTTAAATATTCCTTGCAGAATTTCAACCATCCCCCTTTATAAAACAATGTGGTGAAGTCAAGAAATGGGTATGAAGTTTCAGGGCACAGGAAGCAGGAGAGCCAAAGTGCTCCACTGGGCAACAGACAGGTCGGCAAAACATGAGGCTCTGGGTGGATGTCGCCTCTTCCTTTAAGGAACAGGCAATACACATTGAGAAGCAGACAACTCAGGGGAAGTGCCTAGGTCAGCAAAGCAGGACAGAGTCCTCTGTGGAAAGTAGGAGAAATGAGACTGGAAACAAACCAAGCAGCAGAGACGGATACTAACTTTATTCCTGCAGAGAAACTAACAACCGGGAAGAACAGGCCATCGGTATTGAAGTTCTCAAACATTCCTTGCACGGGTTGCCCATTTATGCGGAACGAGATGCTTGGGGCACTTAGGTCCAAACAGCAACTGATGACATCGTCAGTTCTCAGCAGGTGCTGGTTGGGTGAGCTCACAGTTCGGGCTATACAACCTGTCAGGGGAAGCAGTAGGTAAGAGGAGGTTTAACAGAGAGAATCATCATCCTCTGAGCCAGAGTAACAGTGGTGGACCAGAGCACAGGGGAAGAATGCAGCATGGAGTTGAACATCCATAGTCAACTGGGCAGGACTCAGAACCACCAAAATGACCAGCCTCTGAGGATATCTAGACCTTAAAGGTGGGCAGCATCATCCCATGGGCTGCAATCTCAAACTACATAAAAAAAAAAAAACTACATAGAGAGAGAGCTGATATTACAACTATACTCATTGCTTTCTGGCTGTGCACACAGCTGTGTCCCACTCCTGCCATGCTTTTCCCACCACACTGGACTCTATCGCCTGGAACTGTAAGCCAAACAAATGCTTCCTCACTGAAATTGCTCTTGACAAGTATTTTCATAACTAATATATGGACGATGAGTCTCCAGAACAAGTATGTACTAAAACTTGGTCAAAAAGAAAGCAAACATCTGTTTTCCCCAAGAGCTAGAGAACTTGGCTGGAAAATGGGCCTTGTCATGTCTAGAAATTTCTGCTTGTATATGGATGCTATTTGATACAGAAATTATCTCAGAGAAAATAAAATGATGTTAGAGGATTTCTAGGAAAGGATATAACTTCCAAAAGACCCCTGCCACCTACCACCTGGCTTGTACAGCCCTTGGGAAATGACGTACCCTCTGAAACTTGCTTTTCTTTTTTCTTTTTCTTTCTTTCTTTCTTTCTTTCTTTCTTTCTTTCTTTCTCTCTTTCCTCCCTTCCTTCCTTCCATTCTTCCTTCTGTTGTGTTTTAGTTCATGGTGGTTTTTTTGGTACCTTGGTTTCTCTGTGTAGCCCTGACTGTCCTGGAACTCCCTCTGTACACTAGATTGGCCTCAAACTCAGAGATCCACCTGCTTCTGCCTCCTGAATGCTGGGCATAAAGGCATGTGCCACCACGCCTGGCATTGATTTCTGATAAACATAACACCATATACTACCACATTCTAGGATTACTATGTTAACAAAAGCAATTAATGATTTAAAGGAATCATTATGACGGGCGGATCTGGGCCCAGGGGTCCTGCTCAAACTATGGCACCAGCCAAGGACAATACAGGTAGTAAACTTCAAACCCCTACCCAGATCTACCCAATGGACAGGACATTCTCCACAGTTGAGTGGAGAGTGGGGTCTGACTTTCACAGGAACTCTGGTGCCCCATATTTGACCACGTCCCCTGGATGGGGAGGCCTGGTGGCACTCAGAGGAAGGATAGCAGACTACCAAGAAGAGACTTGATACCCTATGAGCATATACAGGGGGAGGAAGTCCCCCTCAGTCACAGTCATAGGGGAGGGGAGTAAGGGGAAAATGGGAGGGAGAAATGGGAGGATACAAGGGAGGGGATAACCATTGAGATGTAATATGAATAAATTAATAAACTATATTAAAAATAAAAAATGATTTAAGGGAAGCAGTCTCAGGCACGGCAGATGGTCAATGCCGCTTCTGTTATATACCCTCTTTATTTCATAAACCCCAAATAAAGTCCAGTCTGGATAGTGAAAGCAGAAACTATCACTGTTCTTGCAGCATATTGCTTGTTGAGAGACAATTAAAGGCCATGATGCTTTTGGTTTATAATGAAACTTACTTTACACATGGTCTTGGTTGGTTTCTCAGGTTCAGCAGGGTATAACCAGAGGCATGAAGCTATTTGACACGTCTTATTTTCCCTGGGACAACCAATGATATCAGTCCACTCTTGGTGACAGCACAAGCCCTCAGCTAACTAGTCCCAAGGGGCATCCACTACATGCAGCATACTACAAGACAGGGAGGTGTTGTTCTCCTCAAAACATAGGCTGACAGGCATGAGCATATCCACAATTAGAGCAAGGATAAAAACAAACTTTATGGCTCGTGATTTGCTTTAAGGGTTCATTACATTTTCATCTACCTATGATGTGTCTGTTTATGGACATTATGGTGATTTGAATAAAAATGACCTCTACTGGCTCATATATTTGAAGGTGTAGTGGCATTATTTTAAAAGAATTAGGAGATGTGATGTAGTTGGAGGAAGTGTGTCACTGGGGGTGAGCTTTGAGGTTTCAAAAGCCCACCCTAGGCCCAGTGTCTCTCTGTCTGACTATAGCTCCTTCTCCAGCACCATGTCTGCAGGCATGCATGCCTGCTGCCATGTTTCTTGCCATGATGATAAATGACTAAGCCTCTGAAACTGTAAGCAAGTTCCCAATTAAATACTTCATTTTATGAGAGTTGTCGTCTCATCACAGTAATACAACAGTGAATAAGATAGATGTATATGCACATATGTGCTTAGGTATACATGTGTACCATGATGTGCTCATGGAGGTTAGAGGCCAACTTGGGCATGTCTGTTCTCTCCTTCCATCATATATGTCCAAGGGATCAAGCTCAGGTCTTCAGGATAGCAGCAAGCTCCTTTACCAACTGAGCTATCTCTCCATCCCCAGTGCTTTGTGTAATCTACTCTCTTCTCTCTCTCTCTCTCTCTCTCTCTCTCTCTCTCTCTCTCTCTCTCT
>OU015749.1:451460-465489 GCA_907169655.1 Acomys percivali | reverse complement strand
GGAAGGAAGGAAGGAAGGAAGGAAGGAAGGAAGGAAGGAAGGAAGGAAGGAAGAAAGCAGATGCTGGAGAAGGGACAATCTTCCCAGTCAAATGTCAGTAACTCCTTGGTAAGCATGGGGCCCAGGCAGCACCTTCCCCCTCTATGCAAGAATTTGGCTGGGTTGATCTGATGCAGGAACCACAGCTACTAGGAGCTCATGAGTGCATGGGCCCTACGCAGCAGTTCCTGCCACACTAGCAGATGTGCAGGATATCTGTGTTGCAATACCCAAAGTTCTCAGGGGCTCATCAATGTTTAAACAGACAAGGAGTTCCTCAGGGCCTTCCTTAATGGGGCTTGGAGAGAAGCTGACACTCAGAGAACAAGGAAGGTTCCTGGGCCATATGATGGGATATCTGTTTCCTAAAGAATTAAGTAGGCTGAAGATGGCACATTCGCTATTGCTCACCCCAGTGTCCTTTGCAATATACAAAAGAAACCTATTTTCTTCCTAAATATATCGAGAAAAGAGAAAAGACCCACAATCATGAAAGACACTACTGAGGCAGATGTAGAAACCGTACAAGCATAACAACTGTACCTAGGAAACTCCTGCCCATTTGAGAACTTGCAGTCCAAATGAGTAACAAAGTACATTCTGGAAGCCATAGCCCTGCCAACCATTGAACAATCTAAGTTATATCACTTGTGACTGAGCCAACCAGGAAGCATCCCCAGCTGTAAACCAGACTCCAGCTAGCCCTGCTATCCCATCATCCTTAGCACCACAGCTAGGAGTGAACAATGGCCTTCAAGTAACCATGGAAAATGATTATAAAATCACTAGGCTACATATCGCAGGGCACCTTTTATTCCTGACTTTAAAATAACTAAAGAACTCTTTCATTGTAAGAACCATTTTCTAGAAATGTAATTTGCCACTCCCTTCTGTACCTGCTTTTTTTTCAAAGTCACTCTGAAAAGGATAAAGGTGTCAGGGACCATAGTAGCTTTGAATATTCTTCACTTCTTTTTCACATTAAAAAAAGGTTCTGTTTCATTTGGAGTTTCCTTTGAGGATCCCCCGACCTGCTACATACCATCTTGCTGATAAAATATGGCAAATACAAAAAGCTTTCCAAATGAAGGCTCCACCCAGTCTCTGCCTCTTCCTAGTTGCAAGGTAAATGTCTCGTGGAGAAAGGAAATGAGTGGAATGGCACGCGCTACCTCTGACGTCGCTCAGGAAGGCTTAATTTTTTGACAAGGACAGAATTTAAGCTTAAATTTAAAATTCGACAATGGCTAACTACTAAATTAGGACATTTTCATTTTTTAATACTTTATTTCAAGCACTCGGAGCAAATAGCTTTACAAACTTCATTCTAGATTCCCCTGTATTCATGAGGGATCTCAGCATGAAGTGTGGCTGACAAGTCCTGACCCCCCAAGACTGGCGCATAAAAATAGCACTTGTATTGTTACTACATATCAGGGGAGGATGCATGACTGACTATGGTGTGGGCTATTTGGGTATAAAGAGGTACTGGCCTGTGGATGTCACCAAAGATTTTCTTTTAAAAATTTCCAATGTTATTGTGATTGATTTAGTGTTTTGTTTTGTCTTCTAGACTGGAGAACATAATCCTTCCAATATCTCATGTTAGGCTTTCTGTGAGCTACAAAGCTGTGAATCAAAAGCTAATATTGGGCTCAACAGATAAGCCCCCCAGAATCCATGTGGAAACTAGAGGCAGTAGTGTGCATCTGTAACCCCAGGGTTCCCACTGGGGTAGAGGGGTGGGGAGAGATGGAGAAAAGAGATCCCTGAAATCTCTTGGTCCAATAGAAGCCATGAAGAAACAAGGCAGAAAGTCAAGATCAATGCTCAATGTCGTCCTCTGACCTTCATATGCACACTGCTATGTGCGTACACACATGTGCACATGTGTGCACACACATACCATACACACATGAACACCCTACCAAATTCTTTTAAAGCTAGAACCACTGACTCCAAGGGAATAGACTCTCTTTCTCTGTGCCATAAGAGCCGAGGTGGTGTCCCCAAGTAACTGTGGTTTCTCCATCAGCATTAGTGGATCTCAAAAATTAATCTGAGAACCTAGTCTCTTTTTGACTCAGCATGTCACAAGTAAACATGAATCAAAGAGGAAGGCTGGCTTCATAGGGCACCAGAGGCTGAGGTACTCTTACCCAAGTGGTATTCTCTAGAATACGAAGAGCTTCAAAAACTCCAAGAAATCATTAACTATGATAACTTCAGGGTGTTTAAGGCACCCTGTGTCCAAGAACTGAACACTGTGTTTCAAAGCTCTGGCATCTGGAGCCCTAAGAACGCCTCTCACTGGCTCTACATTGGCTCTGCACCAGAGGAGAGTTGGCAGGTTTCCCAAGTGAGAACTCGTCCATCACTGTAAAGCTGTGCAGGCCTAGAGCACTCAAAGGACTGTACGCAGCAGAAGCCCACCCTACCGCTTGACCAATAGGCTGTCTTTCTTTAGCTGACTCATCCCCAAAATTAGCACTGCAAGAGCCGCGATCACCTAAAGCAGCGGATCTCACCTGTGTGGGGGGGGGTCTCATATACCAGATATCGCATATCAGGTATTCGCATTATGCTTCGTAACAGTAACAAAATTACATTTATGAAGTCAGCAATGAAATAATTTTATGGTTGGGGGTCACCACAATATGAGGAACATTATTAAAGGGCCACAGTGTTACGGAGGGTGAGAACCAGTGGCCTAAAGATGAGCCTGGCTGTGAGAAACGCTTCACCATGACGCACTGTGCTTGCTCATGCCAAGCTGCTCTCTTCTCGATGAACTATGGCCTACTAGGCACAGACGTACATTGTCATGGTTTGTGCACTGTCTCCCACAGACAGTGACTTTTAACCCCTTAGATCCCAGCTGGTGGAAATGAAAACAACTGCAGTAGGAGCAGAGGGGAAAGGCACGTCAGGGTCTGGAGGCAGGGATGATGGGGTGACACTGGTCAAAGGTGAGAGATTTTCAGAGTTCCTGCATGGAATCGATGGCCTACTCCATGGACCATCCTCAAGTGTTTATAAACCTCTTTAAATACACTACGGTGCTGTGTCATTTGGTAAACTGACTTCCCCACAAATATCCTTGAATTCTTTTGATGACAGAGGAAAAAGTAAGAAGTCTAAAATCTAAAGCTTTGGTGCATTGAGTATATCAGGGGTGGTCAGTTTGAGGAGGAAGAAGAGTCCTACTCCCTAGTGCACTTCGGAATGCTACCGTTAGACTTACTTTATAAATGTAAATGGACGATGTGGCTTTGCTAGATCTCTGCTGTGAAGAAAGCTGCGCCTCCCACTGGCCCCTGTGCAAGGCTGAGTGATTGACTGGGGTGTCAGTGAATGTGGACTGGCTGCAATGGTGCAGGTCCCGAGATTAATTGTAATTTGTCTTGTGCTATCTTCAGCGTCCTTAATAACCACCCCTCGCCCTCTTCTGAGACTGACTTAGCACCCCTGCAACTAACAGATAAAAACCTCTCATAATGTATTAACTCAACAAACCCCTTGTCTTCACTGACCAAAGGCAGAGTGCCGTTGGATAGCTCCGAGGCCTACAGCTAAGCTTTCCTCGCTCTCCTGTTAGCTCATCAGCTGGGTGTTTCCATTAAACATTTAGAAAGTGCTCTGGTTCATGGCTTTCTTTTTTCATGGGATTTGGGGTAACCCAAGGCTGTGTTCTCAGGCCATGGTCTCTCATATTTGGCTCTAGAATGGACTCTTCCCCTTCCAGGAGCTCTGCTGTTGCATCAACACTATTAGGGAACAACTAAGAACAACGACTCGATCAATACATAAAAATAATTCAACCATCACAAAGAGAAAAGCATCGCACTGAACATGCAAACTTATTTTGTCTTAAAGAACAAGGAACAGAAGTAAACAGGAAAGACTACGGGGTACACATCGTGGCGTGGGGGAGGGGGGACGAGGGACATACCAGAAGATGCTTCTAGTCTTTCCAGTCTGCTGATCAGCCAGTCCAGGGAGCCAGAAAACTGAGCACAGTTTTTACGATTTCCTCTAATTAGAGCCGCTGCAAAAGAAGAACTCACATTAACGCAATATTCAAGTTCAAGGACCAAGGTAAGGGATGGAGAGAACAAAGCATCTCCCAGTATCGTCTAAGCCATACGGAAATGTAGCTAGAAACACATCCACGCACACACACAAGACAGAATATTTGTAAGATGTCTTAGCATCTCCGGGAGGGGGACTGAAATCTTCTCATTAGAAGGCAAACAGTTCCAGAAAGAAGCGACTCACACTAGGAGGTGATGACGAAGAGTAACAGGAAGCAGCTCTCTGGAAGTTTCCCTACTTGGATTCTAACACGCATTGCTTTTAATTAGCCACCAGACCTGACTGCTTCATCTCTCCAGAGCCCAATCCTCACACCTATCCTCCAAAGGAGTTAAGAACATATCAGATTTCCTGAGACGGGATAAAAGGACATACAGCTAGCAGCTACGGTTCCAACAGGTGTGCTGGGAGAGGTGAATAAATGAAGCACAGGGGAAAGACGCAAGGCCGATTACTAATAAAGTCATAGGCCATCTTGTCCATGTGCCTGCCTTTATTTAGAGATTCCCAATAGTATAAAAGGCTGAAACGGTTTAGAGAACCTATTTTAACCTTGCCTTGCCTTGTGCTTCCTCAACTTCTTTACATGAAGATCCTTCCTCATATGAAATTCTGAAATGACATTTATTTCCATCCACATTCTATATACTCAAATAAAAAAATTCAATTTTTCCCATTAAAAACTCAGCAGATTCAGCCCTGTGACAGCAAGTCTAGTAATTTTTTTTTTAAACAAAAGTTCTATGCTAACACCTGTAAGACTGTTCAGAAATTGTGTAAGTGCTCACAGGTGTAGGTGAGAGTTTTAAAGATTATGATATTTAAAGGCAGAAAATATGTCCCCAGCGGGAAAGGCGTTATTCACCGTCTAGTCACACGAGGAAGCAGATTGAGGGACTGGAGTGTAAGGCTCCTGCCTAGAACCCACTGCATAAGGACGGAAGGGTGAAAACCCTGTGGTTAGACTGTGCAAGCTACACTTAAAGACGCCCTTCACATCTCCTTCCAAAGTAAGTCAACAAATAGAACTGGTTCCTGCTCAGACAGAAAAATAGAAACACACAAAAGGACAGGAAGTTTTCTCTCCCCCTGCCTAGCTGCAGACCTGGGAGCCTCAGGGACAGGGCAAAGGGCGTGCGCACAGTGACTGGGTCCAGGGGCAGATGCATGCTGCCAAGCTTGCCGACCTGAGTTTGATCCTCAAGACATATATGGTGGATGGAATTGCCGAGTCCTGCAAGTTATCATCCGACCTCCACATGTGCACCTCAGCATGTCTATACCTCTCTGACAAACAACATACAATATACACAAAATGAAAAAAAAATCAGTAAAGTAAGTTTTTCCTTTCTAAAAGAACAGCAGTGCCATCCATATTCATCGCACTGGCCTTCTGGATGACCATTCTCAGTCCAAATTACAGTATAGAACACAAGACAATACTCTTTCCTTGTGCTAGAACACACTTCCAACAGCAGCTGTGACTGCACCTCGCTGGGCCTAATCTTTAAGGCTTTTCACCTTCCACATATGCTGACTTCCCTCAATTATTTAACAATTGTTGACACCAGAGTATCAGGCCCTGTGTGTGACCTTCTGAATGTGAGAGAGAATAAAATATGAACAGAATACAGCGTCTTATACATATTCAGGTGTTGGATTTTACATTCTTTAAAGTCTAATATTCTACTTTATTAAACCTCTTCACGGTGCTGAAAGCTTACAAGGAAGCAATCTGTCGGCTGCACAAATGAATAACTGGTTGGTGGTGTATATACAAGTATATGCAGTGCTTACATAACTATAATTCATCTTATGTACAATAAAAGTATTCCAACTGAGCCCTTGAGAAGAAAGTGCAAGTTCACGGAACGAATTTTTTTTTTATCAATGTTGAATAATTAAAACTCTTTAAACTTTTATCTAGGGAGAGTGTGTGTCTGTGTCTGTGTCTGTGTCTGTGTCTGTGTCTGTGTCTGTGTCTGTGGGAGGTCAGGGCTATGTCACCCATGTAAGTTGGTAATTGTTACGAGCTTCTAATTCACCACCATTCTCCCTCCTCCTCGGCCTCCTGAGTGTTGGGGTTATAAGCGTGGATCAACATATTCAGCCTCATTACTGGAAACCAATTTTAAAAAATTAGCCTTATGTGCTGGTGAGATGGCTCAGTGGGTAAAGGCACTTACTGCTGAGTCTGAGTCAATCCCAGAGACTCACATAGTAGAAGGAGAGGTCAGAGTTGCCCTCTGATTTGCACATGTGCACCGTGGCACACGAGCCCAAATGGACACACACACACACACACACACACACACACACACACACACACACACACAGTAAACGCATGTAATAGCAAAATTCTTATTTTATTATACAATTTGGTGGCTTGAACAAAATGTCCCCAGAGGGGTCTTGTATCTGAACACTCAGTCTCCAGTTGGTCGTGCAATTAGATGTTTTGGAGAGGTGTCCTTGTTGGAGGAAGCGTGTCACATGAGGTGGGCTTTGAGAACTTAAAGACTCATCATTTCTAGTTGGGTCTCTGAGTTTAATGTTTTCACTTCTAGACAGGAGTTCCCCTTGTCCTGCTCCAGCAGTTATGCCTGCCACTTGCTGCCATGCCTCTTATTAACCCTATGGAACTACAAGCCCAAATAAGCTCTGTCTTCTATAAATTGCCCTGGTCGTGATGTCTTGTCACAGCAACAGAGAAGGAACTAACATATGCAAATACTCAAGTTATTCATTTATTTCATGCAAGTCCTAATTTAAAATAATGAGACCGACTGACATCTTCTTGACTTAAAAAAAGAAAAGGTAATATGAATTTAATAGACGCAGTGCTTTGGATTTTGAGCCCTGTCTCTGAGCTATGGCTGTGCCATTTGGTGTTCTCTTGTGGTAGTAGGTAATTAGTTCTAGTCCACCACGTCATCATGTGGGCCAATGGCTGGCATTCAACAATATATTATATTAGCAGCACTTGGAGGGCACAAGTCTTTAATAAGCCATTCTTTAAGACGGGCTTCACACTAGATGATTGCATCCTTCTGTGGGGTAACATCAGCGCTCTGAGCACTTTAGACAGGCCATGTTGAACAATAATAATGTCTGGGAGAGTAATTTATATCTGACACATTTTCAATTTACCATATTTTCACCTTACGAAATGTTTATGAAGACGTGACTGTCATGTACAGAAGAGCATCTGCAGTATTGTGTCATCCTGTCTTCAGACCCGCACGTCTCTAAGCTTTGACTTAGACTTTCCCAGAAGAATGGCAAACTCGGAGAATTACCAATGGATTGAAACGTCAGTTGTCAGGCCAGGAGGCTCTGTCACTCATCTATTCTATTCAGCCAGCACCAGGATGCAATGCATCCCATACATGGTACTAGGAAGGTGTTGAGAAGCAGCTCAGAGTTAGAAGACATCTCACTAGCCTCTCATACTCACAGTCATAGCCAACGAGCTCTCCACAGCACAGGCAGCAGGGCTGAAGGAAGCAGACTCTGAAAGGTTTAAGAATGTTTAGATTCCCAGGACAATGCATCAAGATCCACTAAAAACTGGAGATGAAGAATTCAAGAGACTCTTAGAGAAATTGGGACATTATTTCTGAGGATGAAGGACCTTGACAACTACAGTTGGGTGATTCCTGCCCAAAGACGCTGGAATAAAGGAAGCAGCCATGGGAGATGATATGCTATTCCAAAAACATAGGTGTTCTCTCTGGGTCAGGGGGGGGGGGGATGGAAAGGGCCACAGTAGGGCTGTCCTATGTCTACTCATTGGAGACACTGAAGCAGCAGAATAGCCTTAAGAAAAAAAAGGCTGGGATTGTGTCACTAGGTGCACACAGCAAAGGAGGGGACAGCAAAGAGCCACCCAGATGAAGGTAGTTAGTACCTCATCTCAGGAACTGTAAGAGAGACGGACTCTGCTTGGAAGTCCCAATGTGCCCGCAAGACACAGTGGTTCTTAGCTACTACCAGGGCCCTGAGGAAGTCTTCTTTGACCTCATGCACTAAGTAAAAGTGCACAGCCATATAACAAAATATTACAGTGCAGTCTCCATCACCATCCATAACAAATCAGGAGCAGCCTTCTAGAGAAAACAGTGCTTAGAAAGGTGACTTCCAGGTCATGTGGGCTTACAAACACAGGGCCAAACCCAAATATAGGCAGTAGCTTCCAGGACTTGTGGGCATGCACCAGCCTCTTTGGTCTTCTTGGCCAACTCCAAGCCTTCTTAAAGTGTTAAAACAGCACCCTTATGCCAGCACGACGGCTCAGCAGGTAAAGGCACTTGCCGCCAAGCCAGCAGGTAAAGGCACTTGCCGCCAAGCCAGACACTGGGTTTGATCTGAGACCCACTTCTACAAGTTGTCCTCTGCCTTCCACTTGCAATCTATAGCATGCACACACGTGTATACACACACATAAATATAAAGAATAAGTAGATGATGGATAGATGATAGATAGATAGATAGATAGATAGATAGATAGATAGATAGATGATAGATAGATAGATAGATAGATAGATAGATAGATGATAGATAGATAGATGATAGATAGATAGATAGATAGATAGATGATAGATAGATAGATAGAAAGATGATAGATAGATAGATAGATAGATAGATAGATAGATAGATAGATGATAGATAGATAGATAGATGATAGATAGATAGATAGATAGATGATAGATAGATAGATGATAGATAGATAGAAAGATGATAGATAGATAGATAGATAGATAGATAGATGATAGATAGATAGATAGATAGATAGATAGATAGATAGATGATAGATAGATGATAGATAGATGATAGATAGATAGATGATAGATAGATAGATAGATATAGATAGATAGATAGATAGATAGATGATAGATAGATGATAGATAGATAGATAGATAGATAGATAGATAGATAGATAGATAGATAATAGATATAATACAACTTAAAAAGAGCAGAGCCCTACACGTGTATAACCATATTCAGACAGGCAGAATCTCTCTGTTGGTAATAAAATCAAAGTCCTATGAAGCTATACCTATGACTGTCATTGCTTTTACATAGAAATGAGACAGTAATAAAATAGAAAAACATCCTTTCAATATACGCTCATTCTATTGTGTCCCTTCCTCTTAAATGATTGTTCCTAATACACCACCAAATTATGGTGGGTATAATCCATTTGATTAATCACTGCTTATGTCAGAGCCCCTAGAGTCCAGACAGATCCCCCAAAGTCCCACCTATAACGATGCACTGGGAACTAAGCCTTCACCTTCCCAACTCGTCAAGGATTCAGACTGGTCACTTCTGTTAACATGACTGCCAGCCTGCTCTGTTTGTCTTATGCTTCCAATAGCCAGCAAACGAGTATTCATAGTTTGCCAAAGGGCCATTTCTCAGACATCTCTAGAAAGCCACGCTGGCTTGTCTGCATCCCATGGATTAATTATGTGGATGTCAGAAAAGATGTATGAAAGAGGGCCTCAGTGATGCCCCTCCAATTCCAAGTACAGGTGTCTGTGACATTCTCATGTCTTCCAGATGGCAGCTTATAAATCCACCTTCATCAATCTCTACCCAACACCCAGCCTCGCTAAGCCTGTGTCAAGCACCAAATTGTTACAGATGATCACTGCCCCTTCCCTGTTTGCTCTCTGTATGACAGGCACCCCAAAGAAGAGCAGCAACAGCTGCGAGGAGCTGAGATACTGCCTAGCTCTTTGTGTTTGTTTTTATTATGTGATTGTTATATATATATATTTTTCTCTCTGTCTCTATCTCCTTCCCCAGCCCACTCTGCTGTGTGTGTGAACATTGGGTGTAGGATCCTAGGACCCAGGCCCTCGCACAGGCCGCACAAGCATGCTACCCATAAGTGATAGATGTCCTTGAATCCTGTCTACCCCTTTGGAAGAATCAGGGAGGGAGTGTCATGAATTTAAAGTTGATATTTAAATCTTTTGAGACCTGACGAAAATAAGCCACATAGGAATGTGACACGGAAACATATTACAGAATTCTAGTGACCATGGCTGGATTGAAACTCTTCCAAACTGAAGTATAAACTCAGATGAGCTTAGTCTGGAATCAATGGAAACTGCTGGAAGGTGGCTTTGAAGTCTTCAGAAGCCAAAATGTAATCTATGTGTTCACTTTTTAAATTTTTTCCTGGTCATGAAATCAGTGCTCACTAGAATAACAGTAAAAATGAAAATAAACCAATGTTGTGAACTTGAAGTTTCTTATAATTCCATCCACCAAAACCACCTCTAAGCCATTTGAATTACTGTGTGCACAAGAGCAGGGACTCTCGTTTTCACTGACATAAATATTCTAGGGTTTTTAAAAGTTAAACTGGAACCAACTTACGACCACATACCTACGTTGCATGTGTTATCACTTTTGTCAATTATAAAGGTTGTACATGACAAAGCTTATAAATAAATGAGTCACAGAAGTAGAAACAGAAGCTAAAAATCAAGACTCTCTTTGCCAAGAGACAGACATGTAATGCTTTTGCATATATTCTTTACAGAATTTCTGCTGGACACAAGAAATTGCCTCCTCTACGCAGCTCTAATTTTATGTAGTTGGGATCTTTTTAAAAATAAGATTTTGTTTTTAAATGTGTGTGTGTGTGTTTCTGTGTCTGTGTGTGTGTATGTATGTGTGTGTGTGTGTGTGTGTGTGTGTGTGTGTGTGTGTGTCTGTGTCTGTGTGAAGGTGACTTCAGAGGTCAGATGAAGGCACTGGATCCCCCGCAGCTGAAGTTACAAGGGATTGCCAGCCACCCAGTGTGGGTGCTGGAAAGTGAACATGGGTCCTCCACAAGAGCAGTACATTCTTTTACCCACTGAGGCATCTTTCCAGCCCCACAGTTAGAATATTAACGTGTACATAAGGAAGTCTTATTTTTTCCTTCCCAAGCAATGTCATGCCACAGGTTCCCAGACAGAAATAGAGGAAACAATTTGGTCTGCTTCATACAGCTTTCCAAGTGACAGATTTATCTCAATTTTCAGTGATTCCACAGAACTACACTACATAAGTATGCCACAAGCTCTGTAGGCAATCCCCTGTTGATATAAAGATTGCTTTCAATTTCATGCTATTTACAAGTAATTCTACAGTGGATGCTCTTTTCACATTTATACAAACACACCTATAGAATGCGTTTCTTAAAGCACAGTGTTTGAGAGCAAAGGAACACAAATATCTAAAGTTTTATATGTAGTCAGAGCAGGGTTGGCCAGGCTGTTAAAATGCCACCATTCATGCTCCAACTCAGAACACAATATGCAACCTTTTCCCTAATGATAAGTATAATCCCAGTTATTTTCTGTACTAACCTAGTCAACACGTAGGATTCTTGCTTAGTATTTTAGTTTGCATTAATTTGCCATCAAAAATCTTTTGTTATTTCATTCATTATTATGTTAGATGTTATTTCTACCTGCTGCCTCTTTTTTGATCAGCTGTCTTTTACTTTTATCTTGGATATAGAAGACACCACATTTTAAAGGAAGTAATTAGTATTTAACTTCTACAGAAAC
Organism: Acomys percivali; assembly: GCA_907169655.1. Classification (NCBI taxonomy): domain Eukaryota; kingdom Metazoa; phylum Chordata; class Mammalia; order Rodentia; family Muridae; genus Acomys; species Acomys percivali. The sequence continues at coordinate 453,778 of OU015749.1, read as the reverse complement.
TTTGGCACATCTCTCCAAGTCCCAGGGCTTTTGATTCTTGCAATGATAATATCTATCATATACATTCTTTACTTTGTGTCAGTGTCTCTCAACCTTCCTGTGACTTAACACAGTTCCTCATGTTATGGCAACCCCCAACCATGAAATTATTTTTGTTGCTACCTCATAGCTATAATTTTGATACTGTTATGAATCAATATAAATATTTTTGAGTTGCCAAAGGGGTCACGACTCACAGCTTGAGAACTGCTTTATGTGATCTTATTTGTTGGTCTTTGGTGAGTCACATATCACATTATCACTTAGTGATAGTGTAAGGAGGTGGTGAAGGTAGCACAGCCAACAGTTGTTCACATCCTTGCTGGTTTTGTGATTTCTGGTGTCTGTCTTCCCCCATGCCACTCTAAGCTCCTTGAAAGCTCACACAGGTGCTGTACCTTAATGCCTGGATTTTCCCAAAGCAGGTATTTATCAAATAGTTAACCAATTCATGAGATCTGTGTTTATTGGATGTAAACATGTTTTTGTTTTGATCCCAACTGTGGGATGGGGAACAGACTTGTGAGAGAACAGGTGATGTTTATCTACTTAGAAGTTGAACCACCTCCTTGTGGGGATGGGCTTGGTTTTTTGCCAGCAGAAACACATCCTTGTACAGTCTCTGAAAGGGTACCCAAACAGGAGGCTGGGGCTTTTTGGGTCTTGGTATTGTTTGGCTGTTCATTGCTCCACTTTGAGATGCTCCTAGAGAGAACCGCTCCAGCAAAGGCTTCGAGGCTCCAGTTCCAGCTGCTGTTCCAGGTTCCAGCAGAAACCTTGGTGGAATTGCTGGTCTGCTCAAATCCTGCTGACTACGCCAGGGGAATCACTCCCAGGAACTGAATTCAACAAGGTCTACTTCTCCTGTTCCCATTAACCTCTTTTCTCTCCCATCTATGGTAGGGGGGTTGGAAGGGGTGTATATGCATTAAAGAACTCCAAGTGAAGAAGGTTTGGAAAAGGTGAAGCCTACATCTGTGCAATGATCTGAATATTGGGATCAAACACCCGTTGCAATCCTAATGCTTAGGAATGACACTAAGAGATGGAGTCATTGGGTTGGAATGAGGTCGTGAGAGCGGAGAACTTATCAGCAGGCTCAGTGTCCTTATAGAGATCCTAGAGAGATGCTCACACCTTCTGTAGAATATAGTCAGAAGACACCTCTTTTAAATTGTCTCTCAATAGACCTCTGTAGACACAGAATATGCTGATGCCTTGAACTTGGACTTGTGCCTCTGAAATTATGGAAAGCTGTCATCGGTTGTACATAGCCATCTACTCATTTTGTTACCGCAACTCAGACTGCATGATAGTTGCTATTGGCATGGAGACAAACCAGACTCAAAGAGCATGTTTCCCTCACATAGACATCTTTGTTGTACAATGGTGCTTCACCCAGAGGCCAGGCAAGAAGCTGAGGTAATTAGGGAGGCAGGCAAAAAGGAAAAGGAACCTTTTCTGAAATGGGCATTTAAATAAAAATATAGTCAGAACATTTGGAAGAAATAGTGTGAATGTAACTTAAGACTCAAGGACGTCAACATGGAAAGGCCAAAAGTCAAGAAAACATGAGCGTGTTGGGGGGGAAATATACTTTCAGACTTTATCTTTTGCTGCTCTGACAATCCAGTTTATTTTTTACTTTTATTTATGTATGTGTGTGGAGGGGTGGTTAACATGGGCACAGTACCCACAGGAGGCCAGAAGAAGGTGCATCAGACTCCTGGATCTGTAGTTCCTGGCAGCTGTGAGCTGCCTAATGTGGGTACAGGGATCCCAACTATAGCCTTCTGCAAAAGACGTGCATGTGCTTAACCAATGAGCCATCTATCCATCCTGAAAATTAAAAATTGAAGTTAAATATATTCATGAGCCTGAAACTATGGTTCTGAGGACCATGCAGCCATTACACTGGCAAGACATAAATTTTAGGGGATTCTAATTATGTCAATATTAAGTAACAGCACCATCAAATCCTTTCTTAATCAAATGAGCTACAAATAATTAAGGAAGCATGTATAGACATTTAAGAATATTCAAATCTTGCAAATATTAATTATAGACATTCTGGAAGTATAATTCTTGACTGGAGAAAGTGCTAGAAAGAAGCAATGTAGAGCAGCTACAGTGAGTGAGTGAGGTAAGGAGTTAGAAAGGAAGGGGAAGGCTAGATGGGGGATGCCATGTTCTGGGAAACAAAGAGACCAGTGTGGGAGTCAATGAAGATCTCTGAGGAAGTGGGGCTGAGGAAGTGGGGCTGAGGAAGTGGGGCTGAG
>OU015749.1:419177-445070 GCA_907169655.1 Acomys percivali | reverse complement strand
TAGATAGATAGATAGATAGATAGATAGATAGATAGATAGATAGATAGGTCTATATTTATGAAGCCAATATAAAAGAGTTGGATCAAAGTGTGTTCATTTGTTCAACTTATCGGGGCTCCAAATGTGGCTAGGAAGCACCTTCAATAATATGCTGCAAACCCAAAACCCTGAAAGTGAGGTCTAAGAGATCACAAAACAGATACCATTAAGTAACATGGCAGTCAGTACCTCTGCTGGAGTCCACCCAGCAGTGCTCTTACTGCAGTGATAAAAATGGCCGGGTGATACCTAATGGTAAAATAAGTGTCCCTTGCCAGGGGAGTGACACAGAAATAAAAATAATGATCATGCTTCTCCCAAGCCTGTCACTCTGCTCAGTAACACCCTTGTTACCCTCTGCCAGGATGTGTAAAGATGTGCAATGGACAGACATAATTTTCCTCACTACAAAGCCGTTTTCCCCAAGGGAGGCGACAGAAAAGGAACCGGTGTGACCTCACCTCTTCCTGGAAGAGGTTCTGCCTGTTCTTCAGGGCCCGCAGCCTGTTCTGCTTGTCCTCATGTTCCAGGTGATCGTCTGGGGGGTGGAAGTAGCCGATGAGGTCCTGCAGACTCAGGCTCACAGACTCGATGGGCAAGTCAATGCTGGGCGGCTTTGCTTTCTTGCTGAGAGCGTCCAGGCCCCTGGATCATAGCAAACACTTCTCTAGGTTAGTAAGCCACAGTTTCAGCTCATTGTATTTTGACTGGCAGGTGATCCAACACTGACACTCTCTCTGAAGAAGATGCAGTCAAAGGAATGCATAAGGCATGCTTCCTACCAGCCATAATGGCCATTTTCACAAGAGAAGCATGAAACAATGGCATCTAAGTATCTAAGCCTGCAGCAACCAGAGTCATGCCGCTACAGCAAACTCTGCTCAGCCAATGGAGAAGTGGCCCAAGTACAAAGCCGACTGATAGCTCTTCATAGTGCTAGGTACCCTAAGACGTAAGGACACATCTTCCCTGCTTCGTAGTCCTGACGTTTGCTTGTTCGAGGTTGGTTTTGGTTTTGGTAATGGATTATTTTAGGTTTTACTATCATTGACACTAGCTGCTACTCGAAATCCTGTTAATGTATTTAAAATTACATTTATGAAAGCTGGAGAGATTGTTGAGCAGTTAAGAATATTTACCAAGTTATGTCCTAGCATCCACATCAGGCAGCTCACAACCACCTGTAACTCCACTGCTCTCTTGCTGGACTCTGTGAGTACGTATGCTCACATCCACAAACCCTAAAACATACACCTAATTTTTTAAATTAAAACTCAATCTTTACAAAACTTACACTCATCAATTCAGCAGTGAGATTATCTGCACAAAATAAAGCCTGTGGTGATTCTATCATGGATAAAGGAGGGTTGAAAAGAGGTCTGACCCCCCTCTGTGAGGAGCCACTGGAAGTTCATGGTTGCTGCTGGAAAGGGAGTCATTTTATTCAGTGCTGTAGCACTGGTATGTTTCCAACGCTCCCATAAATAAAATAAACTTGCACTCTTGTTCAAAGTCACAGAAAGAACAAATAAGACTATGCAAAATACATATTATATATATATATATATATATAAGTATATATAATAAAATTGTTGGGAATGTTAAAATTAGCATTTTAAAATTACTAATGACAATTAGCTTTGCATTTCATAACATTCACATTTTTATTTTAGATATATGGTCATCACCCATATAAAGATTGATAGTGATATTGGAATAGTTGAATTCAGCATTTCAATCACTAGAAATAATAAAGCTGCAATTATTCTTGGGTGTTTGAAGTTTCCTGGCAACTATGCCAACTTACAGGGGATGAAGGGAGCCCTGGGTGGTTGAAGTCCTGAGTGTATGTAAATTGTTAACATGAGCACAGCCATGTCCATGACTCCAAGCCTTCAGCCCCATAAGAATGGCAAACTTGTCCCCAGCGTGAGGCTCAGAGGGATGGTAGAGCTCTCCTCAGGGGAGGTGATTATGGATGTTTGATCATGGTCCTCAGAGACTAACACTTGCAGCTTCCTCCTTCTGGCTGTTTATAGCCTGAAATGGCTGCCCTGCTGAGCCTCCCATAAAGACTAGCTAACCCTCCCTCTGTGCTATACCTAATAAATATAAGCTGAAGCCCTAATTTTCAGTAGCAGATCCCATCTGATCTCAACTTTATGGTCTGTGTGTCTGTGTGTCTGTCCTTTCTTCCTTCCCTTGATGCACCAGGACCCAAGCTTCACGGGTTGTGATACCAACCAAATAAAAACCAGTGCCTAGTTTCACTACCTCCACATGGTTTTCAGATTAGTATGGGCAGCTGGTATTTATTGTGTAGACTGGTACAAGAATATAAGTGATACCAAACAGAATCCTAATAGTTAATGCAGTGTGAGGCCGCTTCCCACCTTATTCCTAAGACTTGCTGCACCTGGTGAAACCCGAGCCTCAGTGAGGCAGACAAGAGGAAGAGATGTCAGGTGTACATGAAGGTGAAAGTTGTGTGCATTTTTATATACACACACTCAATACACACTTATAAACATGTGCAATGAAATAGTCAATGAAGCAGAAAATAATGAAGTGAACTTTAACATAATCTTGGGTGGGGAAGGTCTTTTGAATGTTGGAAAGCAAAACAGATTAAGGCAGCAACTATTAAAATACTATAATTATTAATTCCAAACTAATAAATTATAAAAGGTACAACTACACAGGAAAGTAATGTTCTAATGTAAAGGGTTGTTAATGCTCTAGTACTAATATTAATGAATAACAATATAATTAAAAAATAAATGTAAGACATATATTCTCATAATTTTAAAAAGATGTATATATGTAAATATGTATACATATATATGTAATATGCATATGCTTTTAAAGTTTTTATTACATTTAGTTATATATGTAGATCCACATAAATGTATATATTTATAGAAAAAATGTCTTCTGTCATGTCTGCAAACTTAAAGAAACAGAGGCCTTCCCTCCAGGCTATGTTGTATATTATCATGCTGCTGCCAAAAACAGCATGGCCATAGGTTGATCTGGCTCATGGGTAAGCAATTGTTTCAATTAGTAAGTAGGAAAAAATTATTCATTTTATGAATCACATTATTTTTAATGTTGCTCAGTATTCATCAAGTATCTAGATGTTATTATCCTCAGTATATAACACAGAATTTAATAAGTCCAGCAAAAAAAAAAAATCATAGAATCATCACGACCATAAATCTCAATGGCAAAAACAAATGTGATAGACGATAGCTGTCTATCACAAATTCACATTCCTCAAGCTGCAGCTTTCGCTGTCTTCTGTGAGCCTAGCAAAGCATATATTCATGAGGATAGTGTATTTTAGAATGAATGATAAAGTATCAAACAGCTACACAAATCACCTTATGAATCTGTTGAAGAGAAACACTGTGCTCCGGATAACGCGGGCAGTGCGGGACTCTTCATGCTGAGATCTGGAGAGGTTCAAGCCGTCATCCATGTGGCCCTCGTGGTGCATGATGGCCTGCAGGAACACGGGAACAGTGTCATTTTTCCAGCAAGGCAGACTGAGGGAGACATGCTCCTGCCCTGTGTGGAGGCATGCCCCTGTAGCCCCAGCCACTCAGATGGTAGAGACAAGAGGAGTGCAGAAAGGGCTCAGACCTAGCCCGGGCAACTTAGTGAGAGTCTACTTCACTAAAATAATAATTAGGGGTACAGCTCAGTGGTAGAGCAGTTGCCTGGGTTCAATCCTATATATGCCCCCTTGACAAAAAGTAATTTAAAAAAAAAAAACAACCTTCTAAGAAAGCTGAGCCAGGAGGAAGAGACTTGGAAGGAATTAGAGTCAGAGGAGTGAAGGGTGGATTTAGGTACAATAAAGTACATTCATAGCCGGGAGGTGGTGGCGCATGCCTTTAATCCCAGCACTCGGGAGGCAGAGGCAGGCAGATCGCTGTGAGTTCGAGGCCAGCCTGGTCTACAAAGTTAGTCCAGGACAGCCAAGGCTACACAGAGACACCTTGTCTCAAAAAACCAAAAAACAAACAAACAAACAAGCAAATAAAATACATTCATGTCTGATAAAAGTTGGGCCATAATAATAAATAGAATTAAAAACAAGGCAACGGACACCACTGTGTTTAGAGTAAATAACAGCCAAGGTCCCTGTACAAACTAGCCATGCAACACACAGATTATGCTATTGTTTTAAAGATGGTTCAATAAATACATTGAGTTGAATGAAGCTACAGCTAAACATTGTGCCATATGTATGTACAATGATTTCTCCAGAGCCTAACAAACTGTCAGTCAGGAGAGAAGGCAACACTACACATTCCTTCCCGTTACTCTGCAGTATCACCAGCTGTACTGCACACTGATCACCAAACACTAACCCCTGACTAAAGTGTGAACACACACACCAGATAGATGTATACACTCACACATATATACACATATACTCATGTATACACACTTACATACTCATTATACACACATAAATATATTCACACATACACATGCGCATACACACACATGTTCTTTGTTAGTTTTCAGATTTTAAACAATTCATGAAAGTACGGCACTGAGAGATAAGTGCACATATCTTCAATGTACAGATCAATGAATTTTCCAAAGAGACCACACACATAGATGACCAACATGCACATCACAAAAGCGAATACTAGAATGGTTTCAAATCTCCCCAGGGATTCCTTTCTGTCCTGTCTGTCCTAATTTTGATCATTTTGCAGACTTTCAATGGCTCCAGTCAATCGACTGCAGAACACATGTGGGGAAGCATACCGAGTGCCCCGCCAGCTTCCTTCATCCAATACTTTCAGAAAGATAAGTCAGCACCCTGACTCAATTGTATGAACCAAAATTTAATATCTTGAGTTAAGAGGGCCCCTGAAGCAAAAATCAATGAGACACAAATCTGTACTCAAAGGCAAGATGCTTCCCGGGCTTGCCTTTATTAACAGGAAAAACGCTAAGATGATGTCTAAAGCCTCTAAAAAAAGGCTCATGAAAAGGACACCTAAGACGGTAGAAAAGAGGAGTTGATGGAGATAAAAGGTGAGCTTCATGAAAAAGAAACAAGACGCTAGAGGATGAGTAAACCCCAAATTCCATTCTCGGGAAAGATAGATAAATAAGCCTCTCACGAACTTGGCTTGAAATAAAATAGAAAGAAAAACATAGAATACTGGAAACTGATTATGATAATACAACACTGTATAAATCTCAATGGCAAAAACAAATGGCAAGAGGCCAGGCTAACCCGGAGGAATTCTCAACAGAGACAGCCATGATGCTGCCTCCCGAGAGTCCCTGATAAAAGTTGCAGGATGCAGTAGGATCACCCGAACCCGGGAGTTCAAAGCTAGCCTGGGACACAAAACAAAACTCCATGTCAAAAACAACAGTAGGCCCAATATTCTAAAGGAATTCTGTTGAACTAGGTATAAAATTAATTACACATAGCTCATTTTCAGAAAATATTGAAAGTGTTTCTGGTTTTATTTTTTCTTTTTTGTTTTGTTTTGTTTGTTTGTTTGTTGTAACAGAGTCCTAACTGTCCTGGACTCACTTTGTGGACCAGGCTGGTCTCGAACTCACAGAGATCCACATGCCTCTGTCTCCCAAGTGCTGGAATAATAATTTTTTTAAAAATTTTATTAATTTATTCATATTACATCTCAATTGTTATCCCATCCCTTGTATCCTCCCATTCCTCCCTCCCTCCTGCTTTCCCCCTACTCCCCTCCCCTATGACTGTGACTGAGGGGGACCTCCTCCCCCTGTACATGCTCATAGAGTATCATGTCTCTTTTTGGTAGCCTGCTATCCTTCCTCTGAGTGCCACCAGGTCTCCCCCTCCAGGGGACGTGGTCAAATATGAGGCACCAGAGTTTGTGTGAAAGTCAGTCCCCACTCTTCACTCAATGGTGGAGAATGTCCTGTCCATTGGGTAGATCTGGGTAGGGGTTTGAAGTTTACTGCATGTATTGTCCTTGGCTGGTGCCATAGTTTGAGCAGGACCCCTGGGCCCATATCTACCCATCATAATGTTCTTCTTGTAGGTTTCTAGGACCCTCTGAATCCTTTTATTTCCCCATTCTCCCATGTTTCTCTCACTTAACGTCCCAATAGGATGTCCTCCCCTCTGACCCACTTTCCTGGTAAGTGAAGACTTGCTGGAAAGATAATTTAAAGTTCACTAGTTAGAAGACCTTAGGACTGGGTGGTTGTGTACATGAACACTCATACAGTTTCAAACAGCTGACATCCTAGGCCACGGGTTGGCAGACGATGTCTTGCCATCTGTCTTTATCAGTCTGTGGTCTGGGAAAAGTCATTCCATTTTCATGTGGTTCAAAAGAGTCCAATGAAGAGTGATACGGGACGTGTGGGAATTAATAAACATGCAAATTATATGAAATGAAAACTTAATGACTCATAAAGAGAATTTAATTGTCCTCATGAATATATGTAATAATCCCGAATAGAATGAGTTAATTAAATCTAGTAGATTTTGCCGGAATAATGGGCTATGGTCAAGTAGAGTTTAATTCTATGAATGTAAGTATTCTTTAGTAATTAGAAGTCTGGTACCCTAATTATATGAACAAACTAAAGGAAGCTAAAACATAGTTTTTAATCAGCTTCAGCTGACAAAATTCAGAAATCACTGCTAAGATTTTTTTTTTATAAAAAACTAAGAAAAAGATAATAGAAGGAGATGACTTGAAAATAAAAATAATCTCAATGGTTTTAAGGACGCAAAAACCTATAACATCCACAAAACAGCAGTGAAAATTCACAGTAAGGAAACATGTAAGATAGATCAACTAAAACCAGTATGAAATTTTACAAAAGCTAGATGAAAAAAATTTAAAGAAATATGATGATGATGATGATGATGATGATGATGATGATGATGATGATAATTAAATATCAAAACAACTGAAAGAAATGCAGACATTTACTTAGGAGGAACATGGCCAGACCAGAGAAGAACAAGCATATTCATGAGAAAAAGCTGTGAACACCTACTGTGCTTCCAGACAACAGAACCACAGTTAGATGCACCAAAGATGGAGTAAAGAAGCCAGCCAGCCAGAGGAGTCAGCCAGTGAGTCTGGACCACTCAGCAAGTCTCAGGCTTTCCTTCTGTGGCTCTCCAAACACAGCATCAGCAATTTGGACTCTCTGATATTTAACTGTGACTACTAGTTTGCATGGATTAAGAATCACAGAGGGAATTAATGAGTCAAGCCTTTGAGTGAGCCTAGAAGGCCATTTCCAGAGAGGGTTAACTTGTAGGACATTTCTCACCAAACTGCACAGGGAGTGTATGTAGAATTTAGTAAGCTCTCTATAGATGATTTCAGAGCACAGAGAGCATACAGTGGACAGGCTGGGAAGGCAAGACCTTTCCAATGTGATCATTTTAGTTTAGACTTAAGTAATGTGAAGAATGGATAAGCCTTGGGCTGACAAAACGGAAGTAGTGCACTAGTGAGAAGAAACAACCTATCCCAAAACTCAGGCGTGAAAAGCTGTGGTTTTCTGAGTGACAGCAAGAGGTATGCTTAAGTAACACACCGGATCGGTGAAAAGTGATGTGTAGAAATTGGGGGAAAGGAAGCAGGAATGCCTTTAATCTCAGCACTTGGGGCAGCAGAGGCAGGCAGATCCCTGTGAGTTCAAGGCCAGCACGGACTATGTGTTCAACAACTGCCAGAGCTGCACAGTGAGACTCTGTCTCAAACAAAACAAAACAAAAGGAAGCAACAAAAGGTCTGGGAGAATGGAGGTGGGCCTGGAAGGGTACCACCGCCAAGATGATGGCTATCATGAGAGCAAGACTGATCATGGCAGCGAGAATGATGGCTATCATGAGAGCAAGAGCAGGTGGCAGCGAGACTGATGGACAAATAAAACTAGGTAGAGTAAGATAGAATCTAGAAGACAGTGTATTTATTTCCCTAATATTTGAATACACAAATCCCAAAGCTGTAATCCAGTACATCATTGAGAAAATCCCTGCAGAAGTTCACCCTTTAAAAAAAAAAAAAAAAGGTGACTATGGTAGGGATTGTTGCCCAGTATTCAAGCGGCTTGAAATCCCATAACTCATTAATAGTAGTTACTATTACATTCTCAGATACACAAGTGGGATCTGAAAATTTGGGCCGTCGAGTTGCATGCACTGGCAAGCAAAATCATCTTCAGAATCTTTTGGCTGAAATATTGAAATAAATAAATGCTAGGATTTGACCTTCAGAGTATAAAATGATAAACCCAAGGCAAGTGGCTGATGCCTTTAGTTTTTGTGTTTGTGTCCTTTCACTTATGAACTTAGCTGTGATGAGGTGTATGACCTTACCTTACGCTGTATGGACCCCATACGCGCTGATTTCACATCCACAGACTGGTAGGTTAGCCACAGGCCTGTATCTACATGTTGTATATAGCAAATGGAGTCTCCGTACTTGATTTCTGAGGTTCCCATGCCATCAACTTCTTTTCTCACCCCCACATCCAATTTTTCCTAGGTATAAAAAGAGAACAGCATATATATATATATATATTTTTTAATTGCTCATCTGTATCAATAGAATACTACTTTATAAAAACATTCCTTGAAATTTTCAGTTCTCTAGGTCCCATGAAGTAATGGCAATGGCCAAATATCCATTTTTTAAGATTTATTTTATTTTTAACTATTTTGCATGTATATGTGTCTGTGGTATGTGTACAGGTGTCTCTGGAGGGCAGAAGCAGGCATCAGAGCCCTCTGTGTGGATTTACAGGTGGTTGTGAGTCCCCTGACTGGGTGCTGGAAGGCAAACTTGGTGCCTTTGAAAGAGCAGCTGGAGCTCATAATAGCTGAGCTATCTTTCTAGGCTTGGGCTCAGTTTTATCATCTATAATTATCTCCCCATAAGTATCTCCTTACAGGGTCAGAACAAAAATGAGACAATTGAAAAACTTTGAACATATCTAGAATTAAAACAAAACAAAAACAATCTCTTCAGTCAGACTGAACCGCGTTGTCCATGATGCCTGTGAGGGTGCTGATGTTTGTGAGGCCGCCAACGGTAACTGATTCTTACTTCTCCTGAACTAGTCAAAGCTGAAGTTTCTGCTCCTGCAGTTTCCAAAGCTCCTACAGAGTTTTGCATTCCTGAGGAGGGCTGAGATTCAAGACCTCACTAGCTCGAATTTTTCAAAGTTCTTTTCTTGAAGGTATCTGTGCATGTGTGTGTATGTGCGCATATGTGCATGTGTATGTGCACGTGTGTGTACATATCCTCAGGTGCTATGAAGGCCAGAACAGAAAAGGGTAATGCATCCCTTGAAGCTGGAGTTACAGGCGTCTGTGAGGCACCTGATGTGGGTGCTAGGATCTGAATTCTCGGCATCCACAAAATCAAATAAGCACCATTTTGCTTGTTGCTCTTGTCATTTGTTTCTGCTTTGTACGCATGTATGTCTCTGCATTATGTGCCATCCCTGGGACACGCCCCTTTGAGTGCCTTGTCCAGCCTTAATATGCAGCTTCTTAACTGCCTGGTCTTATTGTAACCTGTTATGCCATGTTTGGTTGGTATCACTGGGACATCTGCTCCTTTATCAACAGAAACAGAAGGGGTGGGGGTGGGGGAGCTGGAAGGGAGAAGACAAATTGTGATCAGGATATAATATATGAGAGAAGACCAAATAAATAAGTAAATAAATAATGATTGCAGAGAAAAACATTAACAGAAAACAGAACGAAATGTCACAGATTTTTCATGCTATCTGATTTTTCTCTTGTACTGATAATTAATGACCCTCTAATGACCCTAAAGTGAATGAGTAGATAAACTTTGAATTTAAATGAGTTTCAGTTCTTAATACATAAAGGTCAAGGTCACCTCAAAAGCATACAATTATCAACTAAGCTGAATGAACAATTATGCAAATAACTTGGAACGGTATTCTAAGAGTCTGCAATAAAACAGATAAACTATTGTAATTCTGTGCTATCAGATGAGATGGAGTGCTAATCTACTTATGCCAACCCTGTCAATGGGAAAATTAAATTCTGGAAAATATAACAATGTAATTATCTCTTCAGAAGAAAACAATGAGCCTCTAAACATTTTTTTCTTTTATCTGGGAAATTAGTTTATAGCCTAATTATTTGTGTTTTGAGAAGTCCTGCACTCATTAGCTGAGCATAGAGGATTTTTGGCTTCCTATTGCAATGGGCCACAGCCACTACAAGGAGTTTTAATGAGGAGATTTCCCAGGGACTATGTACTGAGTGCAATGGCAACCTTGAGTCAGGTAAGAACTTGCTAAAATGGCATGAGAAGAAGGAAACTGAAGGAAACACCCAGGGCCATGGCTGGTTTTTTTTGTTGTTGTTTGTTTGTTTTTTTCTTTCTTTTTCTTTTTTTTCTTTTTTTTTTTGCTGATTTTTTTCTTTGTTCATTTCTTTGTTCTTTTCCTGTGGCTCAGGCTTAGGAGAAATTCAGATGCAAACAACCAAGCATTCCAGCGCAAGGTCAGGGCTGGGTATAGCAAGGTTCTTAGTCTTTTACTCAAAGGATTGAAACAAGAGCTCACAGATACTTGCAAATGCATCAAGGAATCTTCAGTAACAGTGATGACAGATCAGAAATACCCTGTCTGTGAGGAGGAGTGAGCACATGAGTGCAGGTACTTTGGAGGATCCCCCAGAGGTGGAGTTAGAAGCAGCTGGTAGCCTCCCTGTGTGGATGGGTTCTGGGAACCGAACTCCTGTCCTCTACAAGAGTAATGCAGGTTGTTAACTGCTGAGCCACCGGAGGAGCTTCCTTTATATGGGGCGTAAGGAAGGAGGGGTTTGCTCACTAGGGGCATATTTTGAGAAGTTCTCAATGTTGACCATTGACAGATCAAGCCTACTGTAAACCTCCCTTCACCCAATGCATCTGATAGCAGTCACATGCATACCCAATTATGCACAGATATAAGACAGAAAATGGGAGATTCTCCCTAAAAGTTTACCCGAGGGACACAGTTTGCCTTATTGCACATGTGCGTCAAACCTGTTTAGGGTGGACAGGCCTTTCAGTCCTAGGACTGAATAGACTTTAAGTTTAATGGTTGTTAAGGTAAAAAGACATTTTTCCCATCACCCAAAGAAGTGTGATGCCTATGGCTCCCTGGAGGCGGGGGTTCCAGGTTGCTAACAAGTTGCTGGATACCTCAGAAAGGAATGTGCATGCAATTGCTTCCAGGTAAAACCCCCAGGCTTCCAGGAGTATTGTTGGAAGAAAAGTGTGTCTATCAAGCCATGCAAAGTCTTAGGTTGCTAAGCCATCCCCTATGCTAGGCTGCCTCAGGTGTGTTGAACAACAAAAAATATAGAGTATTGGGAGCTAAGAAGATGGCATAGACAAAGCTTCCAACATGTGAGCCTACATACAAGTATTGCAAGCAGATTAGGCACGTAGCAGCCATGCAGAAACACCACACCAACTTCCCCTCCTCAAATCAGGGGTTTTCATTTTCTCATTGAGTCTTAAATTATATATTTAGATCAAGCTACTGTGCCTTAGAAAACTGAGATTATTTGTGCTTCTCATGTGTAACTATTATAATTGTTGGAAAACAAAACAAAAAAAAAAGCAGAGATGAATTGAACAGTAGGAGTCTGTAAAAAGACAAAAACACTTAGCCTGGCTTACAGATGCCAACCTTTTCCTCAGGGTATACCTGGCTCTAAAAGTACCACCCAGGCAAAAGGAGGCAACTGCCTCTCTGTCTTGAGGGATCAAAAGAGACACACTCAAATGCAGAGGGATCCAACATCTTTGCAGAAACCCATCCAAAGTCCTGTTGACCTATAACTTGTGTACACAAGGAGATGGTTCGGGATAATGGCAGCCACGGGCCTGAAAGAACTGAGCAGAAATCTAAGCAACTGTTCCCTGCCAAAGAAACGTGTTTCAGTCTAACGAGGCTACCTGCCTGTAAAACTGAATAAGTCTTCAGGAAAAGAAAAGAAAAAACTCAGTCTCTGCATTGTATCCTGATCATACAGCTAGAAGACAAAGACCTTAAGACAGCAATTTTTTTTACATTTTCGTTTTCATATGTGTGTGGGCATGTATGTGTGCACATGCTTATTTTTACATGTGTGTATGAGCATGTGTGGGTACACTTACATGTATGTTCTTGTGCACGTGGAAGCCCAAGTTTGATGCTGTGAAGTATTCTCATTTCTCTTCTGCCTAATTCACTGAGGCAGAGTCTCTCAATTAAAGCTACCAGTAAGGCTAGTCTCCCTCCAGGGATCCTTGCTTCGGTCTTCCAAGCCTGGAGCCCACCAGGCATTTGCTTAAGTTCTGGGGAGCCAAATTCTGGTCCTTCTATTTGAGCACCATGCATACTAACCCCACTGGGCCATCTCTTTAACCACTAAAGCATCCATTATATATTATGGATTATAATATATTTTGCATTATATAATATATTATATATGTGGATTATATAATATATTGAAATACCAAGAGGAAAATCCTTTGTACACACAGGAAATACACAGGTGATCTCTGTCAGAAAATTAAATGTGTATTTCTTTTTAAAACACCCACACAAATTGATAGTAATAATTAAAATACTGGATTAGTTGGAAACTACTGGAGCTAAAAGACAAAAAAGTCAGTGAAACTGAAATGACATCAGCAGGAATACCCCATCTAAAAATTACACTGATACCGAAAAGTGCTCTTGCCGTCGGGCATGGTGGCTCACACCTGCCATCTCAGCAGTGGGATGGTAACTTCAGCAAGGGGACTGCCATGAGTTTGAGGCCAGCTTAGGATGCACAGTAAGTTCCAGGCAAGCCTTGGGGTTCAGAGTAAGGCTCTGCCTCAAATAAAGCAAGGCAAAGCAAAACAGACCGAAACAAAACACACTCTACATACTCTGCTGTTAAATAGAACTTCCCTCAAAGGCAACACAGTTTACTCTGTATGCCTATATGCCCATCAGGTACCCGTTATACCAATCAGAGAAACCCAGAGATGGTTGCCATCATCTTGACATTCATTCATTCATAATTGATTCTTGTCCATTTTTAGATCTTAAGGACTATAAATTCTCAAGGAAATGTTTTCAACCCATCATTGTGCAGACATTGCTATTTCTTCTCTTTTTATTTTATATATTGGCATGAATTGTGCCGTCCATGATCAATCAGTGTGCTACTGAAACTGTTCTGTATCCTCAGAAATTTTATCATTGTCTGCAAATATCAAGCTCTTAAAAATATATTTATTTTTATTTTTAATTATGTGCATGTATGTGTGGGTATATGCACATGAATATAAGTGCCATGAGGCCAGAAGAGGGCACCAGACCCCTCAGAACTGGAGATGTAGACAGTTGTGAGCTGCCCAACATGAGTTCTGGGGATGGAGCTCCTGGCCTCTGCAGTCACATCATCAGGTGGTCTTAAATGCTGAGCCTTCTGTCTAGGTACACAGAAGGCCACTTCTCAACGACAGTATGTGACATAAGTGAAGTAAGTAAGGACTGCACGTCAGCTAATTCCATTCCAGAAATGGCTCCAAACGTAGAACAGAATGCTCCCAAATGGGACACTAATCTGGCTTGTTAGGAAGTGGAAACCATTTTCTGAGCCAACGGTGACTTCACTAAGTGACACAAAGGCACAGCAGTCACCAAGCTAGACTCATGCCCACTCTAAACCTAGTGCTTGCTACCTGGACTCTTGTACTATTGGCTGCAATAGGTCATCCTGATCCTAAACAGGTGCTGAATAAGTGATCGATAGGGAGAAACTGACAGGTCCTTAATCTCAGAAAGAGACAGCCTTGCTCGTTTTAAATTAAACATTAAATTATTAATAATATCTAGTTACATATCCATCTCTTTAAGACAAACAACAGTTAAAGTTAGGAAAAACTGAAAGGTCAAAATAGAATATGCAACACTGGAAACAGCTCATCAGGTAGAGGTGTCAGCTGCCAAGCCTGAGGACCTGGGTTTTTTGGGGTTTTTGGTTTGGTTTGGTTTGGTTTGGTTTTTTGAGACAGGGTCTCTCTGTGTAGCCTTGGCTGTCCTGGACTCACATTGTAGACCAAGCTGGTCTCAAACTCATAGGGATCTACCTGTCTCTGCCTCCTGAGAGCTGGGATCAAAGACGTGCACCACCACCGCCAGATGAGGACCTGGGTTTTAAGCCTAGGACTCATGTGGTAGTAGGAGAAAACCAAATGCCCCAAGTAGTCATCTGACCTTCACATGAGCTCCGTGGCATATGTGCACACATGCGCGCGCGCGCAAATAAATAAATAAATAATAAGGAAAAAGGAAAAAAGAATTAATGTGTTTCTTTATGATGTCATAATACAATGAGAATAGGTGGTCACTGGAAAAACTGGTCTCAAAATTGCCCCATGAGCCCAACCCACATGAGGGCACTGTGTGTCCTCCTTCCATAGGCAGCCCTCAGGAACCAGCAGGGGGAGCTGTCCAATAGACTCTGAACATGGTGATGTGCCCCTGCGTCTCTAGCTGGGACGCCTGTGACCCATCCCCATCTATGGATTTGTGGCACTCACGTTCATGCTGACTGCTATTAAAAAGAACTGTCACGCACGCAACCACATTTCTCTGTCTCCTGGGAAAACCATCATTTCCACCACTTTCTCTTATTGTCTTAGCCCCTGTCTGCGAAGGTCATTGTATGCAGTGCCTTTGAATTTAACCCCAAGACATGCGAAGTTCATCTCCATTTAAGCTTTGGGATTGGGGCTTTCTGTAATTAATTGTTTAGTTAGAATGCAAAATGCCAGGTTGCATTGAGACATTCACACACACACACACACACACACACACACACACACACACACACGTACACGCACACGCACGCACTTACACTTTATTCTTATTTCCATCTCTCCAGTCTGCTATGTTTTATCCCTTCCTTGCTTCCCACTGATAATTTTGTATAGCTGTTTTTTTTCTTCCTTTTTTAAAAATTTTATTAATTTATTCTTGTTACATTTCTATGGTTATCCCATCCCTTGTATCCTCCCATTCCTCCCTCCCTCCCATTTTCCCCTTATTCCCCTCCCCTTTGACTGTTCCTGAGAGGGATTACCTCCCCTTTATATGCTCATAGGGTATCAAGTCTCTTCTCGGTGGTGACCTGCTGTCCTTCCTCTGAGTGCCACTAGGTCTCCCCCTCCAGGGGACATAGTCAGTTTTATGAGAAAATAATGTAAAAATAAGTCTACTTTTTAAAAACCTATTTAACCCCCTAGTCACTGAAGACCTTTGAAATGTGAACAATGGCAGGTGAATTATTTCTCTTCTCTACTGATTATTAAGATTTATCACTGATGCTCAAGTCTGGATCGTCCACGGAATTTAATAAAGTCTCAGTTCCTACAACTGCCTAGTGAAGACAGAAAACAACCTCTCAGTGCCACAAGCTTGCACTAGATTAAATGACGAAGAGCACCACCACATTTGGGAGGCAGATTATACGGCACACTTCAAACTGCTAAGCTTTACTCTTACTTTCTCTGTGGGAGCACATATGCTTTGTGGGCTGGAGATGTAGCTCGCTCAGTGGAGAAGCTGCTTCTGTAGCACAAAACCCTGAGCTGGGTCCCTAGCAGCAAACGCATACACCAGGCATGGTAGTTAGTCCATGCCTGTACTCCCAGAACTTGGGAGCTGAGACAGAAGGGTCAGAGGTTCAAGGCCATCCTCAGATATGGAGCAAGTCTGAGGCAAGGTGAGGGAGAGTGGCGAGGAAGGGAAGGAGAGAGGGAGAGAGCTTCAAAACTCATATTTTCTGAACCAAAAATAAAAATCTTAAATAAAATAATACACAAAGAACCTCAGTCTGGAAATGTTTCCGTCTATTTTTGCCCTCACCTCCACAGTCCTTTTAATGGCATTGCTAGTCTCATTTTGAGGCTGTCATTCTATCACCTCAATGGCAAAAGACTTCTATTCGTGGTGCACGAGGGAGGGAAACTGGGAGTTCACCTACCAAGGAATATGTCAGTGGCATTTTAAACTACAAGAAAATTACACTGGTGTACAATACAGGTACCTACAGGGCCTACCTTATGATTAAAAATGACATCTAAAGACATCTATGAGAGCCACGAAGTTCTAAAGTGGGAAATATGCCTTAGAAAACCTACAGGTGTGAAAATGCATTCTTCATTATATCAACTCTTTTCCTTAACAGGGATCCAACGTCGCTTACATTATAAGCTATGCCCTATCTGATTCAATTTCTTCTGAATACACAGGGCTGTCAGCAACTGGTGATTTTTCTGTCAACTGCTGAGCTCGAGATTGGCCACTGAACATTCACATCAGTGTCACAGACACCCCTGTGATGATCCAAAAAATTCATTTTCCTGTCAACTAGTAGCATAGGCTTATTTTTTGTTTGAGCTTTTTTTTTTGGGGGGGGGTGTTTTCTATAACATTAAAAAACCCCTGTTATGTATGGCTCTTAAGGAATAATGACCTTCCTGATATGTAAGTTTTGAGAATTTGGCCTCAGGGTACAGGCCTTCAAGTACCACTGTGGAAGGCAAGGCCGGAAGACTGCAAGCCCAGTGTCTGTATCTAGTGAAGTTTGAAGGCAGCCTGAGAGACTTAGTGACATTCTGTCTCAAGGTTAAAGGTCAAAAGAAAGCCGGGATGTAATAGTGCCCAGTGGCAGAGCTTGGCATGACCAAGGCTGTTCTCTCACCAGAACTGCACGATGCAAAGAATATCGTGCCCAGAAACACTGAAGGAACCACTGATGTAGATGAGCAGCTTCGTCAGAGTCAAACCATGCTGGACGTGAGCCCAGGGCCCCACACATGCTGGGATGGCGCTCCACCACTGAACTGGGTCACTAGTCCTTCACACAGTTTTGTTTTGTGAGTTAGAAGCTACAAATTTGACCAGACTGGCCTAGAACTCACTCGGGATGGCCTTCAACTTCTGTCCTTCTCTCCTCGGGAGCTGAGATAACAGGCCTGGGCCAAGGCCAGACTTGGGTTTGGTTTTCATTTTGGAAATCCTAAAGCTAGAGATACCAATAGAGTCTAAACCAAGAGTTCATCATTCCCACTCACCATAAAAAGCTTTCTCTTTCATCAACAGCATCACAGAAATTACACCTGTCAAGCCACCGAGGTGCTGCAAACCTGAAGCATACCTGGGCCAAAGACACATTGGAAAGAAGGCATTGTGTCTTCCAGCATGAAAGTGCTTGTTTTTCTTACTGAAAAGAAGGAAAAGTGCAACGCGCATTTCCTATCTATTGCTGGCACTCAGAAGGGAAGAAAATGGCACATAAATTATGTATGTGCAGGTGCAGGGACTGCATGACTCGGTGGTAAAGCACTTGCCTTGTAATCAGGAGGACCTGAGTTCTAGTTTCAGAACCCACATTAAAATAAAAAAGTTGGCAAACACTTGGACTTCCAGCTCTAGGAGTAAAGAGAGATAGGTGCGTGGGGCTAGCTGATCAGCTAATCTAGCTTACAGGCCAGTGAGGGACCCAGTTTCAAAAAAAAAACCACAATGGCTGGCTCACAAGGTAAGACAACTGAGGTTGACTTCTGTCCTACACAGGCATGGGCACACAGATGCACATGCTTCTGCATCAGTATGAGCCTGCACACGTGTGCACAGGATATTTAGTTATATCTTCATGAGTATTCACATATATGTGTTTGCATGTGAGCTCAACATGTATTTTAAAAATACAGAGTTGGGACCAAATTATCACTAATAAAGGAAAGAATAAAATTGTGTATTCTAGTTTCCCTAAAATTTGATAATATGAACACTAATTTTATTTTGTTTCCATTGGTTTAATGTGTCTTTATTATATAATAGCAGATAGTACTTTACAGCATGAATAAATTTTAATTTCATTAGGCTTCTTTCCAATTAAAATGAAGTATTTTAAACATTACAATCAACACTATTAACATGTTTAATTTTTCACAGTCTATGTGTGGGAATGTTTTTTTAGACATGTATTTCTGTGACATTTACTTTTTCCTAGATTCACATTTTTATATTGTAACTTATTTTAAATAAAACTAAACCATCAAAATAGCATTTGCTACCAGGAGTGCTGGTGTATACCTATAACCCTTGAGAAGGATAATGCACAAAAACCATGAATTTGAGGCCAATCTAGGCTACATACTGAATCCCAAGTCAACCAGGGCTATAAAGAGAGGCTCTGCCTCAGAAAAACTGTACAAATATAACACATCAATTTCTGCCCATCAAAGAAGCACATAAGTGGACTTTTCTTCTTAAATATCAAGAACATCTATTTTAAAAAACATTTTCTGCCAATCAAAATTACATAAAATATTACCAAAAATTGTATCCTGCTTTGTCCTTCTATAATAACACTCAAATGTATTCATTCCCTACGTTTTTCTGTCAAACTTTAATTCTGATGACTGCTGTATTTCTTATGTGATTACGTATGAGCTTCTGAAAAATCTATAATCTCGAAATAAAATATTTACATTCAACAATTCAGTGGAGAGACTTGAGAGGTGGCTCAGAAGTTAAGACCACTTACTGTTCTTATGCAGCTCCCAGCTTCCACATGGGGTGCTCTACAACTGCTTGTAACTCCAGAGACTCAACTGCCCTCTTCTGCCTTTCATGAACAGCCCCCCACGTGTGCATATACTCATAAGTAAAAGTGAATCTTTAAAAAATATACAATGGACAGAGTACTGTAGAAGGACTGTGTAATCTAAAAGCACTAGTAATTTGGTGAAGAAGAAAGAGGAGGAGGATGTGACACCAGAAGAAAAAAAATGGTACAAGACAAAGTCACTTCACTACTTTTGGATAACACAGAATGAAAATCTCAGTTATCTGGGACACACCAGAGTATTGGAAGCTAGGAAGTGATGTCTTGGGGGGGAAGTCATTTTCATAGTGTATAAGTCAATATAAAGAGACAGGCTGACTGGGAAGACAGGGCTTAGCAGGGCCAAGGTATAGTTTGGAACTTAGAGAACCCCTCTCTTCTCACTCTGCATGGGGAGTTTGATAGAACCGAGGATCTGCATGTGGGGACTTGAGATCCTTCTCCCAGAAATGAGCCCCGCTTGGGACTAAGTTTCTCTGGTCAGCCCAAGAGTACTCATCTTCCGGCAGCTCCTCACCTCAGAGTTACTTTATTTCCATCTATGCACATTAGGGATGAGAACACAGTTGAAATATAGATGAAGAAATACATATAGTGCAAACCCACTCATAGAATAAAATCTAAACTGGGCATGGTGGCAAACGCCTGTAATCTCAGCACTGAGGGAGGCAGAGGCAGGTGGATCTCTGTGAGTTCGAAGCCAGCTTGGTCTACAAAGTAAGTCCAGGGCAACCAAGGCTACACAGAGAAACCCTGTCTCAGAAAAAGAAGAAGAAAATAAAAGAAAAAAGAGCTAAAATAATCTGAGGTACAGTCCAGACTAGATGCCAGAAAACAGCCCAAAGCTGCCATTTCAGGACACAGACCAGGGGCAGGAAGGTGTGGCCTGCATTCACTTTCTACAGCCAGGTTCTACAAACTGTCCACTGAGGAGTATACTTTTCTCACTACAATACTGCAAATGTTATAAAAAATGTCTTTAAAACAATGCACTTGGGGTAGGAGAGATGGCTCAGCCTGTAAAGGTATTTGCAGCATAAGCCTGGTGACCTGAGTTCAATCCCAGGAGCCCATGGAAAGGTGGGTAAGGCAAACAGAGAACAGACTTAGGTTGTCTTATGTCCTCTACAGGCATGCACAAAGTTATAGGCAAAAAGAATAACATCCATAAGCTAGTTTAAAAGATGTAATTGGGGCTGGAGAGATGGCTCAGCTGTTAAGAGCACTGGCTGCTCTTCCAGAGGTCCTGAGTTCAATTCCCAGCAACCACATGGTGGCTCACAATCATCTGTAATGGGATCTGATTACTTCTTCTGGTGTGCATGAAGACAGAGCACTCGGATACATAAATTAAATAAAGAAATCTTTAAAAAAATATATAATTGATTTTTATCAAACTCAAGTCAGTAATTTCTAAGAACAAAATCCCCTAAAACTTTCTTATCCTTTGATGAAAAACAGTTCAACTTCCAAGAAGGAAGAAGTCACCAATATTTAAAGATAAAACTATTCACTTTAAATGTGAAAATAGCTTAAAATTTCAGATGTGAAGCAGTAGCTAAATGCATTGAGATCAATCTCCGCTGCATAAGGCTGAATTGCCAAAATTTCATTGTAAAAGGTATGTTGTAGAATTTTATTAATGATAATTAAACCCAATAGAGCATATAATTATGTTTGCTTACTGTCAACATTTCTTAAAAGTTGTAGTTAAGACATGGGTTTATTTTTGAATGACAGACTGTAAATTACCTTAATTTACCCCTGTCTGAATTACTGCATTCTCCTCTTAATTTTTCACATTTGTTTATTTAGTGAGTATGTGCATGGGTGGGTGTGTGCAAGGGCATCAGAGGACAATCTGTGAGCATCCTTTCTTTCCTTCTAATATGTGGGTCCAGAGGATCAAGCTCAGGCCATCAGGTTCGGAAGCAACACTTTTACCTGCTGAGCCATCTTGTTGGTCCCTCTTTTTAAAATGTGCTATACCAGTTATGTATGAACTGTATACTAGAATGTGTAATTGTAAAAAAAATAATAATAATATAGGTAACTGTCTGTACCCTTTGGAAAACCCCATTGTCTGATCTTCCATTGATATTTAAATTTTACTATAATTTAAAAAAAATTAAGTATCTTCCTGAATTCCAGCTCTACTGTTTCTCACTCTTATCATGTGAAGTCACCACTGAAAATTACATATAAAGAGCCTGTGTGAGAAAACAGGTTCTCAGCAGCCTGCAGGGTTAAGTGGTGCTGTGGACACAGGGTAGAAAATGAGCTTCAGAGAAAGGGGTCATCATAGCCATGTTCAGACAACGGCCTTGCTGTCTTCCATGAAGGTGGTAGAATTATTTGACTGGCAGCTTACAGAAAGAGAAGCCCTGAATAGAAAGCACAGAGGCCGAGGCAGTAAAAAGAATTAAACTTGCAGCTCAAATCCAACACTGACAGAATGTTCAGAGGGACTCAGAGGGGGAAAATGTATCAACAGCTACAGCTGTTAGCAAGATACACCAGGAGCTTGCAAAGATATTCTCAGCTCTAGAGTTGGTACTTCCACTTCTAGGAATCTTTCCTAAAGAAATAAGTCAGAACTATGCACAGACTGTCATTCTAGCAGCTATCATCCTCTACTCATGTTCTTACAAGAGACCTGTGTCCACTGTGATAGGCAAAGCAATCCACACACCCATTTTCTTCCACCTTCATTTCTTAGTTTTCTCCTTTCTTCTTTTTCTTTTCCTTCCTTTCTGCCATTTGCTGATAGACTATATTTATTTATTTTATACATATATGGCATATATATATGTATGTATGTATATGTGTGAGTGCAGATGTGTGTATGCATGGCTGGCGAGGGCCAAAGTTGGCAGTGTCATACGTCTGCTTACATCCTTCTCCACTCTCTTTCACTCTGGGACCTGATGCTCACCAACTCAGGTAATTGGGCTGCGCAGCAGCCTTAGGAAACAGCCTGCCTCCCTAGAGTTGGGATTACCAGTGCAAGCCACCAAGACTGGTTTTTATGCACAATTGTACTGTCAGTACATGGGGGGGGGTACAGTAGAAGGATAAACACAAGAAAGAGGAAGTTGTCTTGTAAAAAGGAACCAGTGTGTATATGTGTCCTTGGTTTTTTTTTTTTGTTTTTTTTTTTTTTTAATCTCCAGGTTTTGATCTTGCTGTTCGACATGGCAAGATCCCCTGTGGTGATTGTGTTCAGTCCACGTATGAGGAGACAAGAAGGAGTTTGTGGAACATCCTTCCAGGCCCTTCTGGCTTTTCAAGTCTCCATTGAGAACTCAGGTGTTATTCTAATAGGTCTACCTTTATATGTGAGTTGGTCTTTTTCTTTTGCAGGTTTAATATTTCTTCTTTGTTCTGTGCATTTAATGTTTTGGTTATTATGTGCCATGGAGAATTTATTTTCTGGTCCAGTCTATTTGATATTTTGTATATTTCTTGTACCTCGATAAGAATCTCTTTCCTTAGGTTAGGGAAATTTTCTTCTATGATTTTGTTAAAAATATTTTCAGTGTCTTTGACATGGGTTTCTTCTCCTTCCTCTCTCCTATTATTCTTAGAGCTGATATCTTCAAGGGGTCCCAGTTTTCCTGAATATTTTGTGACATGATTATTTTAGATTTAGCATTTTCTTTGACCATGGTATCCATTTTTCTATTTTGTCTTCAATACCTGATATTCTTTCCTCCATTTCTTGTATTGTACTGGCGAGGTTTGCCTTTGAGGTTCCTGTTAGAATTCCAAAATTTTTCTCTTTCATGTTTCCCTCAGTTCAGGTTTTCTTTAATGATTCTATTTCCACTTTCAGGCCTTGAAAGGTGGCGTCCCAGAATACTATACTCAGCAACACTTTCAATCACAATAGATGGAGAAAACAAAATATCCCATGGCAAAACAAAATTTAAGCAATATCTATCTACAAAACCAGTGCCACAGAAGGAACTAGAAGGAATACTCCAATATATAAAGTGGTTGACCACATCTAAGAAAACACAAGGAATAAATAACCCCAGACCAGCAACTCAGAAGAGGACATACATACACAC
Source organism: Acomys percivali (assembly GCA_907169655.1). Lineage (NCBI taxonomy): Eukaryota > Metazoa > Chordata > Mammalia > Rodentia > Muridae > Acomys > Acomys percivali. The sequence continues at coordinate 422,243 of OU015749.1, read as the reverse complement.
CACCACCACCACAACAAAACAATAGGAATCAATAAACATTGTTCATTTATATCTTTCAACATCAATGGTCTTGATTACCCAATAAAAAGACACAGATGAACAGAGTGTGAAGTGAAGTGAATATGAAGACAGGATCCATCCCTCTGCTATATCCAAGAAACACACCTCAACATCAAGGATAGACATTCCTTCAAGGTAAAATGTTTGAAAAAGGTATTCCAATAAAATATACCTAAGAAACAAACCAGTGTAGCCATTTAATTTCTGACAAAATAGACTACAAGCAAAAACTAATCAGAAGAGATAGAGACTGACACTACATATTCATCAACAAAAAAAAAACATGAAGAAGGCATTATAATTCTTAACATATATATGCCATACACAGGGTATCTAGGTTCATAAAAGAAACACTACACAGTTTAAATTTCATATTCACCTTCACTCATTGATAGTTGATGACTTTAGTACCCTGTTCTCACCAGTGGACAAGTCATTCAGACAAAACTAAACAAGAGAAAAGTTGGAGCTAATAGATGTTATAAACCAAATTGACTTAACAATATTTATAGAGCATTTTATCTGAACACAAAAGAATATACCTTCTTCTCCATAGCTCATGGAACTTTCTGCAAAACTGACCACATACTTGAACACAAAGTAAGTCTCAGAAGATACAAGAAAACTGAAGTAACCTCTTGACAGTACAGAAGAAAAGTGCATGTCAACATTAGGGGCTGGAGAGATGGCTCAGTGGATAAGAGCGCCACCTGCTCTTCCAGAGGTCCTGAGTTCAATTCCCAGCAACCACATGGTGGCTCACAACCATCTTTGATGTGATCTGATGCCCTCTTCTGGCATGCAGGGTACATACAGATAGAGCATTGTATACATAATAATAAATAAAATCTTTTTTAAAAACCCGAAACAACAGAAAGCTTAAAAACTCATGGGCAACTCTCTACTGAACAAAAATTGGGGACAGAAATTAAACAAGAAGTTAAAGATTTTCTAGAATTGACTGAAAATGAATACACAACAAAGGTGGTTATAATGGGAAAATTCATAGCGCTGAGTGTCTCCATAAAAAAATTGGAGAGATCTCATCCTAGGAACTTAATAGCACAACTGAAAGCTCTGAAACAAAACAAAGAATCAATGAAACAAAGAGTAATTTCTTTGAGAAAATCAGTAGATTGGCAAACCCTTATCCAGATTAGCTAAAAGGCAAAGATAGAATATCCAAACTTAACAAAACTAGAGGTGAAAATAGGAACATAACAGACACTGAGGAAATCCAGAGAATCAAAAGAACATATTTAAATAAATCTATATTCCACAACATTGGAAAATCTAAAAGAAATGGATAAATTCTTGATATATCCTACATTCCATAGTTGAATCAAGATCAGATAAGCAATTTAAACCAACATATAACTCCTCATGAAATAGAAGCATTAATTAACTCTACCAAACAAACAATACAAAAAAAAACAAAAACAAAAACAAAAACAAAACAAAACCCAGGGCCAGATGGTCTCAGCAATTTTACCAGACTTTAAAAGAAGAGTTAATGTCAATACTCCTCAAATGATTCCACAAAATAGAAACAGAAGAAACATTGCCCAATACATTTTATGAGGTTGCAATTAACCTGATACCCAAATCACATAAAGACTACCCCACCCCAGAAAAGAAAGAGAATTTCAGACCAATTTCCCTTATGAACATAGATGCAAAAATTCTCAATAAAATACTTGCAAACCAAATTCAAGAACACATAAAAAAGATCATCCATCATGATCAAGTTGGCTTCATCCCAGAGGTATAGGGATGGATCAACGTACATAAATCAATAAATGTGCTCCACTATATCAACAAACTGAAAGACCAAAACCACATTATTGTCTCATTAGATACAAAAACACCTTTGAAAATAAATCCAACACTCATGGAGAGATTAGGGATACAGGGGCATACCTCAACATAATAAATGCAGTTTACAGAAATCCCATAGCCAACATCAACTAAAATAGAGAGTAACTCTAAGTAATTCCACTAAAAGCAGGGACAAGACAAGGTTTCCACCCCACAAACTGACATCATGCTCACTGAACATGAAGTCAAGCTGGTGTCAACATATAGCCTTCACCTCTATGGATTAGCATCTTTGATATACTTAGGTACTTTATGTGCTACCAAAGGAGAAATGTAAACACCAATACACCCAGAAATCCTCTGATCTTTAGTACTGCCTTGCCTGCAAGATATCTAGTGCAATGGGGCACAAAGCTTATAAAAATAACCAATAAATATCAGATTTAACTTAAAGCTCACTCTACAAGATGGAACCCATACCCTACTGCTTGGTGACCCAAGAACCAGAGAACTAGGGTAAACCCAAATAATACTGTATGTTTTAAAAGTAGCAATAAAATGATTCATAATAACATTCTGCAATACATATTGATCAGTGCCTTGCTCAGCCATCATCAGAGAAGCTTCCTCCTGCAGCAGATGGGGACAATACAGAGACCCACAGCTAGACAGTATGCAGGGAATGAGAGACCTTACAACACTCAGCACTAAACAGGATGTCTCCATCAAATCCTTCCTCTCAGGGTTCAGGAAACCCTGGTAAAGGGGGCAGAAAGAGTATAAGAGCCAGAGGGGACAGAAGACATCAAGAAAACAAAACCTTCTAAATCAACATGATCAAGGCTCTTATGAACTCACAGAGACTGAGGCAGCATGCATGGGGAATACACATGCCTGCACCAGATGGTGTCCTAGAGCTGAAAAGAAGAAGTGGACACATGGCCCTATCCCTAAGCTAGAAGCTGTCTCCAGAGATAACCACTTGCAAGTTACAATTTAGTTTCCTCCAAGGGCATCTCACTAGGGAAGCAAACTGTTCCTAAGGGCAGGCTGCATGTGTGCCCAGCAGTAGAAGGCTAACAGAAAAGAAACTCAGTAGCATCGCTGGAGGTTTCTTGTCTCACAATGTCATGTCGAGGCTTTTCTTTCTTTCTTTCTTTCTTTCTTTCTTTCTTTCTTTCTTTCTTT